>CM031989.1:1916202-2315408 GCA_018804465.1 Populus tomentosa
ATTTCCACTAGTCTACGATGGGGGGTTTGCTACGATGAACAAACCATGGTTTTCTATGTCAAGAACTTGGTCTGGAAATTGTGAAATGTTCTCAATTATCATTGAGGGTTCTTTCAGGGTAAAAAAAACATTGCAGCCTACCTCAGGTATGACATATTACGGGTGTTAATACCTTTTCTTTATGCAACCAGTCTCTTGCCTAACATATATAAAGAGTATACAAGATGGAGGAATGTAACCCCGACTATTGTTCCTAGGATGTTGTATTCTAAAGTTGGACCTTCGCAAGTTATGAAAGAGCTCGTCAAAAGAAAAAAGGGTTAACAATAAGGAGGATTTGAAAGAGCAAGTAAAAAAGCTTTAAATAGAGTTGAGTAAGAATAAAATAGACAAGGCAGCCTTATAAGCAATGTTGTTGGATGAGACAATAGGAGGGCATTTCTTGATGAGTTCAATCCCATGACACAAGAATAACGATTCTAGAGCTATAATTAGGTTAAAAGAATGCCACAAAGGAAGAATGTGAGAAAGAGAGGAGAACTAAGTCTGAATTGGATGCAAAACAACTCTGAACTTGAAGCATTGAAGTCCAACTTCAATGACTGTAAAGGAAATGTTGAATATTATTAGTATAAATTTGAACGAGTTCAAGCGGAATTGATGGATAAGGTTAAGAAATATGAGGATCTTAACAAAAAAAGAAAAGTGATGATTGAAAGCTAACTAGTCGAAGAAGCAACAAGGGTTAGAGGAAAAAAAAAGGTAATCAAGGCTATTAAAGCAGATTTAATGATTAAAAAAAAATCAAGGTATTGAGAGTAAAGCTCTATAAGGAAAGAGAAAATATAAAGCACTTGAAAGAGAAGTTAATAGCATTGGAAAAACATAAAGACTAGATTGATGTCAATAACAATGCCTTGAATCGAAACAACTTACTGCTTATTGTAAGATGACCAAGAAGGATTAACAAATGGATGAAGCTGCCAAGTATGCTACCGATGCTCAAAAAGTTAAAGGGGACACCTTTCACTACAATCAGAGATTAGCTGAGACCAATGCTTTTCTAGCTAAGATTGAGAATCATAGCTTTATCTTTCTCCCTTTGGCTAGAGATGTGGTTGAAAAAAATATCTGATGTATTTTTCCTTTTTTTGGTATTTTTCTTTTCAAAAAAATGTAGTGGACTTATCAATCTTATTAATGAAAAGGGCTTTGAGCCATCATTTGTATAAAATTTGTCTCTTGATATGCATGATTCAAAACAACAATTTGGTATAATTACTCCTGACAAGAAATGTTAAAAAAGAATATATGCCCGTTATGCAAGTAAAGTGACAACCATCAATCATTCTTGGAAAGGTTAGATCCTTATCCAATATACGTTGGCATATGCTTCATGATCATGCAAATCACGCATTCACTTATAAAATTTCATATGCATTACAAGATGTGAAACATAGGTCCCTTACCTTAAAGTCTACTAGAGAGAATGAAAAAAAAGGAAAGGGCTCATCTGGAATCACATGAATGGAATGAGTTAGAATCTTTAAAGAATGAAGTTGCTTAAACGACTAGCCTACTCAAGAAATTTTCAAAGTCAAAGAATGGGGAGAGAATATTGGCATAACCTCTTATAGAAGCACCAACAGTTCATGTCTTTCATACACCTCAAACATTAGAGGTACATTTAACAATTAAGCAATATTTTATCCTTATTACCCTTGTCCAATCAACTCAAACTCTTATGACTATGGATTTAATAGCTAAAAGATCCTTTGATGATATATATATATATATATATATATATATATTGGTCCCATAAAGTGTGATAAATAAGTTGCTCTAGAAGAAAGATTAAGGGTAGATGAAGGAGATGATATTTTTGACCTTGTATAAGTAGCATAAGTATGCTTAGAACCAAACATTATGGTATCGAAGGAGTTTAGAGTGTTGGGATTTGTTAAGTATATAAGGATATAATACCCAAACACTCATCTTCGATTATACTACAATAAGATGGCCAAAGTCATTTACAATGATAAAATGCTAATCTATTTATTTGAAGATAGTCTCATAAGGTTTACCTTGAGTTGCTATATCAGACTGAATAATGCTAAGATTAAGAAGTGGAAGGATTTGGCAAGTGCCTCCTTAAACCAATATAAATTCAATATGGAAATTTCCCTTAATAGAACCAGTTTGATGGCCATAGAGATGGGAAATCAAAAGTCTGTGAAGGTATATGCACAAAGATAATGAGATATGGCAACACATGTCCATTCTCTACTAATAGAAAGAAAAATGGTGATGTTATTTGGCAACACCTTCAATTCCTCTTATTATGAGCATCTGATGGGAAGCTCAACTCAACATTTCTATGATGTTGTGAGGATTGCTGAAAGGATAGAACATGGGATCAAGTCTAGGTGTATAACTAAGCCAATGGAAAAGAAAACCTTTTGTGGGAAAGAAAAGAGAAAATGATGTGAACTACTTAGAAGGCAGGTATAAAGACAAGAAATAAAACTACCATATCTCTCAAACATGCACCTCTCAAAAACACCATTGACTTTGCCAAGGCTTTCGCCCTAAACCAATCCAATAATCAAAACAACTACCAAAGGTAAAACATAAGAAACTTCCTTGAACAACTACCATCTCTAGTTATGCCTTTGAAGACGTTGTATGTCAAGTTATTAAGTATTAGGCATCTATCTCTTATCCTTGTAGCACCACTATAACTAACTTTTCATGTTTGGCACAAACCATAATTAATTTGTGAATATTGGCCACAACATGAAAACCTACTATGCTTTCAAGAAAAGGTTATTAGAATTAATCAAGATAAGATGGGTAAATTTTGGGGAATCACCTAATGTTAATTTAAATCCTTTACCTAACCAGGTTACAAGTAACAATGGAGTGAGTATGGTGGAAGTTGGTAACAAAGAAAAGATGCTCAAAATATCTATAAAAAAAGATGTACAACATGTTAGTACAATCAAGATTTCTAAAAAAGGCCATTAAGTGTCATCTAATGAGTCACATTGAGGGAAACAATTATTATGAGTTCTATGAACAAGGAGCACATCATATTGAGGAATGAGTTGAGTTACACCAAAAGGATGTAAAAATATTGACTTTAGAGTAGTTAAAGATTAAGGCTATAGAGAGTAATGATAAGGTAATGATGATGGAAAGTTAAGGGAAGATGATGAAGGTGTGTAAGGTCCAACTAGTAAAAAATAGGCCAACAAAATTGATATTGACTAACTCTTATGTGCAAGCAATGCAATGCCTTATAATGATTGGCAAAGTACTCATTAACAATGGTTCGGCTCTTAGTGTGTTACCAAAACACATGCTGGAAGAATGCATGTAAACCCATCACATATACAACAAAGTGCAATGAAAGCTAAAGCTTATGATGGTTCCCTAAGACAAGTAGAGGGGACAATGAATATAAAATTGGCTACAGGTCCATAAATTTTCTCAATGATGATACAAGTAATGGATATTCACCCTTCTCACAGCATGTTATTTAGAAGGTCATGGATACATTCTATTGGGGTTGTAACATTATATTTACATCAATGCTTGAAATACATCATGAATGAGATGTTGGTAACTGTTAAAGTTGAAGAAATAGTCTCTATGATAAAGAATATAGTTGTACTATTCATCAAGGCATAAGATTGTAAAGATGAGAATATTCATAGTTTTGAAATTATGAATAATGAATGGGTTCTTGAGAACACGGTGCTAAAAGGCCAAAGATTTTAATAACAACAATGATGGTTGCTAAAGGGTTAATCTTGTCGCACCCGACATCACGACAGCCCTAAAAATAATTCTCTTGAATTAATTATGGAAAAAGAACAGATTTCTGGCATCCGGTTCTTTTAAGGAAAAATATCTTGTTTGAGGAGTCGCCACCTAGTATTATGGTCACTAGGAACCCTAACTGGTCAATAGAGATTTTATGGCTCGAGATTGGTTATGTAAAAGGGAAGATATTATCACCCCTTAAACGTTCTGCCTAAGGCAGACTGCATTGTTGGTTTTGTCTTAAATTGCTAAATGTTTATTAGTTTATGCTATGATAATTTGTTTATAATATTCCTGACTCTGGCGCCAGTGAATATTCGAGCTCGAAAATTTCCAACTCTGGCGTTGGTAAAAATTCGTAGCTACGATAAAAATTAGATCAATATATTTTTTATTCCCTACTCTAGCGCCAATGAATAAATAAATAAAAATAAATTTATTTTTACGCATGCACACATTTTTTATTTTTTAGCTAAACAAAAAAAAATACAACGAATGAAAATAATATAAATTTAAACCGGTATTTTTATTCATGACTCTGGCGTCAGTGAATAAACCAATAAATTTATATTATTTTTATTCATGCATACACATTTTTTATTTTTTTTTCTGTTTTTTATCTTTCTGTTTTTTTTTTTATTTTTTAATTTTTTTTTTTGGGCTAGGCCAGCTCAGCCCACATGGGCTGGGCTGGACCCAGCAAGCCTAGCCGGGTCACAGGCTTGACCCGGCCGGCCATTTTTAAGTTTTTCTACAGGAGCATGTAATTAAAATAAACGGAGGGAAAGAGCAACTTACCTGGCGCCTTGAAGATGAGGATGACGGTGATGGAGGGCTGGCCAGGCGACGTTCTCTCCCTTCTAATGCTGGCGCTGCACTGGAATCTCCTTCCCCTGGTTTTTCTTCAGGTTCTCTCTGCTCTCGGTTCTGTCCTCCCTCTTCTGTGGCCAGAGAATGGCCTTTCTTCATGTGTTCGTGCCTCACGATCGTGAGGCACGAACACCTTTGTTTATTTGAGAAGAAATAGGGGCAGAAAGTTTGTTCTCCTCTGTCTTGTTCGTTTCCTCAACTATGTCTCTGTATTATGCCCTCTTCCTTTTCTCTAGCTTTTTCTTCGTTTGGTGCGTTTGCGTTTTTCTTATCTGGTTTCTCGTCTGCTCACTGTGTTTGTGTTCTGAAGACGAAGGTGAAGCTGGGGTACGTTGGCTTTTTGTTCTCCTCCCCTGTTTCTGTCTCGTTTGCTTCTCCAGTCGTCTCCTCCGTTTTCTTTTCTTTTCGTCCCTGTCTTTCTTCTTCGGTTCTGTGGTCCGTTCCCCTCTCTGTTGTGTTTGCTCCTTTTTCTTTCTCCCCGGTTATTCCCCCAGTTCTCTTTTTTCTTTCGTTTCTGTGATTCTCTTCCACCCCCCTCTCTGCCTCGCGCTCTCTCATCTTCTCTGGCTTTATAGCCAGGGAACGCCAAGCATTTTGAAACGGCTTCCAGCCTTTACTCCAGCAACGGTTCCAGCGAAGAAGATGAACAACGCTACTTCAAACGACGTCGTTTGATTGCTAATGGCCATTTGCGTTTTGGTCCTTGCTGTTTTGGCATTTTCAGTCCAGTCCTTGGGTAATTTGTAATTGAACCCCTGCATCTCAGCGAAATTTACACATTGGTCCTTGGGTTTTAATTTCTTTCAAATTTTGACAAGAATCAGCCCTACACTTTGATAATTTTTCAATTAAGTCCCTGATTTCATTAATTTAATTAAATCCAAGTCCAATTAAGTCTAAAAACCTATCAATTCTCCAATTAAACCCTTAATTGGATTAATTTCAAGCTCAATTAAGTCTCAAAACTTATCAATTATCTAATTAAACCCTTAATTGGATTAATTAAATTAATTCCAAGCTTAATTAAGTCTCAAAACTTATCAGTTCTCCAATTAAACCTTTAATTGGATTAATTAAATTAATTCCAAGCTTAATTAAGTCTCAAAACTTATCAGTTCTCCAATTAAACCTTTAATTGGATTAATTAAATTAATTCCAAGCTTAATTAGATTAATTTCAAAGTTTAATTAAACCCCAAAACTTCCAATCATGTTGTCTTTAACCCAAATTTTAATTCATTCTTCATTTATTTCATTTTACTTGTTTTTTCATCATCATTATTATTTTTTCATCAATTTTTTTATCCTTTTAAATAAATAAAATAATAATAAAAATAAAAATAAAATGGTCAAAAATTGGGTTATGACAAATCTAATGAAGATAAAATGTATTGATCAAAGGTTTAGGCTTGGATACAAGCCTAAAAAGAAAGATTATAAATGAGTTCCTAGTATGAGAAAAGAGAGAAGGATGGCTAAAATTAAAGGTAGAAAGCCTGATGAAGAAGATTTAGTCATCCCTCTGATTAGGGTTTCATTCCCAAAGGCTACATATATGATGCAGCCTTAAAGGAAGACGAGGTCAAAGGATATGCTAGGAAAACAGAGCCTTAAAAGAAGGATTAAGTGCTGCCAGAACTAACTATCCATACCTTGAAAGAGGTTTTCGTTAAGACTTTTATGTGAAAGCTTGCTGAGGGTAAGAAGTGGATATTAAAAGTGGATAATACTTTATAGCTAAAAATAAGTTTTATTATTATCATTAGCCCAAAGCAAACAAAGAGAAAAAAACAATGCAATCTATCTTGGGTAAGGCGTACTAAGAGTGCTAATATCTTCTTTTACTTAACTAATTCTTTGTCTAGAATATATAAAAGACTAGTTAGGATTTCTAGTAATATAATACTAGGTTATGACTTCCTAAATCAACCAAAGACCCTTCCAGAACACTGCCCAAAAGTGTCATTGTGCCTCTGCGAGGAGTGTACGACATTCTTGATGGCAGTATAATACTAGAAGAATGGAAGTGTGTATTAACTTTAATAGGTTGCCTCCATGGTAAAAAATTAGAGAGCTGGTTGAATTCTTGGATTGAGATTGAAGACATGTCTTGTATCATTTGTTTTCAAGTGAGAGATTATTAAAAATATAGACACAAATGACAATCACATATACTGTGGGTGAAAAATGGGCTTGAAATATTCTAGAAGGTTTTATGCTCGAATTGGGGGATGATTTGTTGGGTGAAATCATGGTTAGGTTTTTTCCATTAATGTTGGAATTGAGGCTAGAAATGGGGATGTTCCCATCTATACTATAAATAGGAACCATTTATATTAGCAAACTAGAACCAATTGAGAGGAGAAAAGGAGAGGTAAATAGAGTTGCATTGGCAATAGCTTGTAGTGGCAAGCTAAGTGAGAGATATGAGAGTTGAGTTGAGTTTTCTCCTCCTTTATTGTTGTGTAATTGTAAATTTCTCTATTTCTTATAATATTAGATGCTCTAAAAATAATATGGATAAATTGCCGAACTAAATTTTGAATATTGTGTTCTGTGTCTCTTAGCAAATATCAAACCGATCCTAACATTCCATGCCAAGAAAAAACAAAATACCTCTTCTCCTCACCTCACACGTTACCAACCAAACCCACAAATGTCATTTACTTGGTTGGTGCACTATGGTTCTGCGTGCATCCAGAATTACTCAAGAATTCGGAGCTTGAGTTCCACATCATTAAATAGAAATCTTGTTAAAATTTCAAAAAAGTATGCTATTACTCTAATTAAACAAATTAAAGAAGCTAAAAGATGCTCAGCATGTAAGAAGGCTGGACTAGATCGTACTCAGCAGGATCGGAAGGGACAAAACTATGAGAAGAAGTGATAAGACGTAGAAATTCGAGAAGGGATAGGAAATTTTTTACTTTATATTCAAGAATTATGCACATAATTACCGATCTAAAAGTGAACTTGTATCTTTGATCCGGTCCAATCCAATCAGTTTATTAAAAATTACCTAAATTCGTATGTGGAAGAAAACAACTTAATGGTGAATTAAAATGGAAAAGTGATTTATTTATTCTATGTACTTTTCAAATTTCCGAAGGCCGAGTAGAGATTATAAATAAATGGTGGAAAGCGGCACAACATGCATACATGAAATACCGCAAATCCAAGATGGAATGCTAGCCCATAAGATGACACTCATGGGGCCAAATATGTTGTTTCAATTATTTTATTTTACAAAATAACCCATAAATTAAAAAATATACATAACCATAACATAATATTAATTGGGAAGCAGGGCACGATTACTAATCGAAACCTTTGGTCTTTTTCTACAAAACACAGTATTTTTGTTGTCCATGAAAAGGGAGAACCAATTGTATTATAATAACATCGTATATACATTTGGCGATATTTTTCATAGACCAAGTGTTGTAAGAACCTAGGGCATGAATCCTACAGTGATGATACTCATGTCCTTGTACTTCTAAACACCGCACATGCTACCCCTTAATTCTCCTTTACTATTTGCTTATACTTGGAAATCTCAACGTACAAAATTTATCAGACATGTGACTCTAGTTGCCTCCACGTAGGTGCCGACATGGGATCAACATTTACAGATATACTGTTGGGTCTATTACTCATCATGTGCCTTGTTAATTTCTCAGATTTTATTTCAGACATCCTAAGAGACGGGGATAAGTAGAGAGAGAGAGAGAGAGAGAGCGGGGTGTTAATCAAGTTCACTAAGAGTTGATACCAAAACGACAGTTGATGATGCCAAACGTTTAATTGATCGATATTGAATCAATGATAATTTTTGAAGTCATAATAGATCATTTGGTTCTCATCGTCCCAAGTCTATCACTCCCTTATCTCTTCCCCCAACATGTCGACACTATAAATGGAAAAACAATTGCACTTGGTGGTTATTTATCTTTATCCATATTAATCTCAAAAAGGGGGAAAAGTCCTACAAACACTTAAATATTCGCCTTGATTTACTGATAGGGATTTCAATCACCTAGCTGCTTAATCCTTGAATTCGAGTTCTACAGTAGAAAGGGTTAGTGGTTCTACAATAGACAGGACTAGTGTCAACCACATGTACCTATAACCTCATTTTGGTTGTGGCCCTACATTAATTTAAAAGAAATGGATACTTTAAATATAATATATGATTTAATAAAATAAAAAATAGGATAGCCTATATATTCAATTATTAGAAAAAAAATATAATATTATTGCAAAGTACTCATGATCTTTTATTAAGAAATTACACTATAGCATCATATATAATTATTTTCTTCCTACAGTATTACGATCATAATAATTATTGATGGTCTAGCTTTTCCTCTCTATAAAATATCTCCCTCCAAGCTTAGTGGTCGACACAACAACCTTTCTCTAACTCCCTCCTTCCCTCTCTCACTCTCTTTCTTTTTCTCATGTAAGTAACATATGATCTTCTCAAATAGCCTCTATGTTATTTTGCCTTTGCTTTCCTTCTCAAAATCTATCTTCTTATTGTATAATTCTTCTCTCTTTATAGTTTCTCTGTTCAAGTAAAGATCCATTTGTTTTCATGTCATCATTTTGTATTTGATTTCATGCTTTTGTTTTCTCTATATACCATATCATTCAATATGAATACGGCTGTGTTCTACACGATGTATACTTCAAAATACATGATATTAGCAGATATTTCTCCCTCTTAGCTGAGAAGCACATGTAGGTCGACGTTAATGACGTTTTTTGTGCACTGCCATGCAAGTAATTAACTAGTTTAGGTACTCAGTCAATGCTTCTTAAGCTTATCATTTCCAAAAAAGGATGTTGTTTACTTGCTTTGTGTTTGTCCATTGCTATAACAAACTATATCTTTTATTTCCATTTTGTATAGGAAACTGAAGTAATTGGAGTTTCACTTAATTTTCTTGAGAATGCAGAACTCATTCTCACCACAAACGATTTAATTCAAGTGCATATCAAGGAAAGCCTAAATAGTGGAATTCAACAGCTTTTTGCCGATCATAAACGAGGTAAGGAAAATGAAACTCATGCACGAGTGCTTTGATTGTGATTTATATGTGTGTGTGTACATAAATCCTCCTCTCTCACGCACACACACTATTAAGACTGAAGTATATGACAAAGGTTGGCTTGTTGGTTTGAGGCATAAGATAAGGATTGTGTGAAAACATGGTTAAATTTCTCCTTTCTGGATGTGCAATAATCCCCCTTACCTCATCTTTATTGCCTGTGAGCTGGGTTTATAGGCCTCCTTTTCAACCCGCGACTGGCTATATGCTTATCCGGGATTTATTTCACTTGCACAAGGAAGATATAGGCTTGAGTTCCTTGCCATTGAAAAAGAAATGATGTGTAAACTATGAGAAATTAGTATATACACATGATCATATGGAAAAAAATATATATATTACAGAATCCATTGAAACTAATTAATATTGGCCCATGACACCAATTACTGATCCTCCTCCTACTCCTCCTCCTCCTTATGGTGGAGTGTAGAATTTATCACTTCTTTCTATTACATCGAAGTTATAATTAGATAGAATCCACCCCCCCCCCCCACCCCAATATTGTGACGGGACACACACACACCCCTGGCCATTAACCAGTACAAGCACAAACTAGGCTTCTTAATTAATGTAACAAGAATATGCAAGACTCATAAACTGATTTATTTAATTTGCTGGGTCCATGAAATGTTAGTACAATGACTATTCTTGATATGAGACATGAGACAACAACTGTCGACAGGGAAGTTGTTTTCATTTGGGAGATTTTGCTATTTCTTAATTAATTAGTGGGTGGTTTTGTATCATTTGCGACATGACCATAGCATTTATTCTGACACTAAAGTCAAGCCGTCAAATTAAAACAAAGCAAATGGGGCCAGGTACCATTTCAGATGCAAACCCTAGGCGCACCATATGCTTGCTTTCCATACACAGGAGCAGAGGACATAGTTATAACTCCAAGAGATAGACACGGTAGCTAAGGACTTTTAACTCAATTCTTGGTTTTTTTTGTGTTTGAATTTTAGAATTTTGGAATCCATAAAATATAATGGAATATATATATTTGTAAAATCTTCTAAAAAAATTTAATCTTAATTAATATTTAAATTGGTTTGAAAATATCTTTCATATGATATATTAAAAAAGAAGGAAGCATAGCTGTTGTGTTGGTATATAAAATACGAGGTTTACATTCGTTCAAGTTTATTCCAGATGGTCAAAGACAAATATTGTTATCTTTTGTGTGTGTGTGTGTGTAACATTTTATGTGGCCATAAAATGTTCTACCATATGTGAGAACAGTGACATATTGTTTAGCCACACAAGCAGCTGAACGAGCAACTCCCCTTGATGACAATTGTCACTATTTTGTGCTAGGAATTGCCACTTTATAGATATCCATGCCCACAGAAGCATTGCCGACAATTTTTTAATAAAGTCCCACCGATCAATGAGAGCTTCTGATTCGTTTCCCCCTTGGATCTACGTACCTGGCCTTTCTCAAGTGAGGTTTGAAGAGTGCTAGCTAATATTCTTATAATTAAGCAAAAATTCATGCATATATATATATATATATATATATATATATATATATAGTGAGTTCTAGCATTAATTTTTTCTTATATGTGCTCAACTCAGCATCATCTAGTTTATTATTCAGCTTGTTTTTCTTCTAAAAGCACAAAGTTAATATAGAGAATGAGTAAATAAGATAATTCACAAAGATATGAATTATTATTATTTTTAATATAAATTGGTATAAGAATATTTTAACAGTTAAAATAAAGTATAGTTATAAAAATTTAGTGGTTACTTTTTTTTATATATATATAAATTGGACTTTAGACTATTTCACAATTTCTTTCTAATTTTTTTCACTATTTTTAAGTGTTTATTTGTCAGATAATATTCATGTTGAGTATCTAATATCCCATACGATGTATTTGAGTATTTAATATCCCATACGATGTATTTGAGATAAAAAAAAATACTTTGGACTACTTCACAATTTCTTTCTAATTTTTTTGTTCTTGCAACAATTTTCAATCTTTTTTTTAAAAAAAAATTTCAAACCAAACTTATTTATTTTTATGGAATATCATGAGATCAATGTTTCTTACGCTCTTTGTGTTCATGCTACATATGAATTTAATAGTTTATTAGAATACTTAGATCTTATACAAAGCATCAAAATATTCTTTTTAAAAAAGAAAGAAACGAAGCTCATAAGAATAAAATTTAGATATCTTGGAATCCTAGAAAACAAAAAGACATGCAATGGACTGTGCCGACAGAGTCCATTACTTGAAAGGAAACGCCACAACGTTTTCATCGACGACGAAGGGAACAAAAACAAAATGAAAAGGAGAAAACTTTTGTTTCAGCTTTCCTCTCTCTCTGTCCCTATCACTCACCAGCTACCCAGAACACACACATACACCATTTTATTTTTATTTTTCCTAAGCCTTTCTAGTTTCTAGCATTAATTTACTTGGTACATCTCCTTTCAGGATAAAAGGATGGACATGGACCCACCTTTCCTGGAGACCTACAAGACCCTCTTGGACAAAGCCACAGAAGGTCGTGCTAATGGTCAAAAAGAGGTTGTTATTATTGAGGAATGTGAGCTTCCATTGATTGATCTTGGCCGTTTAAATCTTGGAAAATTGGAGAAGGAAAAGTGCAAGTCAGATATTGCTAGGGAATCACAGGAGTGGGGGTTCTTTCAAGTTGTGAATCATGGGATTTCACGTGAGATTTTGGAGAAAATGATGAGCGAACAAGTTAAGGTTTACAGACAACCATTTAATAACAAGAGCAAAGAGTTATTTAATTTCTCTAGTGGGACTTATCGATGGGGGACACCTACAGCTACTTGCCGTGAGCAGTTGTCATGGTCTGAAGCTTTTCATATTCCTATGAATGACATACCGTTTTCCAATGGTTTCAGTAGTCTCAGGTAATTCCAATTTTTTTTTTCCTTTAATGTTATGTCCTTGTGCTTCTTCTACTTTTCTTCTCTTTTATTGGAGTGGAATTTGTGGTTTATTTACTATACCATTAAAAGAAAGAAAGGGTTATTCTCAAGGTTTAGGATTTATAATTAATTAATTCCGACAATTTTGTTGATAGTTTAAAACTTTATTTTATAGAAAGACTTAATGAAATTTGACCATATATGAATGTACTTGCAACAATAGAAGGGGATGGAACTATGGAAAAGTAAATTTGCGGATTATGATGGATCGCAAGGAAATTACATAGAAAAACACAGGTAAAATCATTAATCACTGCTTAATAAAATGACATTAGATAACAATGATAAGAATCGAAATCAGATTGTCTGGGTGGTGTAGTCGGTTATCACGCTAGTCTCACACACTAGAGGTCCCCGGTTCGAACCCGGGCTCAGACAATTGTTTTTCTTTTACTCTGTGTTAGATTTTTTGCACACAAGAGGGGCCCAAGAAAGTACTGCTTGTAACTCACAGCCACACAGCATTAGACCTTTTAGGATAAGCTTATTTCACGTGATGGAGGAGGAGTTCTTCCCATCTCTACGTAAATGTGTTAAAACTTTCCTATAATGGTGAGACAATACACAAAACATATACCTCTTTCTTGGTATACAATTAGACAAGCAAAGAAACACACACACACACACCATCGTCAGCATCAGATCTGCTTTACATAGCTGATGTGATGGAGTAGTACTTCTTCTTATCTCTACGTAAATGTTTCAAAAACTTTCCAATAATAGCGAGACAATACACAAATCATACCTCCTTACTTGTTATATAATTAGACAGGCAAAGTAACAAACACCCCATCATCAGAAGTCAGATCTGCTTTACGTAGCTGATGTGATGGAGTAGTACTGCTTCTTATCTCTACGTAGATGTCTTAAAACTTTCCTATAATGGTGAGACAATACACAAATCATAGCTCCTTCTCGGTATATAATTAGACAAGCAAAATAACACAAACACCATCATGAGCAATCAGATCTGCTTCACATGGCTGCAAATCTCCAAAAAAAAAAAAAAAGAGTAGCATTACATATATATACGTATATTTTGCATGCATGGCCTGGTATTTCCATCGGAAAAGTCCACACTTACTAACGTGAAGAATGAGCTGTGAATTAATTATCAATCGATAATAGCTTTTGGAACTCGACATGTCTCATTCTATAAGCTCCTGATTTTCACTAGTTTTTGCCTAATGAATCTTGAGTATACATGTTAACAATTAATTAACCATTAATTATTTTGTTTCCTGTCGATTGATAGTAATTTATGAAAAAACTTTCGAAATTTCCAAGGTATGAAAAATATATTATCAACAACTTATTATATCGTTTAATTATTAAAAGAAAACATTTGATTGGCCCAAATGAAATTTAGGTAGCGTTTGGGTCTTATATATTTATATATTTAGAAAAATATCATATCAATCATTCATTCTGTCGTTTTGTTAAAAACATTAATTGATGTAATCGGAATTTTTATATGATTTGAATCCCACATATCCCATATAGATTGTTGTAGAAGAGAGGGTCCACCCAAAATTCAATATATATTTTTTTATCATTTTCCTTCTAAAAAATTCCTATTTTTCCCGTTATAAATACTAATATATGTGTGTGTAATTTCTAAATTGTTCAAAATTCATTATTGTTTTCTTTTTAACAATTCCATTTTTCCCTTGGAATATGAATTGATAGATGCTTTTCTGTGGTTGTCCCATTTGTTTTCTTTCTTTAAAGTACTTGATGCGGCCTAAAACGAATATATCCATGTCAATAATTAATTAAATGGAAGCTTGCATGCACAATGGAAATACAAAAAAAATTACCCTATCCCTTTTTGATAATTTTCATTTCTCCCATTGAAAAATATTAGTTGATAGGTGAATTGTTTTTTTTTTTTTTTTTTTTTTTTTTGTGATTGTCCATTTTGTTTACAAGTTTTTTTTTCCCCTCTTCAAATATACTTCCAGCTCGACAATGGAACAATTTGCTACAACTGTTGCCGATCTAGCACAAAAATTAGCTGCGATTTTGGCAGAGAAGTTAGGGTTCAAATCAAATTTCTTTCAAGAAAACTGCCTGTCAAGCACTTGTTATCTACGAATGAACCGATACCCGCCTTGTCCAATCCCTTCAGAAGTATTTGGCCTTATGCCACACACTGACAGTGACTTTCTCACAATATTGTACCAAGATGAAGTTGGAGGACTGCAACTAGTGAAAGATGGGAAATGGTTCGCTGTCAAGCCTAATCCTGAGGCTCTAATTGTCAACATTGGAGACTTATTCCAGGTAATGGGATTTTTTTTTCTTAATAGGAAATTCAAATGATCTGAGCCACGAATGTGACACGAATTCTTGAAGTTTTCTAGATTTTCATAATAGTTAAATAGCTTACAAGAATATCGCTTTTTTCTCCTTGGTTATTCTAACTTTATTTATTTTGAAATTCATTCTACTAGTTTTCTTGTCTCTTTTTCTACTTTGACTACTTTCCATGTTTACATGGGATCAACGTAGTGCTTGGAATTACAATTCAATTATACTTTGAAAAAAATTTAGAAATTTTTATTTAATTTCAAATTATTTTTTGTGTGTTTTTAGATTATTTTAACATTAAAAAATAAATTTTAAAATATATATATATATATTATTTTAATACATTTACAAATATATTTTAAAAAACAACATTTATCGTACTTTCAAACATGCATGAAATTCACTTGAATGTCCTCCAAGTGGAAATAAAATTTACATGAATTGTTGCTGGCATGATTAAAGGTTATTTATTTTATTATTTTGTGGAATATCAAAATAAAAATTGAACTCATTAGTTGGTATGGACATGCTGAACATGCATGATGCAGGCTTGGAGCAACGATGTTTATAAGAGTGTCCAACACCGTGTTGTCACAAATCCACGAGTTGAAAGGTTCTCAACAGCATATTTCTTATGTCCTTCATGTGATACTGAGATACAAAGCTGCTACGAGCCTTCAGTTTATAAGAAATTTAGCTTCAGAATGTATAGACAACAAGTGCAAGATGATGTTAAGAAATTAGGTCGTAAGGTAGGGCTCCCAAGGTTTCGTGTATAATAAATAATTTTTGTGATTAATTAATTATGTAGGTGTTCTTTTCTTTTCTACATAAAGAAAATGTAATTCTGGGAAATGAAAATATATAGTTATTAACAGTTTTTAATGTAATTAAATTCTAGCTTAGTAGCGATTAATGAGGTTACTCAAAACCTCATAAAGATTACGGTATTTCAAGGCTAAAAAGATAGCAACGTTGAGAAGGACCGATCGGCCACTACACCTACAAAACAAATCTTCCTTGTGGGTTCAGAAAACTCTCCATAACTTAAATCAACATTGATAGTGAAAGAAAAGAGTCATATTATGTGTATTTGAAAAATCAAACCTTAAAGAAAAAGTATAAGATTTTTTTTTCTAAAGAAAAAAAATATCTCTTACAAAGCTGTGTAATAGCCTTGAACCCACGTGTATCCATTTGGATTACTTGAGACATAGAGTGACATCGAGACACTGAAAAAGTTATTATTGTTTTAAGTTTTTTATTTGTTTAAAAGTGTGGTTATAATTATTTTTTAAAATATTTTTTATATTAAAAAATATTAAAATAATATTTTTTTATTTTTAAAAAATTATTTTTAAGAGCAATGTATTAAAATGATCCAAAACATATAAAAAAAATAATTTTTAACTAAAAAAATTAAAATTTTTAAAAACACGAGTATAACAACATTTTCAAACACTCACAAATAATATATGTATTATTGATGACAATAACATTATTAATATTTAGAAAATACATGGTCAAGAAACTTTTTCTTCATTTAATGCATGTATGTTAATTTACCTTTATGATTGATAGTGAATGTAATAGTTTGATTCAGATGTATTAGGTCCATATAATAAATTTCATAGAAAAACCAGAATTTCATCTCTGGTTAGTGATTCTTCCACTAGATAACTTACATTATAAATATTTGGTTTCTTATGACCAGATAGCGTTTATATATCAAAAACTTCCAGCCCATGTGAACTTTTGTTGAAGTTTAAGTTTTAAAATTGAATGTATAGTTAAATCTAGCATAGAGATTTTTTGAAAATAGATTTTTCTATTCTCAAATTAAATTGAATTTTTTTTAAAAAAAAAAGTTATATAAATTAATTTGGTTTCTTAATGAAACATGGGACAACAAGCGTTATGGACTACTTATATTGTTCTTAGCTTAATTAAAAACCAACATGGTGAGAGAATATAGTTTTTGAGTTAATTTTTCATCGAACTACTAATTAACATTATGACTCTAAATAATTGATTATGACTTTAGGTACTAATAAATCTAGCATATGAAATGCACTAACAAGTAATATCTTCATATCTTCTAGCTAGAGTAATTGACTTTTTATAAAGTTTAGCTTTTTATTTCCTTTACTAATATCTTTTTCTCTATATAAAGACCTATGTTTCTTTGTTTTGCTAGTTTAACATTTAATGTCACTAGCTTTATTAATAAATTTCCTCGATTATTATAAAAATAAAAATAAAAATGCTTGAGAACCAAAATATTTATTGGTGATTCTAAAAGAAACAAAATCTTGTATCGGTTACCCTAACAAAATGGGATTTCACCCACTTTTGAAGCGCGCTCCTTGAGCCTCGAATCTCAAGTTGCATACACACCACATGCACTCTAAACAATGAGCCGCAAACAAAAATTTATGAACAAAAAAATAAAGAAATGGGAAATGGTAATATGTATGCTATGCTATAATAAAGATTTTTTTAGAATATATTTGTTATTGTAGTTTTTTAAAATATTTTTTCTTTACAAATATATTAAAATATCTTTTTATTTTTAAAATTTTATTTTTAACATTAACACAATAAAATAATTTAAAATAACTAATTTAAAATAAAAAAAAATTATGTACCATGGAAACAAACTGACGGTGCAGCATGGAAATAAGCTATGGAAACTTTGAATTCTGTGTGGATGATTTGGAAGTTGAAGAGTATTTCTTAGAACTAATTGGACATTTGATTAATTGTTTCAAAATTAAAGACTAGCCATTCCCTGGGCTAGTTTGTTCGCTTGGGTTACTTCATTTCTTCCGGGTATCTTTTTTATCATGGTTGCCTTTGGGGTTGCTTATTTTTATATCTGTTGGCTTAATCTTATTTGCTTATTAAAAAAATATAAAAATAAATTTATTTTAAACAAAATAATTTAAAATTTTAAAAAATATATAATTTATATAGCATTCACAAAAACTTCTAAAATTTTATAATATACTGAGTGTGATGTGTTGACGAGACCTTTCGACAGGGTGTGTCATAACTAATATATATAGGCCCAGGTGTAAATTTTGTTGGCTTGCGCTGATTTTTATGCTAGTTTAACGATCTATGCCTACCAGTACCAAGTAAATTAAGAAGACATGTTGGAAATTTTTAAACTTTAAAATAGTATTTCAAGATAAGAAAAAACAAAAACAGTAAAGATATAAAGGACATGTTTTCTTATATAGAAAATACATAACATTATATTAAAATTATTTTATATTTCTATCTTTTAACTAAATATGTTTCTATTTAAAAAAAATTAGCTCTTTTATCCTAAGTGGTTTATTCACTAAATTTAATGCTGGAACTAACCAAAGCAAGAGGTTTCTGGCACCTCTAATTGATAATTAAATATTTTAGATTTTTACATGATATGTATGGGTATCGACGACATGAATACGCTTCTTTGCCTCTTAAAATTTTTAAAGTATGAGTATTGATAAAGATTCGCACCCCTCAACCTCTTAAAATATTTGTTAAATGTAGGTTTATTCTTTTTAGATTTTCCTTTACCTCTTAAAAATTTTCTAAGTATAGGTATCAATAGAGATTTGCTATCCTTAATCTTCTAAAATATTTTCTAATTATAAACTCATATTTTTTGGGTTCCCCTCTGTCTCTTGAAAATTTTATAAGTATAGGTGTCGATAGGATTTTGCTCCCCACAACCTTTTAGAATATTTTCTAAGTATATGCTCGCTTTGCTTGTGTTCCCCTTTGCCCTTTAGAAATTTTCTAAGTATAAATTTCAATAGGGATTCACTCCCTTTATCATCTTAAATATTTTCTAAATATAGATGCATCCTTTATGGTTACACCTTACCCTCCTGAAAACTTTTTTTAAGTATGAGTTTCTTCATGGTTCACCTCTATATATTTAGAAATTCTTTTTTCAAATCCCTACACATTTTTTCAAATCCCTACAAATAGGTACTATGTTGTATTAATCAGGGTTTTCACCTCACTTCCCCACACAAAAAAAATCGACGAACTTTTCATATTGGATACTTTTACAAGTCTTTGCATATAAATATCATAAAAACTTGGAGGGCTATTGATAAACCTAAATTTAAAAACAAAAAAAAAATCCCTCATAAAACTCATTTTCTTCAGGTACAACTACATTTTGGATTCTACTCTCTTTATACTCATCAGGTATATACAAATTCTCCAAAGACTCACCATACTTCTATTGATATAAATGTTGTGTAAAAGATAGTGTGTGAATGTTCTTTAAGGGCCCATCATATTCACATCAATGTTAATATATATGATAGAGATATTTTTTCTTATTAATATATATGTCAAAGATATTTTATCTCATTAATACATGCACTACAAGATTTCATAGTTTTACCGACGGAAATATTCCGTCGGTGTGTGACAGAACGTTCGTCGGTAAAGTATTTACCGATTATATTACCGACGGAATACGCCCGTCGGAATACCTTTTGTCGGTGATTCCACATTCCGTCGCTATATCGGTCGGTAATAAAAAAAACACATTTACCGACGGCCCGTGCGCGCCAAAAAAAAAAAGTTTCCCGCTTGGAATATACCGACGGAATATATTCCGTCGGTGTTATGTAAATACCGACGGAATATATTCCGTCGGTGTTATGTAAATACCGACGGACTTTTCCGTCGGCAAAAGTGTCGGTGATATTTCATACCGACCGAATAAATCCGTCTGTAAATTCGTCGGTATTTTTATACCGACGGATTATTTCCGTCGGTGAATATGTCGGTATTTTTATACCGATGGATTATTTCCGTCGGTGAGTATGTCGGTGATGGGATGGCATACCTCAGACACTGTCCAATGCCGACGGATTTATTCCGTCGGTAAATCCCTGTGTAATTTTTTTTTTTAATTATTTAGAAAAAATAATATAAATTAATAGTAATACAAACTAATTATGCAAATAAAATTTATATTAAGCAACAAAAACTCAAAGTTAAATAATATTCATTACAAAATGAATGTGTTTTAAAAAAAAACAATTAATATAAAGGTGGAGGAGGAGGAGGAGGAGGAGGAGGGTGGGGGTTAGGCGGCCAAAAAGGATTAGGCGCACATGTTCCGCCATGTGTCATGTTCATGACCATTTGACGAAGCTCTTCATAGGCCGCTCTTTGTTGTTCAGACTCTGCTCTGCGTTGTTCGTCCGCCAATCTGTGTTGTTCGTTCGCCAATCTTTGCTCTTCTTTGAGTTGTGTGTACGCCTCTGATAGGTGGTCGCACCTTTGCTGCAAGGCCACAAACTCCTTAGATTGGGAGCTCGATACAGATTGGGATCTCCCACCGGTTGAAGCAGTACCGGTCGACCGCAACTTGGCAGCGGTAGTGTTGGAGAGCCCGTAAACCCGATTTTTATCGGGTCCACCTGACGATCCAGCCTCCATCCACAAATCCGGATCGAATTCCGGATGGGTCGAAGGATCATCCCCGTATCTCTCCCTCAACCGATTATTATAGGTCTCCTGAAAAAAAAAAATCATATTCAATTCAATAAACATAATAATAACTTACAAAATAAAATGGTTGAACAAACACACCACAAACTGTTGAGCACGGTTGTCAACGAACTGTTGCGTCCCCTTTTGGCGGTCATGACTCCGCACGTGCGTCTCCACAAACAGCTCCATAGGGCTCGGCTCACGTCCAAGAGACGTAGCTTATATATAATGAAAAAAATGTATTAACAACAAATTAATTGAACGATATATTTCATTTAAATTAATCTTACCATCCGTTTCGCATGTGCAGCAAACGGAACGGAGCCGCCGGTGTGCGTTGTAACCGAGCCATGAATTTGCCGATTCCGGTTGCCGGCACCGGACTGTGAGCGTCGAGTGAACCGCTCAGACGTCACGTGCTGAAGATAGTGCGGCCATATATCTTCCGGGATGTATATTGGTTTGAAATCCCTCCAAACCGCAACATCGTTCCAGCCTTGTAACCCCTTATCCCTCGCTGTTTTTTTTGCTTTTTTCTGGGCGTCATACCAAAAATCACGCAACCTAATTCACGCACGAAAAAATTACATTTCAAAACATAAATAATTATGTAAAAAAAAGTCGTATTGTTTTCGATGTTACCTAATTGCCGCGTGATTTTCCCACACCCTCCTCACAACACTGTCATGTTCATCGTCCCAGCAGAATCGATGCTGTATATAAAAAAATAATTTTTTAAAATGTTAATAATTTATATACAATTATAACTTGAATTTATTAGAAATAAGCTGAAAATTATATATTAAGACGAACCTCAAATCTACGAAACCATGCATTGATTTGAGGCATCCATTCAGGATGTCTGGATATCTGACTCCATTGAAACAATGGAATCTCCATCGACGCTTTAAACGCCGATGATATTACTCGGGCGGCCTCAATGTTTGTGAACCTGAAAAAAATGAAATTAATTTGTGATTACTTCATAAATTATGTTTTAAATTTGTTTTTTTTTATATAAAAAAAACTAAAACCTTAACAAACTTACATTGAAAGATCGTCCTTCCACTGTGCCTCGAACTGGCGGGTAAATTGATTCCGCTTCGAAGGCATGCCGCGTCTGCGATGTGAAACATCGCTGGAAGAGGCAGCATCGGTTAACGGCGCAGGTGGTCTAGGTGCCTCTTCTTGAGAGGCACCTAAGGAAACATCATCATCGCTGCTAGACGAACTTGATTCGACTGGACGACCAGCTCTGGTTTTCATTTTGCGCATCTAAACAATTTTATATTAATAATTGTAAAATAAAATTCAAAAGTTAAAAAAAAATCGGCAGCACCTCCCCTATACTGGATACTACCCAAATCCACAAACCTGCAAATATTAACAATAGCCACAACCAATTGAACCAATCTATACTAATTATTCCAACATATTCAACTATTAATCCTAAGATAAATTCAACGTTAACAATTACAATTCACAAATTAATCAATAATTATATTCAAAACAATAAAAAATATAACAAAAAATAAATTCAATAAATTCAATAAATTCAACAAATTATACTTCAACAAATTAACAATTACAATTCAACATTAACAATTATAATTCAACAAATTCAAAAAATTCAAAAAAATTCAAATATTCAACTTTAACTAATTCTAAGTTAAATTAACTAATAACAATTCTAACAAAACAACAACAAAAAATATTCAATAAATTCAACAATTAAATTCAATTATTCAACAATTAAATTAACAAATATTCAACAAATTCAAAAAATTCAAAAAATATTCAAATATTCAACTTTAACTAATTCTAAGTTAAATTAACTAATAACAATTCTAACAACACAACAACAAAAAATATTCAATAAATTCAACAATTAAATTCAATTATTCAACAATTAAATTAACAAATATTCAACAAATTCAAAAAATTCAAAAAATATTCAAAAAATTCAACTTTAACTAATTCTAAGTTAAATTAACTAATAACAATTCTAACAACACAACAACAAAAAATATTCAATAAATTCAACAATTAAATTCAATTATTCAACAATTAAATTAACAAATATTCAACAAATTCAAAAAATATTCAAAAAATTCAAAAAAAAAAAGGAACGAAAAATACATACCTTAATAATGTGTCAAATTCAAAACTTTATCTACATTGCAACAAAAAACACCAACACAACAAAAATAAAAACAACTAAAAATAAAATAAAATAAAATAAATTAGAAAAAAAACACATACCTTTTAATATAATGAAGATTTACAACACCAAATCTTGCTAGAGATTAAAGGTGAAAGTGTTTAAGGATTGAGGGGGGAAAAAATGAAAAATCTAAGGTGAAAAACGGAGGAGAAGCGAAGAAGCGGCAGGGAGAAGAAGAAAAATTGAGGCGAAGCGGCGGGGCTGGAACTTATAGGTCAATTTTACCGACGGCATCACCGACGGAATTAACATCCATCGGTAACAGGTAAAATTCCGTCGGTAAAAGGTCAAAATTTCGTCGGTATTTTTCGAATTTCGCCCCGAATTTTTAAAAGCCCTCCAAAATTTTCGCAGTCCGTCGGTGATTCCGTCGGTAATCTGACAAGTTCAGAGGCGCATTAATTAACGCACTTTGGAAAACACGCGGTCCGTCGGTACTTCTGTCGGTAATATGTGTAACCGACAAATTACCGACGGACCTACGCCGTCGGTAATCCCGTCGATGGTGGTGTTATGTTTTCGAGCTTACTGTGAGATACCGACGGATTGTGATCCGTCGGTATGGCCGTCGGTGATTGTGGCATTTTGTTGTAAATATTTTCGAACTCTCTGTGATATACCGACGGATGGTTATCCGTCGGTATGGCCGTCGGTGATTGTGGCATTTTGTTGTAAATATTTTCAAACTCTCTGTGAGATACCGACGGATGGTTATCCGTCGGTATGGCCGTCAGTGATTGTGGCATTTTGTTGTAAATATTTTCGAACTCTCTGTGAGATACCGACGGATGGTGATCCGTCGGTATGGACGTCGGTGATTGTGGCATTATGCAGGAAAGGTTGTCTTTGTATTGCCTGTTTACCTTCCTGCAATAACTTAACTGATAAACTGTCTATCACATAAAACAATAACCACATTGCTTAAACAATAAATATTTTGTTTTACAAAATACATCATCAATAATCTAAATTACATGAGACAAATGTTTTTACATAGGGCTTCATTTTTATAATTAGTCAGAATTTTCTTCTTCTTCCTCATCAATTGAATTGTCATCATCTTCATCGCAATCTTCAATATGGATATCATCTTCTTCATCGACATTTGGTTGTCCGCTAGAGCTGAGAACAATATTCAACTCCTCTCCGTCAATATCAACAAGACTATCATCGAGAACTCGAAAATTTGAATTTTCTTCCAATTCAATCGAAGGAGCAACTCGATATGGTTCAACCAACTCACGAACTTGAAAGACTTCATCTCGCACAATTGTGTCTTCGTTCTCATCCTGAACAACCTCGACACAACCCAGTGGTTTCGTTTTTAAAACGGACAACCAATCAACTCTTGAACGATCCTTTCTAAATGAAGGGGTGTATGTGTAATAAACTTGTTGACATTGCTTTGCGAAAACAAAGACATCATTTATGTTGCGGAGTCTAGCTTTTGAGTTGATTTCGACCAGACCATGGTGCGGATCAACTCTGATTCCTCTGTCCGTCGTGTCATACCAATAGCATTTGAATAAAAACACTTTATTCTGCTCGCTATGATATTGCAGTTCGACGACCTCTTCTAATCTACCATAGTAGTCAACTTCTAACTGGCTACTTGTGGATCCCTTAACACAAACACCGCAGTTGTATGTCTTTCTTCCTTGCCCGTATTCTTCAGTATGGAAAACATATCCATTGACAAAATACCCGTTGTAGCACTTAACTTTTCTTTCAGGGCCGAGGCTTAGTGAAGACAATGACTTGGGCACACTCCTTCCCATTTGATAAACCTTGTAAATATATGTAATTAAATGTACATCAATACACGGTAAATGAACGAGAATCTCGTAATGACATGCATACGTTAGAATGAGTTTGTGATAGTGCTTACATGTGTTCTGAATCATGTGGCAAATTGTTCATCTTGTAATTGAAAGATCTGGGATTCGGTCAGCTGCGAGTTATTGGAGAGCAAATATTGTTGATGTTGCCTGCAAGTGATAATGAGTGTATGATATTACAATATATAATTAACAGTATATTACTGACAAAGTTTAATTACTATTACACATATATAGACTTACTGAATAAATGGTCTCAGCTCATCACAGTTAAATAGAACATAGTTGTGTGCTTGTTTGAATTCTATTTCCGACAAATATCTTCCTCTTACGGCATTTTTAGGTGTGGGTCGTCCAGTATTGGAGAATATTGACAAGTTCCCACTGGAAGGCACTTCACCGCCATCGTCATGCCGTGGAACGCGATTGATTCTTGTTCTCAGATGAGGTTTGAAATAGTACGAGATAAATGTTGATATCTCTTCAACAATATAGGCCTCAGATATCGAAGCCTCAACATGCGCCTTGTTCTTAACCTTTTTTTTTAGATTAAACAAGTACCTGCATTGAAGTACAATTCAAGTATTTTCAAATAAGAAAAACATAGAAAATACTTTAAGATATGAATTCCATTGCAACTGTAATATCTCACCGTTCGAATGGGTACATCCATCTATACTGGACCGGTCCTCCAGCTTTTGCCTCGAACGGTAGATGTATAGGGAGATGCTCCATTGAGTCAAAAAATGAAGGAGGGAATATCATCTCAAGTTTGCATAGTGTCTCGATGATATTCGTTTGAAGCATCTCAATGTGTTCAACATTCATCTTGCTGGAGCATATATCTCTGAAGAAATGACTGATCTCCGTTAGTGCATCCCATATTCCCTTTGGCAACAAATCACGAAAAGCTAATGGGATGAGTGTTTGCATAAACACGTGGCAGTCATGGCTCTTCATTCCATACAATCTGCAGTCCTCTATGTTAACAAGCCTTGATATGTTCGATGCATGTCCATCCGGGAAACGCAGACTCTTAAGCCATTTGTAGACTAGCAGTTGTGCGTTTTTCTCTAACACGAAGCTTGCCCTTGGTTTTGCAACCCGTGACTCGTCATAAACCAACTCCATATTTTTACGGTTACAGTATAAAGCTATATCCAATCTAGCCTTCATGTTGTCCTTTGTCTTCCCCTTCACATCCATGACGGTGTTGAAAATATTCTCAAACACGTTCTTTTCGATGTGCATGACGTCAAGGTTATGGCGGAGAAGATTAGTCTTCCAATACGGAAGCTCCCAAAAGATACTTCGCTTTACCCAATTATGGGTCAAACCAAAACCAGGAAACTTTTGCTTACCTGATTGAAGGCCAAACACAATGTCACCGTACTCTGATACAACATGATGCAATTCTTCACCAGAAAGACGCGGGGATGCAACATCTTTTTCAACTCTACCAACAAAGAAATCTTTTCTGTTCTTTCTGAACCTGTGATTAAGTGGCAAGAAGCGACGGTGACAGTCAAAAAAAGAAGCTTTACCTCCGTTTGCTAGCGTGAATGCCTTGTTGTTTTCCATGCAGTATGGACATGCGAGTTTCCCATGCGTGCTCCAACCAGAAAGCATTCCATAAGCTGGAAAATCACTGATAGTCCACATCAAAGCCGCCCTCATAAGGAAATTTTGTTTCCTAGATATATCATAAGTCAGAGATCCGGAGGACCACAACTGCGCCAGCTCATCTATCAACGGTCGAAGACAAACATCTATATTCCGCCCCGGGCTGCTTGGACCGGGTATGACAGTAGATAGAAACATGAACTCCGGCCTCATACACATTCCCGGTGGCAAGTTATAAACTGTGAGAATGACCGGCCAACAAGAATAGGGAGCAGCAAATGACCCAAATGGGTTGAACCCGTCTGTACACAACCCAAGTCGAACATTCCTTGATTCAGCAGAAAAGTCAGGATGAACACTGTTAAAGCGTTTCCACGCTTCGCCGTCAGAAGGATGCACCATCACACCATCAACGACATCGTGTGTTTGGTGCCATGTCATGTGCTCAGCAGTCCTTGGTGACATAAATAACCTCTGCAGTCTAGGTGTGATCGGGAAATATCTAAGTTTTTTATATGCCACTAGAGTCTTCCCCCTGCCAGTTCTGGGTTTGTAACGGGAATGCCCGCATGTCATGCACTCGGTCATCACAGCATTTTCAAGGTAGTATAACATGCAGAAGTTAGGGCACATGTCAATTTTCTGGTATCCTAAACCGAGGGGTTTCATCATGGACTTCGCAGCATAGAAGTTCTCTTTGAGCCTGTTCCCTTCTGGTAAAATGCTTCTTGCCCAATCAATAATTTTGTCATACCCGGCCTCACTCAACCCGTGATCTGACTTGATGGTGAACACCTGTGCCACAGCCGATAATTTACTGTGGTTTGTGCAGCCATCCCATAATGGTTCGTCAAAATCTTTCAACAAATCAAAAAACCTAGCTGCCTCTGCATTAGGTTCTTCTTCTACGATTGGACATTGATTGACATTATCTTGATTCATTCTCATTGCATCCATAACCATGTTTCTGTAAGGATTAGTGTTGTCATTTGCCGCTTCATGCACGTTGCTAGCACTAGAAGTTGACCCAACCACCGTTTCTCCCATTCTCCTATTACTAACAAATACCTCTCCATGTGCATACCAACACTCGTAATCCTCCACAAACCCTTTATGTAGAAGATGCATCATTACAACATCTGGATGCAGATACTTTTTATTTTGACACTTCTTGCATGGACACCTAATACCGCCTCCAGTAAAATTTCTGGGAATAGATGTTGCGAAATTAATAAAACCCTGAACCCCGTTACAATAATCCATCCTCCGCAATCCTTGGGGTGAATCTAGATACATCCATGAACGATCATCCATGACTTCTATCGAACCTCTATAAAAAGGACCCATTAATTAAGCAAGCTCTTAATTATTTCAAAACACAACATCTAATTCGGTAATTTTACAAATTAAGTTTTAACAATTTTCAAACAAATACAATCTTACAAAATCTAAAACAAACCATAACAAGTATAAAATTATACATTCATATACTACAAGTTTGTTTGAGAAATAACAATAAAACATGTACATCTACTAAAAAATAATAATACATATACTAAAAAAACAATAAAATTAACATTTAAATGTTAAAATTTTAAAAGATAGAATTACTTACAAAAAATGATAAAATCCGTCGGTAAATCAGAACACGGATGTTGTGACCACAAAACAAATACAACTTGTTGTGCTGAGATGAGAAAGATTTTTGTTTTGGGGCGAGGGGGGGCTGGTTATTTTGCAGATGGGGAGGGTTAGGATTAGGAAGAAGAAGGAGAAATGGGGGAGGAGAGTGTCGGCAGAGGGGACATATATTCACTTTTGCCGACGGACTTACCGACGGTATGTATTCCATCGGTGAATCCGTCGGCAACACCGTCGGTAATTCTGACTGGCAATCGACACGTCACCGCACGGACCTGCTATTCAAATCCCTCGGTGATTCCGTCGGTATTTTTAACGGTGCACCCGTCACGTCACCGGTACGGATCTTGCATTTCAAATCCGTCGGTGATTCCGTCGGTATTTTTTGACGGTGAATAGGTCCCATCACGCGTACGGGCCCCAGTTTTTAATTCCGTCGGTGATTCCGTCGGAAAAATCACCCGCCAAAACCTCCGCGCCACTGCCCGCCCTTTTTTCATTGATTCTGAATTTTCGGTCGGTAATTTGGTCGGTAAGTACCGACGGACATAGTCCGTCGGTAATTACCGACCTAATAACCGACGAATATTTTCCGTCGGTGATTTCGGCCGAAAAATACCGACAGAAAAAATTCCGTCGGTATGTCCGTTGGTAGTTAGCGATTTTCTGGTAGTGATGTCACTAGGGATATTTCTCATCAACATTAATACATATGTTAGATATATCTTCTCTTTTTAATACTATTAGGGCAATATAACACTTTAGCCTATCATTTCTATAAAAAAAACTCGTGGACTATAAATAGATCATGAATTCTTTAAACAAAATGTTCAGAATCTTCATTCTCCACTAAATATTTATTTTTAGAATATCTTTATATAATATTATTATATTTGTTTCTCACAAAAAAACATTGACTTAATCATTGAAGAGCCCCTAAATTCACTAAAAAAATCTTTTGCAAATATAGACACTTATCCTCAATCATCTTAACTAGAATGAATATATCAGATTATCAAAATAAAAAAT
Source organism: Populus tomentosa (assembly GCA_018804465.1). Lineage (NCBI taxonomy): Eukaryota > Viridiplantae > Streptophyta > Magnoliopsida > Malpighiales > Salicaceae > Populus > Populus tomentosa. The sequence continues at coordinate 1,945,182 of CM031989.1, forward strand.
TAATTGATTATTCAAGAGATAAAATTTACATCCAAACTACTTGGAATTTTTATAACATTATAAGTTTTTTTTTCATTAAGGTAACGTTATTTAAAAAAAAAATTGTGATTTATATTAATGATTCATTAAACGGATCCGGGAAGCGTTCGTTTTCTTGTCATTTCTATTTGATAATTTTCCTTGTTTCGCTTTTCTTGAAAAGTATGAAGGGACAAGTAATTTGTGCGGTCTTTGCTTTCGTTAACAATGCTTTTTTCCCCAAGAATAAATATCTTGTTCGATAATGGAAACAGCTTGCTGTCATTGTTATTGATCTAACATAGATGGGAAACTGTTCGCTTTCGAGTGGAGGGTATAATAATTAACATTGAGTGATTGATACCGATGATGGAAAATTTTCTCCATGGGAAGTAATATATGAATTTAATTTGACTTTAACCTATTATTTATTTTCATTATCTTGTCATGGGATTCTCGGGGTGTAAAAAAAAATTGGTTGATGTTCAGTTTTATAAAAGTAAATTTGATTTTATTGATTCAAAAATATTACAAATACAAGGATCCAAATTGACATTACAAGTGTAACAAAGGATTTTATTAACTATTCAAATTGAGCCTTTTTTTTTTGCCTAAAGATTTTGTCAAACTTTGTTTTTGATCTCTTTAGTTTCAAAATCTTTTATTTTAGTCCAAGACTTCATTTTCTTTACATATATGTCCTTGGATTTGAGAGATTAGATAAAAATAATTATTGACAAATGATGGATAAGAGAGAAGATGTTTGGTTGGCCATATTTTGGTATTACATAATTTTATTTAATGAGAGAAGTTCAATAATAATAGGTTTTTTTTTCTTATAATCATGCCTAAAAAAAGTACAGTGGTGTATTGTTAGTTTTTCTTATTAAGTTGATTTTTAAAATTTTATGTGATTTTAGGGTGTTTTGGAGTTGGTAAGTGATTTCATGAATGTTTTCATGGTATGTTTTAGATGTTTTTAGATGAAAATAACTTTAAATTTATGCTTTTAGGATCTAAAATTTTAACCCTAATTTTACAACACTGAAAATAACCACAAAACATAATAATAGACAGCATGTCACCTACCACTACAAGGACCTCTTGCACAAAAAAAAAAAAAAGAGAGAGAAACAATTAAAATGAAACCTAACTAGGCATAAGCTTGAGAATTTTTAAGGTCGGGCACATGAGCCTAGTCTAACAAGCCCACTTGCCCAAACCCTTTTTAAAGAGCTAGTTGTGCTAGGTTACCTAGGGTCACACTTATAAATTTTGTTTTTGTTATGTTAATTTATGTTTATTTTTATTTATTAAATTCTAAAATTGATAAAGAATATATTTTGTTGATTATTTTATTAAAAACCATTTAATTTTTATTTTTTTTCCAGTATCATTTTTTTAAAGCCCAACATTATTTTCTTTTATTTTATATGGTTGACAGCATATATTTTTATTATTATATAATTAAAAAAAATTGTTTTAGAATAATAATGTTATTAAGCCAATAGGGTCTGTGAAGATGTCGTTTGTAAATATTTAAAAAAAAAAATACTTTTTAGATATTAAATTTTGAGTTCATAATGAAAATTCTACTTGTAATTACAAAAAATATTAGCAATGTTCACATATTTTTTTACATTAAAAAAATTTAGTCAGAATCACAATGAAGTGGGAGCATGTTACCTAGTTGTCATCTAATTGGTTCGTTTTTTATGTTAATCTAATTATTTCATTAATTATATATGACATTAATAAATAGTTTTTACATACAAAAATTAGACCCTCATAATAGATAAATAATGTTCTTAAAATGAATTATATGACTCGAAGACTTATACATGTTGAAGAGGTTCAATCTCAAGATTTTTAGAAAGTAAGAAGAAATGGATTAGTATATGCATGTTACATCAAAAAAAATAAATTATAGTGTGGTTAGGGGAATGGCTAGATGATTTGACTGGGATTATCGCAGCAAGCACGTAATTTTCTAGTGTTTTTCGATTTTTGGTGAAGTTTCTTGAACAATAAGTTATTAACTCATTTAGCAACACTAGGATTGAACTAATTATGTTGCAGTGATGATCGGATTGATGATGCGGAGAGGTTAATGGAGATAATAAAACAAGCAGCAAAGGAAGGTGCAATGGAAGTCTACACGTTAGCTGATCCTTCAATGGCTGAATCTGCTAAACTAGCCTGTAAGTTATTGGGCATCCCAGCAACTGATGTAATAGGCCCAATAACAGAAGCTATTGCTTCTCATCTTGATGTCTTGCCTTCTGGTCTTCCTCGTGGAGCTCCTGGCAGGAATTTTTTCTCTTTAAGAGGGTTATTTTCAACGAATAGAAGCCATTGAATTCACTATTATACAGGGTGATGGGGTATGACCTCAGAACTTGAACAAGGATGACATTGTTCTTGCTGGAGTTCCTCGTACTGGGAAGACGCCATTGTCGATATATTTGCCACAGGAAGGATATAAAGTGGCAAATGTGCGTATTGTAAAGGATGTAGAATTGCTGAAAAGCCTTTTTGAAGTTGACCCAGAAAAAGATACTATCAATGCTATAGTGTTAACGACGACAAGGAAAGCGAGGCAAAGAGTCTAGGTTTCAGTGAGGAAGTGAGGAGGAACTATTCAGAGATGGATTAGGTCAGAGAGGAGTTGAAATTTGCTCCCAGGATCTTCGCACAGAATCCTGTTTGGTCAGTCAGTGGTAATTTGGTTCAATTTTCAAATGTTCAACTCATTGGAAGCTTTAAAGATATGCTAGTGATTGATTCTTGATGGTGCTTTTTACTTGTTTGCGATTGCAGAAGTGACCAGGAAAGCAATTGAAGAAACATCAGCAGTTATATTAAGGATATATCATGATCGGCAACACAAATGTTCAACGCCACGAATCACCAAGCGCTGTTAATCGAAAACATAGCCATACATGTCCGACGACTGGCCTGAAAAGTATTTGGGTCTCGGGATCACTGCTAAATCCATGAGTTATTGTATGTCAAATATTTATATTAAAATAATATCATTTTGTTTTTATAAAAAAAATAATATTGTGACACCGGTTTAGCTAAGTTAACTAATCACTAAAAAATCTAGTTAAGTTTATTAAATTTTACCAAATCAATATCTAATTCAGTTAAACTAAAAACCTAACCAGTGTCGGGCTTCGAATCCTGAGTTTTTTGAGTCAACTTATTTGTCTGAATTTAATAATTATGATTGAAAATTAAAATTAATAAATATGTATTCAAGGAATGAGATACAGATATGGTAATGTTGAGAATGCAGCAAAGAGGTGTACCTCTTCTGTCTTTGTGATTACCGAAAGTTTTCGTTTTTCACCTTAAAAACCATACTAAATAGATCAGTAGAATTGCCGCATATTTTCTTCTGCTGAAGCCAATGTCACTTTTGTATCAATTGTAAAAATGAAAGTGCATTGAGAAAATGGTAATCTTTTGTAAATCTTGAAATCTAGACCTCTCTGTTCTAGTGTATGATTTGAAAATTATCTGGAGAAAAACAGCTTTAATTATGAGAAAGTGGTAATCTTTTGTCATCCTTTAGTGTCATGAATGTTCATTACAAGAGATTTATTATTATTATTTTTTCCCATGTGATCTCTGCTGTTGTGCAACTGGCCAGATATCATGTGTTTTGTTGTCTACATCAGACTCATACCTATAAAATATTATATTACCTTTTCCCCTCCACTGATCCAGATACAAGAATCATTTAGGAGATTGCTGTCACTTCTTCAATGATATCGGTGACAGCTATTTGAGATTTCCCTTGTTATTTGTCTTAACACCTTTCTCTTCGCTCTTTTATTCTTGAATTTTGAGTGAGTATTCAGATTATTCAATGTTAGGCATTGGTGTTAATGTTCATTTTTAGGCCTTTTTTTTTCTTCCTGAGCTACTCCATGACTGCACATAGGGGGTAAAAGGTCAAAAGCTTCAGGTGCGCATGCTTCTGCGCACAGAAATTATCTTATTGCTTTTAATCTTACGGATGAGTGCTGGCTTGATCTTGTTTCACTCACATGAAAGCCATGTACAACAAAATGGCAATCTAAGTGGGATTGCCAAAAGAGCAAACAGAAAGAAAGCATGGGGAGCCAAAATAAAGGTTGAAAGACATCGAAAGTAACTATCTGATCCTCCATTAGGCTGTGTAGGGTTGCACAAGAGACCACATAAGGTAACACATCATGTTTCTCTTCCATACTTCTTTAAAGAAGATTCCTCGTCCATGTCATACCACTATATGCTCTCTCGTCTGCATCTGTAAGATTTTAGTGAGGCCCTGAAAAAAGTTGAGCAGTGCTGAATATAGAATCCGTGGTTTTGGAAAGTTGTTGGTTATTGTTTTCCATCACCTTATCTTCTCTATTATATGGCAAAGCTTCTTTGAAAAGAAGCCTATTCTTGCAAAAAGGATGCTCATCATCAACTAATTACATTCATCTCTGATTCAGTGTATACACTAATTATTTCCCTTCTATGAGAACGTGGTGCATAATGTTGCTGGTTTCAATCAAGGGAATTATCAATTGCATTGAGCTTCCCAATTGAAAGAGTGAGGTATATCAGCAACATTGTTCCCATACTTGACCTGTTGAGATGAAAATACATTTAGCACATCAAGTGTGCTAAAATAAAGTGCCTGTAGACAAGCATAATGACATATGTTTGATCTTTTGGAGCTTTTTTAATGGTTGGTAACTTACAGTGTGGCAAAGAAGAAAAGAACCCTTTTGGGATCAAGGACCCATGAAGGTGAAGACCGCTTGAAACTATTTCTCCTAATGCATCTACTTTCTGGAGTGGCATTCATGTTGCCGGTCGTGATTGTGATTTGATGATGAAGTTGAGGGCTACTGGAATGATCTGTCGTCCCTACCGTTACCACCGCTGCCTTTTCTGGCGTGCTAGGCCCTATTAAAGCAGTTAAAGATTAGTAAATACCATGTCTATATACATGTAAAACAATTTGATTTTTTGGTGTGTAGCATTTGCATCAACTTTCCAAAAATAAGTGCACATGCCTTCAACAATGGACAAACAAAAAAATGGATGATGCTCTGTAATCTGTACTCAATGTTAAATTAGTTAAACCCACCATTGATTCAATTCGGTTGTTGAACACTCCATGGTTGACAAAATTGTTTGGTAACATTTCACTTTCACTAATCCTAACTATTGGCCCCATTAACAGCAGTAGAACGGGTTTGTTCTGAGCAAATACTCTTTTGCTTATCTAGGACACCTAACCTTCAACAGTTAAACCTAAGTTTCTCGTCCTCTCTCTGTTAAACTCACCTTGGCAACATGTTCATGAAGGCAAGGAAAAGGGCTAGCTAGAACAAATATCAGTAGTGCACATCAAGCTGCCCTCTCATAGATGGAATTTACCCTCCCAAAATTGGAGCTATTAGATATTATTGAAGACGTTTTACAAAATAACACCAAGGATGTTAATCTTGATTTGTTGTTTCTGATGTTTGCCTGTGAATTGCATGAACTAGATGTACAGAAGGGTGAAAACAAAACTAACGATAGAGAATTTGGAAAACTAATAAATTGACTTGTCTAAAAATTCCTAGAATACTTATTTTGAATGAGTCTTCTATCGTTGAAGCAAAGTGACAACATGGATATTATTATAATGATAACAGAAGCAAAATCGACATGACGTGACCACAAAACTAAATTCAGTGTCACTAATGCAAAAATGATACCTCTAGGTGAAGCTGAAGCAACAATAGCATCTCTATCACTAACAGAGAGATGAGAAAGATTAGAATTTATCTTCTTCTCGCCGCCTCCGCCCCCCCGCGGTGACCCTTTTCTGGAATGGCTCCTCTGCAACTTTTTTCATTCAAAACAAAATCATTAAAAAGGAAACCAAATTATTCAAACAAAATAGATCAAATTACTAATCTTCCATTGGAATCAATAAAGCATATAGATAACGATGATTTGACAAAAAAGACAATGGATTGCGATGGCATGCGTGTTGCTGAATCAACTACGAGAAAAATTATCCACAAGTAGACAAAAGGAGGGAAAAGAGAGAAGAATAAAGGAAAAGTTAAAGAAAAAGTAGAAGAAACTCACTGTGATCCTTGAATTTGTATTGATATCTTTATTCATGCCGTGAGAGAATCTTTCCATGTCAATAACAAAGCTATCTGATTTCTCCTTTGTGCATTGAAATCCATTTATATGATCTAAGACTGAGATTTTTTGTGCTTCCATATGTTCTTCTAATGCGAACCCACCACCCCCACCAGCTTCACTTGATGAATCCATATCCTAATCCAAAATCAAGAACTCAAAAATTAGAAAGGAAAAATATATGTTATTCAGTTGAAGAAAGAGACAACATGTATGAACAAGACAAACAAGTAAAACCATAAAATAAACATTAAAAAAGACAGACTCAAAAACCAATGAAACACTTGCAAATTTTGAATTTACAAGGGATTATTATTGAGAGAAAACCCATGTAGAAAAAAAAAGAGCTTACCAACTTTGGATTATCCGCCATTTCCATCACTTTCTTGGGAAAAAAAATATAGATAGAAAAGAAAATAAAGCAGAGTGTTTTATATATAGTAGTGTCACAAATTGCGTATCCAATGGATCAATAATCACTATCCACCACCTGATTAAGAGAAAATAAAGAGACACCCTTGTGCAAGTCAAAACTTAGAAAACATTATTTCTCGTACAAAAAAAATCAAAAATAGAAAATTTTAAGACAAACTAAGGTAACAACTACAAAGACTTGTTATTTTTTTTATTTATTATATTTTTCAACTACCATATAGTTGATTAAGAAAAAATGAACGCACAAACCTTAGCTAGCCCAGATAGACTTTGTTAGTCAAGAGTAGATATTGCATCTCCTTCAACAAAACCCTGTTGGAATTCAGTATGGAAAGGGGAGATAGATGCATGTATGCACAGTTTCAGTCTTTGTAGTTAAACTGACCTTTAACTACTGTGTTTTTTCTTATATTAAGAGAGAGAGAGTATCTTTCCTTCTCTCTTCTTTCTAGGAAGAGGAAGATTGAGAGGAATTCTGTTCAAAACAGAGCAGGGGAGGAACAGAGGAGAAGTAGGAATATGGTCATGTGCTGGTGTTTGTAAAGAACGAAATGAGAAAAGCAGGGGAGTTGTAAATGGGGAGGGTTTTTTTTTCGTTGGTATTTATACTATAAATTTTTTAGTCATTGTTGTTGTTTGTATTTTAGTCATTGTTGTGAATTTTTAAATTAGGTGAGTAGGTTTTTAAAGAATACATAAAGACATCAGAAAATTTAAATCTTTTGGGGAGAGGATTTGCTTTTCCTATTATTCTCTAGGTTGAATTCTGTAATATAATTTGGTAACACAAGCATTTAAAAGTTTAAGGTTGTAATTTCAATAATTTTTTAAATGATATAGGTTTGAGTTCTATTAATTTTAATTTATATGATTATTATATAATAAAAAAGGGTTAACTTTGTATTGTGTAAAATCGAGCGAGCAGCACTTGAGGTCGTGGTTTAGCTGGGGAAGAGACTTGTTCTCTTTCTTTGCACCCGGGTTCGATTCTCTATGTGCATGTCTGTCATTTTCATGGTGCCTTACTTATTTACTGGGTTTGCAAGATGTTCAGTGGACTCGGGGATTAGGTCATGATGCGCGTAAACTAGCCCAAACATCCCAGGTTATCAAAAAAAAAAATCTAGCGAGCCTTGAGATATATATCTATATATATATATATATATATATATATATTAGACTAATCTAATATGGTCGAATTTTTCTTTTTGGATATGACTTGATTGATTCATAAATAAAGAAGTTCGTAGACCACATAATTTTGGAACAAGGAAAACACATAGAAGGTGTCTTGTACGCATAATTTTGTCTTTGAGTTTTCTAGTAATAATTTTCTTTTAAGAAAATTTGGATCCATGTTGGAAGATAATATTTTAAATACTTGAATTTAAAGACAATTGTGAAGATTGAATATATAAATTTTATCTTAAATAACTGATCTTTATTTATATAATTATTATTGAATTAAATAACTCTTAAGTTACCCTCTTCCTTAAGAAAAGAGAGAGAGAGATTTTCTCTTCCATACAAGATGAGTAGTATTAATCTTGTTAAATATTCTAGACAAATTCATTTATTAAAAGATCTCCTTCATTAAATGATTTGAGATCTCATAATCTAATTATTGAGATTTTCATTAAGATTAACATTATCTTATATGAAAAATTCTCTTTCTATTATAAAATCATACATTGTATATAGATGTATTTTTACACTCCTTTATTATTATATTCATTCATCATCATCAAGTTCATTTGAATCTCTCCAAGTTCATTTGAATCTACATCTTTTTATAACCTTTAAGCTTAGAAGTATTTATATGCATGTGCCTATAAATAGAAGCATTGTTGAGAGAATGTTAGATGCACATATATAACTACAAATCCATATGAAATAAAAGTGTTCTCTCTCCATCCCCCCTAATCTTCATTGTTCTTATATATTATATCTACTCTTTATTAATTATATTATTTTATTATTGTATGCTTCTTGATATATAGTTTCATAATAAGTTATAGAATGAATTACTCCTTGTTTTCATCTTGATGTAGACAATTATATTTGGTAAGAAATAAAAGCATGAATTTCTCCTCACTTTCATCTTGTAGCAGATAATCTTATTTGGTTTGTTGATAAGAAGTAGAATGTATGCTTTTTTATTGTTGTTGTATGTTCTACATTATATTTTCAGATCAAGTATATAGGATGAAAACCTATGATAAAATCTTAAGATATTCTCAGGTGTAACGACGTCATGTATCGATCTTCATTTTATATTTATATTTTTATAAATATTTTCTATGTTTTAAGATATATATATATATAACCAAATTTCTAACAATATTGATTTTTTTTTTATGAAGTAACAATGACAAACCTTGCCAAACTTGAGTTCATAACACTTGATATTATGGGCAAGAATTATTTGTTATGGATCCTTGATACTGAAATTCACCTAAATGCCATGGGTCTTAAAGCCATTAAATTTTATAATGAAGCATCTAGTTAAAATACAGCAAAAGGCATGATTTTCATACGTCATCATCTCGATTAAGAGTTGAAGATAGAGTATCTCACAATCAAGATCCCATTATTCTTTGCCAAAATTTGTAAGAAAGATAAGACCACCAAAAGATCATTATTCTCCCAAAAGCTTGTTATGATTGGATACATTTACAATTGCAGGATTTTAAATCAATAAGTGAATATAATTTTACAATGTTTAATATCAATTCTAAATTAAAACTATGTGAAGACAATATCATTGATAATGATATGTTAGGGAAAAAAAATACATTCTTTACTTTTCATGCCTCAAATATGCTCCTGTAATAACAATATAGAGAACGAGGTTTTAAGAAATATTTTGAACTAATTTCATGACACCTTATGGCTAATAAAATAATGAGCTTTTAATGAGAAATCATGAATCATGACTAACTAGTTCAGCTTCATTCCCTGAAGTGAATGCTATAAGATATAATAATAATTATATATGGTCATGGTTGTAATAGAGGCCAATGATAGGCCAATGATGTGGCCATGATAGAAGATGGTTTAATTACCACAACTATAATGGTCATAATTTATCAAATTCTTACAAACCCTCATAGAATGAGAAGAAATAAGAAAAGGGAAAGAATATACATAGCGGAGATTCCAAGAAAGTAGAAAATACCTATTATTAATGTGAAATAAAAGGATATTGGTCTCGTACCTGTCGTACGACCAAACATCTTGTTGACTATATCAGTCCTCACTCAAACGAAAGGATAAGAACATATAAATAAAATTTTCTCACCCATATCAAGGTAATGATGCTATTTATCCTTTGCATATGACACACCTTAACGTTGCATATTTTTTTTAGCAAACTGATGAGAAAGTTAATATTTTTTTTGTAATGATAATAATTGGTTAATATAACAATGTTAGAATTTAAAATTATATTTATCTTTTTCAGTGTGTTTCTTATGCTAGTATATTTCAATGTATTTTGTTTTCTTCCTTTCATGATGGCTTATTCAATTAAAAAGATTGTGTTATAATAATTATGTCTTATTATGAACTTATTATATATTTATTTGTTTTCATGAAGAAAATATAAATTCACGTCATGTTGTAAATAAGCCCAATATTAATGGTGAAGATATATGTTTAGCAGATAATGTAGTGACACATAGTATTCTCATGTATAAGCAATATTTTTCAAATATAAGAATGATGAAAGCAAAAGTTAATACAATATCAGGTTTAACAAACTCGATTGAAGGCTCCAAAAGAACTAATATAATGCTTTCTAATGGAACAAGATTTATTATTGATAATTCTCTACTAAATTAAGGAGAAATCTACTAAGTTTTAAAGATATACAACTGAACGAGTATCATATCGAGACTGCCAATGACAAAGGTATATAATATCTTTACATCGTATCAAATGTCTCTACTAAAAAATAAATATTGGAAAAATTACTCGTTTTATCTTTAGGTTTATAGTACACAAGTATTAGTACAATTAAAGTCAATGCAATAATGAACCAGAAGTTCAATGAACCAAATAATTTTATTATTTGGCATGACTGGTTGGGTCATCCTAGATCAATAATGATGCAAAGAATTATCGAGAACTCACATGGTCATCCATTGAAGAACCATATGATTCTGCAATTTAAGGAATTCGCGTGTGCTGCTTGTCAGGAAGGCAAATTGGTCATTAGACCATCACCAGCTAAAGTTGAGACTAAATCCTCAAGATTTCTAGAATGGATTCAAGGTGATATTTGTGAGCCCATTCAGCCACCATATGGACCATTTAGATATTTTATGGTTTTAGTATATGCATCTACAAGATGGTCACATGTGTATTTATTATCAACTTATTACCTGTCATTTGTGAGATTACTTGCTCAAATTATTAGATTACAAGCATAATTTTCAGATTATATAATGAAGACCATTTGTCTTGACAATTCTAGTGAATTCACATCCTAAGCATTTAATTATTATTGCATGTCAATTGGGATAAACATTTCCAGAATGGTCTTGCTGAATCACTTATTAAACACTAACAACGTAAAAATATGGATTGTTGAGCGTACGCATATATAAATATATAATCACTTATCATACATTGTATATGGATGTCTAGATGCCTTCCTACACCTCTTCATTATTGTGTTCATTCATCAGTATCTAGTTCATTTGAATCTCTCCAAATTCTTTTGAATCTACATCTTCTTACAACCTTTGAGCTTACAAGTATTTATATACATATGCCTATATAGTGTTGTTACCTAATTTTTAACCCACCTTTTTAAAAAAAAAAATAGTGAAAAAGAACGAAAATCCAAAAAATATTTTTTTAAAATATATTTGCATCGTTTTTAGCATTTCCAACATCGTCTCAAAAGATTTTAAATTTTCAAAGATCTTTGGAACACGTTCGACTTTTAACGTGTTATTTTAAAAGAACTGATTTTCCTCATTCAAGTAGATGTTGGTAAGAAAAATCCAAAAAAAAAATTAAGAAAAAAAAATCAAATTTACAAAAAAGAAAGAAGTTGAGGGACCAAGTTAGGAAACTTAGCAACATTTTTTTTTTTTCTATAAATAGGAGTTTCCAATACATACACAAGTGGGGGTAATTTTGCACAATTAAGAGGAATTACAAAGAAACCCTAAACCATAAAAAAAAAAAAAACCTAAAAAACCTAACCTTTTCTTCTCCCTAACTCAAGCTGCCGCTCATAGCCCTAGACCCAAAAACAAAACAGAATCAGCCGTCCCCCCAATTCTTCTAGCAAAAACCAAAGAACCAGGGACGACCGCAAGCCTCCCTTTTCCTGCTCACAAAGGACGGTCGCCCCTCCCTTCCCTTTGAAACTAAACTAGAGCCTCTCACTCTGCCCCTCATCAATACAAACCTTCAGCTCCTTAATAAACCGTCGCTCTATCAAATCAGCCCTAGGCCATTTCTCCCATCGTCTCTAGTAATGCCTCTTAGTCTCCCTTCTCATCAGCCAAAGCCTTCCCCACTCAGCCACAAATCTTCCCTCTCTCACCCAAACACCCACTAGAAACATAAAAGTCAGCCCTCACCAACTTCCCCTCACAGACCTATAGCCTCTCAGCCTCCCTACACACATCACCTTCCTCTCCTCCCACTAACCCTCAGCACAAGCATCTATTCTCACAATCGAACACAGCAACACCGCCTCCAAGCCACAGCCACCATTGTTCATATAGGTCGAGAAGGTTTCTCAACACTTTTATGGATTTTTGGGGGTCTGTTTTGTAATTTTAAAAGTGCTTAATGTAATTTTTGTTTAGTTGTTTTTGAATTTGTATAATTTGTAGTGTGTAAAAAATAAAAAGAAAAGAAAAAAAGAAAAAATATAGTAAAAGTGTTTATGCGTGTTTGTATTTGTTTTATGGATGTTTTTTTTTTATGATAAAATTACAAAGAATAAAGAAGAATGTAATATTTTGATTTGTTCACGGTCAAGAATTATAAACTTACACATAAGTTGTATTTCTAATATCCAATGAAAAGATAAAATTTTTAAAACTTCTTTAACACATCAAAGCCACGAGACAGCTTACCTCAAGTAAAGTGCATTAGGGGTGCTAATACCTTCACTAATCACAACCAGTCCCTTACCCGTGAATATCTGACAAAACTAGTGCATCCGGACTTCTTAGTAACCTTTAATGAAATATTAGGTGGCGGCTCCCAACAGATCAAGTAAACGAAATGAAAAATCGTCAGTCGATGCCGCGCGGGTGACGTGCGACATATAGAAGCATTGTTGAGAGAATGTTAGATACACACATATAACTACAAATCCATATAAAATAAAATTGTTCTCTCTTCATCCCCCAATCTCTATTGTTCTTATATATTTTATTTCCTCTTTATTAATTATATTGTTTTAATATTGTATGCTTCTTGATACATAATTTCACATTACTTTCTTTTTTATTCAAAGGATTGAAATTCATTTATTATTATTATTATTAAACCCCCTTTTCTTCATCAATCACTAAACTCTTTAATCCAACGAGTACCATGCCATGCTATGAACTTAGGTGGAAGTTTAAGAATATGACATATAGAGCTTTTATATTATTATTTCCTTGTAAGCATTTTTTTTCTTCTAGAAACTAGGAGTTTTTATGTGATTGATCTTGATTTTTTACTAATCATAATTATATTTTTTGAAAGGCATGATAAAATAAGTTAAGATTTGGTTACCCATATTAAACTTAAGTTTTCTAATCATTCATATTATAGAAAATACAAAAAGACATGGTATAAAAACTGTAGATTTTTGCACTATGGATCAAGACATATTTTATTATAGGTTCACTATACAATTATTATTTTCATTTTGGTCATACAACGTGCCCAACTAAATTTTTTATTCATTTAAAGGGAATATTAGTAATTTTATTATGTAACAAAAATATAAAAAGATCAATTTACCTTATTTAATATATGATAATGCCAATTGAATTCCATACTCCTTTTTATTTAGAACGTAAAATAAAAACGTTGTTAAACTGTAGCCATCCGAATATTTGTCCATAGCATATTACTTACAACTCTTAGTTTTTTTTTTTTTTTTTGTGATAATATCTCATCCACAAGAAAAATCAACTTTTTATTCATTACTTTTATTTTTTAATAATATCCCATCCACAAGAAAACCAAACTTTTTATTTATTATTTTTTTTTTGTTTAAAGAAGTCAAATATTTTCTCAAATCAATCATGTTACATCTAAAATATCTTAAAATTCATGTATTATATTATTATTATTTTGAACAACCATGTATATCATTCATAAAAAAACAGATATTTGATGTTTGATGTGCTATAAGCGCCAGTGGTGGTCCTACAATTTCATACTATATGATGCCAATAATTAAAAATTCTTTGCTACAACATCAACGCTTCCGTGCTAAACCTAAATACCAGGATAGTACATCAGGCAAGCGTGACCAAACAGCAATCCTGGCGGCGAAAATGACCTTCGCATTATCGACAATTTCAGGTTCATAAGCTTTCAAAGCAGAACTCCATCAAGCATTAACTCTTGGGCGTGGGGCTATTCCACTCATGTTGAATCCATCCTTAGGAGGTTATGAATGGCGATGGTAGAGATAAATCCAAACTTGATAAAATAAGAATCAAAGCTTTTTTTCTTTCTTTCTTTTTAGGGGGATATCATAAAAATGCCATAATTGTTTTTTAATTATAAATTTACAAGGGATTTTATAAATTTTTCAAAGGAGAGCTAGAACTACGCGAAATAAATTCATCCAGATAGTTATGCACGAGTCGAGTTAAAACATGGATATATATATATATATATATACACCCACCACCACATGGATATAAAAACAAATTAAAAATTTATTGTTTTTTTATTTTTGTTAAAATAGATGTTCAGGTCAACCTATACACATCTCGACTAATCTTACAGGTCCTAAAATTAATGATCATATAAACTTCCAGTAGCCCTACAGCTGTTGTTTGTGAAACTTGAATGGATGACTTTTAGAAAGCAAATCTAGAACCTGACCAGTTGAATTATACTCTTCAAAATTAATTCTATTTTCTCTTTAAAAGATAAATAAAGGTCAAAATAAATTTATTACATTTAAGTATGAGCATTTACATTTGATCAGTAAGTAGGAAGTATTTACATGGGCAGCACATGTCCTGATCGACAATCCATTATTTTATTTATGGTAGTCAGAACAATTTATAATAAGGTTACACCTCCACCTCCAATTTTGACACCAATATTATATTCGATAGCATTAAAAAAAAACTTATTTGAAGATAGAAAGAATTAAAAAAAAAAAAAAAAAACATATAGGAAAGTTCTTGCTTTTGGAATTACAAGTACTCCACTAGCTAGCAATTAGAAGCTGCAATGCTATTTGTTTATATGGACGGCAATTAATATATTTAAATGAAAGACAACAAAATAAGTAATTAAACCTTGTATGCCCATGACCCGAATCAAGATTCGGATTATATTAATTCAAGTTTATCTAATTAATAAAATAATTTTGAGTTTTTTTTAGTAAATATTACATTGTTTTTTTTTAAAAAAAAAAACAATCTCTTTTTAAAAGTACTAAATCCCTTTAACCTAATAAGTTAACTCTTTTACATCAAATCTAAATTAGATATTGTGTTTGTGATAGTTGAATAAGATTTTTTAAAATAATATTTATTTAAAAATATATTAAAATAATATTTTTTATTTTTAAAATAAATATATCAAAACAATAATAAAAAAGTCAAATAATATTAATTTAAAAATTAAAAAAAAAATACAGTACAAGGCAAGTGCCCTTTAATACTTTTGGGACTGCGGGATATGATAACTGTGAAGAAAACAACATTTTTTGATCGAGTGGCTTGTTAACACTGGACAAAGCAGCTGCGGCGCTTGTAAGGAAGCATCCTAGCAATATTTGTTTTTTTAAACAAATTCTTCCATTTACAAGATATGGACCCGCACTATTTTACAGGGCTAGATTAGTTTTTGTTTTTTGCTTTTTTATAAAAATATGGTGTTCAGTTGTTACTATAAAAATTGGGTGACACAAAGAGTTAAAATGTTACCCAACAAAAATTCAAGTGAAACTTAGTCAAGTTAACTTCAAATTTTGTTTTTAAAATTTTATTTAAAATTAATGTGATTTCAAGTTTTTTTTATATATATAAAATTACATTGTTTTAGATAAAAATTTTATTTTTATCTAAAGGATTTTATCTTTTTTAAAAAATCTTAAACAATGTTATTTTAGGATAAATTCATGAAATTGCCCCGCCAACTTGCCACCTAGATTTTAGATGGGTCATGGCCCGAACCGATCCAGACCAGATTTTATTAACAAGCATTACCCGTCAAGATGTGAAACTCCAATCTCAAGCCTGCAATTACAGCCACTAATTAACGAGCACTGTGGGGTTTTTTTTCTTTTTTTCTTTCCAATCCAATAATCTACCTTGACAAACATCTAATAAATGACCCATCAATCGATTTATTTTTCTTGTAGTTTTAGATTCGAGTTCTATTGTTACTAATATTGATAGTCATTATAGATTTATCTAATTGTTAATTTTAAAACTCGTGAAAATTAATTAAAATACATATAAATTAACCCCAACACACATGAATAATAATAAAAAAAAATCTACCTTGAAGAAGTAGCTTCTATAAACATGGCCACCAATAACGGAGGTGACCACATAGCTGAAGGTCAATTACCCCTTTGTAACTGTTCCTTCTTTCAATTTTCGGTCCCCTGTTTCTGGAAACTATCATCATTCAAAGGGAATATGCATTAAATGAAACAGAACAAAACAGTGCTACGCTAAATCAAAATGGAAGGAGGGATGATATGCAGGCACTTGAGGCCAAATCGCAAAAGTACAACAGGTTGGTTCTCTAGAGTATCCCATGCATGGTTGCATCCAGAGGGTGTAGTATGCCCCTTGGAAAGAAACGAAAAACCTACATCACAGCTTAAGTAATACAGACACTGTCAATCAAATCAATGCCCGCCCATCTCTCTTTTCCCATCATGAGATTATCTAGCTAGCAAGGGGAAAAATCCAATATTGATATGTACAAATCTACTATAAATTAATTATTATCTTGAGACCTCTCTAAAATAAACAATATATATGCACACACAATGCCAATTGAAGAATTGTTAAATGACAGATAATTATATAATTATTATTTTTAAAATTTTTAAAATTAGTTGAGACATATATAAATTCATATAGATATTTATATTAATAATACAAATATAGTTTAATGTGAGTGTGAGACCAGCAACCTTACCATAATCTTGGTATATATTAAAAAAATATTATATATTTCCATTGTAACATGTTACTTGATTTTGATCAATTTAATCTCAAAACAATTTACTTTATCATTTTCATCACTATTCATCAAACATTTCTCAATTTAGTTCTTTCACTTAAAATCATATCGCAACTTTGTCTTAGCAAGCCAAATTCTGTTAAAAACAAGTTAATTTATTGCATAAAATTAGAAAAAAATATTCATTATTAACTTGAGTAGTTTAAAAATATTTGTTACTCTTGGATGCATTCGAGAAAAAGGTTAGTTTAAAAACCCAATTAATTCCTTTTCTTTGGTACTTTAATTTTATCCATATAAATAAGTTACAAGATTCCAAGTAGGGTTGATATGACAAGAGTTTTTGAAAATATAATAATAATTATTTTTTAATATAATTTTTGCTTTGAAATTTATTGAAATAATTTTTTTTTAATTTTTTTAACTCTAGAACATTAAAATAATTTAAAAATATAAAAAACATATTAATTTAAAATAAAAAATAAAAAATTTTAAAAAAATATTTTTAAAATATAAAAACAATACACGAGTATCCATTATTAACCGGAGGAGTTATGGTTAATTAGCCATGGAAAAAGTCAAAGAAAGTAGTTAATTATGAAGGCTCATAGCATATGTACATCTCCCCGTTTCCTGGTCTATGTTGGTTTCCGTATTGTAGCCTCTAGCATGATTACTTTGAACTTTTGGGTGGCATACTTTCGATGGAAGCAGCAGGCGTTAACTTCACTTCAAGCCAACCGTATTCATTCTTCGCCGGTGCAATTATTATTATATGTGGCCTCCCTTCAAATTGCGATTTTTTAAAATAATGTAGAAAGACTTTAAATATCTATTCATCGTCTTTCTTGTTTTAAATTTTGGACTCGGTATTAAAAAAAATATTAAACTTCTCTTACTATACCAAACTAATATAAAGGATCTGTTCTTGGGAATATTCAAGAAAAAAAATACTTAATATCAATTAACATAAATTAATTAAAAAAATACTACTTACTATAAACAAAATCTAAATACATATACCAATATTTTTCAAATTATATACTTGTGTTGTTTAGCTCGTATTACAAGACACTGCTAATTGACTGATTAATTTAATGACTCATTAATATTAAACCTAGCCCAGACAAGCTCATTAAAGAGTACAAGAATAACTTTGTTTTATAGCTTTATTATTTTATTAAAAAAAGCTTGAAATGATTTTATTTTTTAAATTAGTGTATTAAAATGATTTAAAAATATAAAAAATATTAATTTAAAATAAAAAAATAAAAATTTTATTTTTAAAAAAACATTAAAAAAAAAACAAAAACAAAACAAAAGCTTTATACGCAATCCGATTCTTGGGCTATTTCATTTCCAAATTCAGTTTGAAGAGTTAATAATGTTTAATTAGATTATAATAATGCCGACACATGTAGTGATCCTATGTGGTGCCCACAATTTGGTGGTTGGAAATCCCATCATGTCTAACCAATGATGTTGTCATCATTACCGATAGACACAAGCTCTTCACATTCTCTAAGAGTTACTGTTAGAGCAGCCTCCCTTTGTATTTTTTTTCCATGTTAAGTGGTACACAAGGCACAGAAAGTCTGGAGAGGGATGCATAAACATGATTATAGCCTCCACTCAAAAGTAAAACAGACAACAACAAGCATAAACATGATCTGGTAGTTTCATATCATATTTGTTGCATCCAAATGTTGTTGTTGGTTGGACATTGGGTAGCCATTTCCATCGAGTAATTATAGCGTGCGTGGATTATTTTTATTATTATAAAAAGAAATCATTTTTTAATGTAAAAATGACAATTATAATTTTCTTCAATTTTTTTATTGTGATGGATAAATAGCAGTGACAGATATATAATTTTTGTATTTTTTATTATAAAATATATTTTTTCTTTATAATTGGTATTTTTTATCATTTTACATTACACATATTTATCACCCTTTTTTTCTTATCTTTGTTTTTCTAATATTCTTTTAGCTTTTCCTTTTTTTATTTATATTTTTTTTTGAAAAAATATTATGTTTTATTCTTTATACTTGGAATATTTATCGCTCTATACTTGATTTATTTATGCCATTCTTTTATAATTATTTTTTCTTCACACTTTTTTTTTAAAAAAACTTATTATACTATTGCAATATTATTTTATATTTCTAATAAGTTAAAAATAAATTTGAGATCTTATATGTTTTTATTAATGAATATAATCTTAATTATATTTTATTATATATAAACATTTACTTTTTAATTTATAATTATATTTTTCATTTAAAAAAGATATTAATAACACCTACTCATTAATTTATTTGCATTAAAAAAATTATTCAAGTTGTAATTAGACGAGTTAAATAGATATGTTAATATTTTTTTTGTATTTATTAACATAAATGATTCTTAATTTATTTAATTAAATAAATATATATACATTTATAATTACAATTTTGGTTGTAAAAAAACATTTAAAAAACTTGCATAATGTTATTTTGTCAAAAAAAAAAAAATTATCCCGCCTGCAAGAAAGCATGGTGAAATAACTATTATCAACTACTTTTTAATTTGTACTTCCATAATCAGTTTACCTAACCGATTTATTTTGTAAGTGCAGCTACTCGTTATTTTGTCTGCTTCAGCCATTTTTTTAAAAACTCTCAATGTAAAGCCATCATTGGGTTATTATTTTATAAGATCAAAATCTACAGGATTATATATTATGATTTTTTAAAAAAGAATTTTAATAAAATATGAGGATAATTTGAATTAATTCTTTTTGTTTTCTTCCATTTTTATTTTTTTATTAACACATTTACATTTATATTAACAACAATATATATATATATATATATATATATAAAAGTATAATCTGAACTTGGTCATTAATTAATATTTATTCTCATAATTAAATTAAACCCAATCCAAGACATTTTTTGATTTACTTGTTTTTATAACCAATTAAATATAACTCATTAATATAAATAATATTCGAATATCAAACCCGTCTTTGGTATAACTTTTGTGAAATAAAATGAAAGGTAAAACTAAACGTGAATTCTCAGTCAAAAAGTCAAATTAGGGATTTCATTATTGTTTTTTTTTTGTTTTTTGTTTCCCTTCAATTTTTCGTAAAAGAATTCTGTAAAGTGGTAAGCTTAAAGCGAAATTCACCAAAAACAGTGAAAGGGAAAGATATGTGCATGCATTTTTCAATATGACTTTTGACTGGGAGGAGAAACCAACAAGAGACTTGTGCAAGCGTGCTAGCTGGGGTATGGCAGCCTCTGTACCTAAGCCTTCGCCATGGCAATAAAGGAACACAAATTTATGAAGATGAAGTCAAATGCTTTTTTATCCTAAGAAAGGCCAAAATGCTCACAAAGAGCTGTGGATTAATTGTTATGTGACAGAAAGAAAGAAAATCTTCTTCTCCATGTAGATAGACATGGAATCTGAACCAACCGTAACTCATCCATCCAGATTTCGAATTAGAAATGAGGCCAACTGGGTAGCTAAATATCGAATCTCAATTGAATGAGCATGAGCTTGAGACAAAAACAAAATAAATAAATAAATAAAAATAGGACACAAGACGTTATCGAAGGTGACAAATCAATATTAATTTCCAACACACGTGTTATACTTTAAGAACATATTAGATTGGAATGTTTTTCTAAGCAAAATGTCCTTATGTGTGATATGTTTTTATAAATTCCTGAATTTCTTAAAAATAAAATAAAAGTATGCCCCAAATTGACGTGCAAGAAGATAATTTTTCCTTCGAAGAAAAGTTACTTTGAAAGGAAATAAGAGGTTAGAAGAAAGAAATGATGCTACACACCAATATGCAGGCTTCTATGTCAGAGATGGTGCTTTTAAAGTCAAAATTTAATAAAATGACTTGTTTATAAAGATTATTTTTTGAAAATATATTTTTTTTTCTGCAATGAACGAACACATTACATGTTGAAAATTTTATTTTTATAGATATTGGTTCGCGCAGACTTTCCAAGATCTCGTCTGGGAAGCAAAGCTGCTAGATAAATTAATGTTAACGATCATATACTGTATTCCTGTTGTTGTTACTAAATCGAACAGCTTATAACTTGCGCAATTGTCAATCAATTTAAAAAGTTCCAGCACCTTTACAACAAGCTAGAAGCTAGTTTTCTTCCCTCCTATGGAATTGTCCCATAATGCAAGAACCCAGCAGAGATCAGGACCATGCTTCAACATGGTATCTGCCATCCTTTTCCAATCTCCTAAGCTGCAAAACAGCTGTTTCCCTTGAAACTCCAGCCTCTTCGGACATAATTTCCACAAAGGCTGACATTACATCTAGGGCATTTTGGTTGGCGAACTTGCAACAGATATGAAAGGCCCTTTCAATAGCAAATCCCAAACCGTGTGGCTCTGTTTCCTCATCTGATGCTGCACATAAACGTTTTGTAGTTGATCTCTTGAGAAGGCTACATAAAACCTTCCACCCCTTGCTATGCAAAGTGGTCCACCGTTCTGTGCATGAGACAACCAAAAATCTCTGTACAAAAAGTCATTCTCCTCACCCAAAAAACATCCAAATAGGAGCAGCAGAGCCTGACACATCTTGCATGGCTCTTTCCTCTACAAATCCATGAAATGGAAGAAATTTCAATTACAAAGTTTCAACCTTCATTTCCATTAGAGCCATTGCTTAAAGGAATTTGACATCGCCATTTTGGAAAATCAGAAAATGTAACTAGCCTCACTTGATAATACAAGTTGACAGAGGCCAGAACATCATCACGCTGAGCAACTAAAACTCCCAATGTTATCACCTCTATCATATAAAAGCCTTCAGAAATCATTTACCAGATTCAATACAAGTAATAAAAAATAATACATTTTCCTTTATGATACAACAGCACTTGTGAGATCTATTCTCACACGTGGAAGCGCAGCATCGGGGTTGTGGGAGTCAACACCTAATTGTTTAGTTTATAAATCATTATAAAATCTAAGCATACTAGTTTTATCACAAATTCTAAATGTAAAAGACTATTTGTGGCTAAAAAAAATATTAGCATCTCTAACGTATTTTACATGAGGTAAACTGTATTATGTGATTTGAATGTGGTTTAAAGATTTTGGTGAGTTCTTAACGAGTAGTTTGTCTATAGCTTAGGATGAAAATTTAATCTTGTGACTAAATCTAGTTTTTTTAAAAATTTATTATAGGCTCGTGTACCCAAATAAATTCTTATGGAATTAAAGGATCCATGTAGGTTCCTTGACAAAGGTTCCCCTATCCCAGAAGGCAAAAGGGTTTTACACAACTCGTTAATTGTTGTGAAAAATACTCTCAATTAAAATTAGAGAATATCCATAATAATTCTAAGAATTTTTTAGTCAATCTGATATTTAAATATTAATCTACTTGCAAGTTCAATATGTATTCCAAAATATTGTCCTCAAGGGACGTGACGTGGTGGCAAAGGGTTGGAGATCTGCATAGCAGGTCTCGAGTTCGAGTTAGGGCGTGCACCTCTTGTAAGAGCCTGGGATAGTCGAGGTTTTACTCGCTTACCTGGGCCCACAAAGTACGCTTTCCAGGGAGTAGAGTTTCCTCGAATCCAAAAAAAAAAAAAGTATTCCAAAATATTGATCATTAATTCTAATGAATTAACATTTTATGAATTATTGAAATATTAATCAAATTCTCATGGATTCAATAAACTAGTTATTAAATGTAAAATGCATGCAAATATATATTTTGTAGAAAATTCTAAAACACAACATATTATATATATATATATATATATATATATATATATACATATATATATATAGCAAAAACATGATTTTTGCATTTTTATGAGACTCGACCATTTTCACACAAATAAAAAAAATATTTTTATATCTTTTTATTGAGAGTTTTATTTTTGTGATTTTCTAAAATTTTAGAAGAAAAATGGATATATTTAATATCGAGTCAACATATTATAGTATAAATCTACAATCCAAATATTAAATAAAATATTTTTAAAAAAATACAAGGGTCCACAGATAATTAAAAAAAGGATCCATGATTTTTTTAGATTTTTTTAAAAAAATTTAGAGACACTAAAATAAACACCAATAAAACTAAAAAGACAAATATGTCATTAAAGGCTAAAGGCTAAGTTTATTGGGTCCAGTCTCAAACTCAACCCAGTTTAGTTGAACTTACAAACGGCCCATCAGCTTTTTTTTTTTTTTTTTAGTGGAGTTGGATCTAACCCCAATTATGTGGGGCTGGGCTAAAATACAGCCAATTTTTTATTTTTATTTTACCACTAGCACGACCTAGTGGTGGAAGATTTCTGGTAAGAATCATTGCCATCAAGTAATTAATTAATTCTCCGTGTATTTTCATGCACAGGACCCTAATGCCTGTAGTTTTATGAGGGAGGAAGGGGGAGAAGAAGTTACCATGCTTGGGGTTGATAGCTTGCTGGTGGAGGAATTAAGAGCTGGCGGCTGACACTGCTATTCAGAGAAGATGCATGCTGCGGTGCTGGCGACTGCGCCACTGCTGGAGCAAGCTGATGTTGCTGCTCCTGGGATGATGAAACTCTAATGCTGCTGTAACTGGGAAGAACCACCTTTGCAGCTGCTGTAGGAGGACGGTCTGTCAAGAAGTCACTGCTGGTGCAATGTTGTTGCTGGTGTGGAGGAGCTGCCAGCGTGGAGAGGCTGGACGTTGTCACTGGCTTTCACGTTGCTGTAGCTGGAACAGGAGAAGATGAAATGCTGGAACTGGAGGATCACGGTGGAGGCTGCGACTGGCTCTGCTGCCGTCGAGTGTGGTGGTTGTTGTTGCTGGAGCTTTGAGTTTGTTGTGCAGGAAGTAGCTGGTGGAGGAGGACAAACAATAAATTGAATATAAAAAAGGACAAAACTATTTTAACAGATCACTTTAATTCTATGCCACAGCTAGATCTAGTTATTACATGAGACCGTATGAGTGTATTTGAGAGTATGCTAACATGTGATATTCATCTTGTAATCATCGGACACCTGACATCTATGCCTTTTTCGGAGATGTTATCCTCGGGAAAAGAAAGGGGGAAGCCGGGGTGGAATTAGGGATGCAGAGTGCGAAACCATTAAAATTAAACCACTGGTTGAATAAATCAAGAATCATACATGAATTGATTTCACTAAATACGAAGTACATAAAAATATATTAAAAAAACACATATGAATTATTAATCTTAATAAATAAATACCAAGCAGATAAAATATTATCTTACCGAAATGTTTCCGTTAGGATCTCTGTATTAGTCTTGGCTACCACGGCAGGCTTTATAAACCACGAGCACCTTTTTGATATCCAAGATGATGTGCGTTATGTACTGCATGAAATAATATCTTAAATTTTATTATTTACACACACATATTTATATAAATTGTTTTTTAATTTTTTTATGTGGGATATTAAAACTTTAAATATATATATTTTTATTTTTCTTAGTTTACATAGATTAACCCATGTGACTTGACTCTTTGATCAGATCACTTCCGGACCTAGTTTAATAACTGTGTGTATTATCAATTTTCTATTTCTCACAATTTTCTAGTTCTTGTGAGTTGTGTCGAGAGGCTATGATGGGAGAAACTAAGAGAGAGGGGAGGGGAGGGGAGGGGAGGGGGGGGGGGGGGGTTTCTAGTTCGGCTTTCTGAATATGATGAGGGGTATTATGTTGTGAAGAAGAAGCTGTGATGGATGGTTTGCTATCACTGGTTTTGTTACGGTGGAGATGGTTGAGGCTGAGAAGGGAAACGATGGAGGCTGAATTATAGTGGGGTTAACACTGGTGAAAGGTTATGCACAGTGTTGGGGAAATGAAAATATGGTTTTCTTTTTTAGAAGAGGAGAAATTTTCTATGTGTTTTGTTTTGTTTTATTTTTTTATTTGCTTTTCCTATGCTGAATTTTTTTTTAATCTGCTCCCTAGAAATCTTTGATTTGCTTCCCCCGACCTTTTTTTTTTTTCATGTGAGGTATGTATTTACAGTAGAGAGTTTCAAAGTTCCAAACAAACACAAACTCCATCAATCTCTTTTTAAAAAATTAAATTTGTTTAAAATTTAAAATTAAAGGAACTGAAAATATTCTGACGGTCTCTTTCCAACTAAAGATCAAGGGGGAAAGGCCAAAAGAACACAATAATTTCTGGTTTTTCTACATGTTGACACAAATCACACCTTTAACCGAAATCAATCTCAAATCTTTTAATAACTAATTTTCAACCTCTTTGAAAATTAAATTAAAAGAAAATAGGTCAACATATGGGGGAAATAACTGATGCCTCATCTTTACAATACTAACGGTGCAAAGGCATTGAAAATTTTATTTTATTTTGGCTTTGTTTAGTAAGTTTATAAAGAAAATAAGCATGAAAGCTCTTCATTTCTTTTTTGTTTTTGTTTTTAAGTGATCTAATTATTTCAGACAACCTACCAATTGATGAAAGTTTAAAAGATATTTTGAAATCGGTTTAATTATTTCATGCGACATGCCCGTTGTGAAAAATACAAAGAGTTTTTTAAAAGTGGTATAATTCTTTTAGGCAACCTGTCAGTTGGTTAAAAATATGAAGATTTTTCAAAAGTAGTCTAATTGTTTTAGACAACCTATCCATTGGTGAAGAATACAAAGAATTTTTTAAAATGGTTTATTTATTCTAGACAACTTGCCAGTTGGTGAAAAATATGAAGATTTTTCAAAAGTAGTGTAATTCTCCTGGACGATCTGTCAAGATAAAAAATACAAAGATTTTTCAGGATTGATCTTGTTTTTTCAAGTGACCTACCCTTTCATGAAAAAAACATTTCTCAAAAGTAAAAACTTTTCAGAAGTATTTTCAATTTTTGGCCATTTTGAGATGACCTTCCTTTTGATGGATCCCAACATTGATTTTTCTTATAATTTTTTTGCAAAACACATTGTTCTATTCTTTAGAGTTAGATGACATGCATGCATCCTTACCTAATTTGAAATATAGGTCTTTATTGTTTCTCAATCTCTTTATTGCTTGATTGGTGAGATCTTGCTATTTTTTATTTTAGTCCTCTTGGTCGTTTGACTTCTAACCCATTCGAGTTGGCCCATTTAATTTTTTTTCTAGAATTTTTTAAATTTTAAACATCTCAGCCTTTATAGTACATATCGTGACCCATTTACTTCTTAGAAATTCTTTGTCTCGTTGATCAATTTGAAAGGATTATTCATTAATTACTTCATTGTCTCACTGAAAAAAACATTCAATGTCACTTGTTGTCTTGAAAGATTTAAATTGTCTTTTGTAAATAACAATGCTCTCTTATCTCAATACCGAAAGTATTCTCTTTTATTTTACTATTACCTTGAAAGGATCAAATCACCTTTTACATACAACATCCCTTTTTTTTTAACCATTACCACTAAGTGTGTTTTGTCAATGATTCAGACAAAAAATGGCTTTAATAAACCCCTCTTTCTTTTTTTCTTTCTTTTTGCTTGGTTTTAGTAAAGAAATCTTTATCCATAATGAATTTTGAAATCTTGATTTTGTATTTTAAAATAAAAATTGTTTTTATATGAGTTTAAAATGGCTTGCTTTTGAAATCTTACAACTTCCTAGTATTTGTTTCTTGAAAAGGGGATGATTTGTTCTTGTGTCGGCAAGACCACAATTGATGAAGGTATATCACAAGGTAACATTATGTTTTTGTGGGTTTGAAAGCAAGAGACTCAAGTATAAGCTTAAGGTTTTGTATAAGAAAAATTTGTCTATTTTTTTGTCTTGTAAGGTACTTATTTATATTAGAGAGTTTCAAAGTTCCAAATAAACACAAACTTTATTTTTTATTTATTTTAAAAAAGCCAAATTTATTTAAAATTTAAAATCAAAAGAACTAAAAATATTTCGTTGATCTTTTTCCAACTGAAAATTAGTGAAAAAAAGCAAAAGCATACAATAGTTCCTGGTTTTTCTATAAGTTGACAAATTATATCTTTAACCAAAATCAATCCTGATTTTTTAATATCTAATTTTTAACCTCTCTGAAAATGAAATTAAAAGTAAATAGCTCAAAGTTATAAAAATATTTATATTAACAGGCAATATATACGCAAGACGATCTTAATTAAATGCATACAATGGAGTTTGGTTCAAGCAACTAAGAGAATCTAAAATTCTAAACAATTTGGGTTATGTTTTAAAATCATATAAATGAATATTTAATTTCAATATATATATCTACAAACGTTAGCAAGTACGATACTTAAAGAATATACTCTTCAAGTTGGATTAATTTAAATGCATGTCCATTCATTTGAAAAAAAAAAAAAAATTTGCTACATTGAACCCACCACCAAGCTAGCAAGCTATTAATAGCAATTCTCTGTGTGGTGGCTTTCAAAAGATGACTTATCTCATAATGTAGACTTGGTCTCATTTATTATAAGAAAGAAGTTTAGAGATTAGATGCCTATATGTATAATCTTTAAAAAAATTATATGAACTAACTTTGTATTTTTTTTTTGTTGCATTTGTTTATAGTGGTGGGTGTTGGCATGAGTTGTTCTCTATAAGATTAAATGAGGAAAATCAACAATATATTCATTAGCGAATTAAACCCATAAATATATAGCCATAATTGGAAATTTAAGTTATTTATGTTATGGTAACAATATGCTATATATATTCCCTTATTCATGTAAATAAAAAATTGAAAACAGAAAAATCTGTGAATGGAATCAACCACTAAAAACAAAAAATATAATAGAAAAAATATAAAAATATTATTTTTATATTTATAATTTTTTTTACTGTGAAGAGTTGTACTCCAACAAACATAAAAGTAGAAGAAAATACACTCTTAGTCTGTACTATTTCAATTCTAGATCACATTAATAATATTGATTTTTGAAGGTTACTTGAAAAAAATACTATTTATAATTAAAAAATTTAAATTATTGAATGAGATATTGAAAATAATTTTATATTATTTTTAATACACCTTTGATGTGAAAGTTTAAATAACATTAGATCTATAATTTCCTTAAAAAACTTTTGCGGAGCAATATTGTTGCAAGCCAAGACCATTATGATATAGACAAGTTGATTTCTATATATGATCAGAAGTAGAATATTTTCTGAAGTACTTCCTCATCACACAAACTCCTTGGCATGCCGCAGGGCATCAAGATAAAAAAGTTGATTTCGGATAAAAAAAAAATGATAAGAAAGGATTTCACCAAATTCTATCCTAAAGACAAACTTGGAATTTAAGCTTGAAAATGTCTTAACATCAAAATTTATTCAGCAGTTTGTCAGCATGATGACTGCCATTTCTGACGACGTTGTGATCACTAGACATCTGACTTTGTTAGAATCTTAATTAGTCCAAGTGGCATTGAGAGAAGCAGCCATCGTGTCGACAACCAACTGAGATTTTTTTAAATTCAATTATATGTTCATTTTTATCAAGCAAGTTAAATTTTTAATCCAGCTAGCTAATAATTGATTGGTAGAATGGACATCTTACCGCCCGCCTTACGGTCAACTATTCCTTCATCCCCTTGAATTGCTCAAATTTGATTGTGTATTGCTTAGTTACTTTGTTTTATAATATGGACCCAATGAGCAGTCACATGAAGCATTCCTGCTCTACTGTGCTGTCACAGATCATTTCCTGCAGCTTCATCTTTATATTATGAAAATGTAGCCATCATAATCTTATAATAATTAAGTCAACAGAAAATAGGATATGAATATGCACCACCACATGATTTAAATAACAAGAGCAAACCATATTATTAATAATTAACTTTCTTAAGGGAATAGCAGATCAAACATCTTGTAATGACAGCTTTTCCCATGATACAAACAGTATGTCGAGGCTAGTATAAAAGAGTTGGCATGTTTCATTGAGTTCTTACTAAGATATCGAGGTTCAAAACATTGACATTGTCACCTTGACATGGCTAGTTCAAAGCTTTCCCCATGTCTAATCTTTCTTCAAATCATTTTCTTGGTATTTGTCTTTAACTCAGCAAATGCGCAATTGAAGGTAGGGTTTTACAAGGATACATGTCCAAAAGCTGAGGCTATTGTGAAAGAGGTTATGGATCAAGTGATGAAAGTAGCTCCTAGCCTTAGTGGTCCTTTGTTGAGGATGCACTTTCATGACTGCTTTGTTAGGGTATGTGCCTTTAATCCATCTCTGATCATTTGAAAATCCTGAAACAGTTTTAAGCTTTTTTTTTTTTTTGCTTGAATTCATGTACAATGCTTATGATCACTAGCTAATTATATATTTCTACAGGGTTGTGAAGGCTCAGTGCTTTTGAACTCCAGTACTGGCCAAGCTGAAAAGGATTCACCTCCAAATTTAAGCCTTAGAGGATATCAAATTATTGACAGAGTCAAGACTGCATTAGAAAAGGAGTGTCCTGGAATAGTTTCCTGTGCGGACATCTTGGCCATTGTGGCTAGGGATGTCACGGTTGCGGTAAGAAATTTCTTTCAAGTTAAGTACATATTTCTTTTGTAGGAAAAATCTTAAGGAACAGAATGGTTTTAATTAATAATAATTTATCCTATCAGACTATGGGACCTTTCTGGGAGGTTGAAACTGGAAGAAGGGATGGAAGGGTGTCCACTTTTTCAGAGCCCTTGACAAACCTGCCACCATTTTTTGCCAACATTTCTCAATTGATATCAATGTTTCGTTCGAAGGGTCTTAGCGTGAAGGACCTTGTAGTGCTTTCAGGTACTTAAGCATTTCACTTCAGTTTCTTTTGTAGAGAGTCTTGTAAAAAGAAATTGTACTGAAGTAAACCCTAATTATTCTGTTCTGGCACAAAGGTGGGCACACCATCGGCACTTCTCATTGCTCTTCATTCAGCTCTCGGCTTTACAACTCCACCGGAAAGGATGGCACCGATCCCACATTGGACTCAGAAT
The DNA here is from genome assembly GCA_018804465.1 of Populus tomentosa. Classification (NCBI taxonomy): domain Eukaryota; kingdom Viridiplantae; phylum Streptophyta; class Magnoliopsida; order Malpighiales; family Salicaceae; genus Populus; species Populus tomentosa. Next base: position 1,975,235 of record CM031989.1, read on the forward strand.
ACATAGAAAAACTGAAGAGTAGATGCAAGGTAGGAGATCAAACTACGCTAGTAGAGATGGATCCCGGAAGTGTGAGGACATTCGATAACAGCTATTATACACTCGTAGCTAAAAGAAGGGGACTTTTCCAGTCTGATGCAGCTCTCCTTGACAACAGTGAGACAAAAGCTTATGTTAAACTTCATTCTGCTGCGACCTATAGATCTACATTCTTCAAAGACTTCGGTGTTTCCATGATAAATATGGGCAGGGTTGAAGTTCTAACCGGTAAAGCTGGTGAAATCAGGAAAGTTTGCAGCAAGGTTAACTAGTTAAAGTTTAGTGTCATTATGGAATAAAATTTTATTTTTATTTTTGCATGGAAAGATTTGTATGGCTTGCACGTCCCTTTTTAAGAATTCTTTTCTTTTTTCCTTGAAGATTTGCTTAATTGTGTAAAGTGTGGAAATAAAAAGTGGTTCAACTATCACTAAATAGTAACTTTGGTGTTTTTCATATAATTTTTTTTTTGTTTACCTTTCAGCATGGGTTAAATCTCAATACTGGCTTGGTAATTCAAGCAAAGTTCTAGTTAAATTAGTTGACTTGCTCACCTTCTTAAGTGAATTCCATGTGTGAGAACAGGAAACGAAAAATTAATTATGGGCTACCAATTTCTATGGGTGATAACAACTGTTTTTATCCTCTTTTAGAGCACAAAATGGACTTGCAAAACAATTTGACTGTACATCTAATATGCAGTATTACACTCTTTACATCATGACGTTATTATCACTAGAATTAATTTTTTGTAAGCAATATTATTGTGGGATTTAATTTGGGAAAATCATCCTGGCCATCCTATAAGTTAATTAACTTTATATTTATTTTTTATATATTTTTAAAAATTATAATTTATATCCTAAACTTTGTTGCTCTTATAATAGTTTATATTTTAATGTAAAATAGACTAAACTATATGGTTGATACTAAATTGTTACACGGACAACAAAGTTTATAATGTAAATTCGTGATAAGTATAAAAAAAAATTGCGCTATAGAATAATTAGAGTATTTTTATTATATAGTTTTTACAAATTAGATTTCAAAACTAACATGACATTAAAGAGCTCTCGATCACTTAGTTCATTGAATTAAACAATCTTATCATTTTAATAATATTATAATCCACTACATCAACTAATCAATAAATTTTAATCTATATATATGTATTAATTTTATAAATAGCAATCAATGGGCGAACAACGGGTACATTGGGCAAGTGTGCATGACATGGTCAAATGTTGTGACAAACTATGCCTGGTTACAAGTGACCCTCTCTTACAGGTTTTCACCTTGGCAGTGCTGGGCAGTAGTTAAGGTTCCAACTCAGATGGGACAATGCCTCTTTTGGTTCATGAAAATTTAAAACCATAAGCTCGATCCCTACTTCAACTAGTTAGGCTGTTAACATCTCCGAAGCCTCGATCCAATTTATTTATCTCCAACCTAACCACTGGAACATGTTTTGATATTCTAATTTGGATCTCTGAATCTACAGTAGCTGTCCCGTTAGCATCAAATCCCAGTCATTCAACATCACATGTAGCTTTTTGTACAGTGTACCTAATCTCCGGGTCCAATTTGTTAAACTAATTGAGATCAAACACAAAAAGGAGGCTACAATTCTGAATAAATTGTATATTATGAATGCATGGTCTTAACCTAATTACAAATAAAATATATATAGGTTAAACTGAAAGTACTATTCTACCCTTAATAAATAAGACAACATAAATATTATTTAACATCTCCCCTCAAACTCACGATGCGGCAGCTATAAGCATCGAGAGTTTGCCAACTAGAAAACGAAAACGAGATATGGAATGCGCCTTGGTAAAGAAATCTGCAATCTGCAATGAAGAAGGAACAAAAGGCAAAGTAATGGTTCCATGCTTGAGATGATGACGAGTAAGATGACAATCGATTTCAATGTGCTTAGTCCGCTCATGAAAAATCGAGTTGTGAGCAATCTGAATAGAACTCTAGTTGTCACAATACATAGGAGTAGGATGGGAAAAGGAAACTCCCATATCAGCAAGTAACCAACGTAACCAAATAATCTCTTTGGTAGTAGATGTCATGGCACGATATTCTGCTTCGGTGGATGATTGAGAAACAATAGATTGTTTCTTGCTCTTCCAAGAAATAAGAGAATCACCTAAAAAGATACAAAACCCGGTAACAGACTTGCGATCTGTGGGATCACTACCATGATCAGCATCAGAGTATGCACGCAACTCCAAGGAAGAGGTGGATGAAAGTAAAAGACTTTGAAAAACTGTACCCCGAAGATATCGTAAAATACGAAGAACAGCTACCCAATGAACAGTAGTAGGAGAAGCAACAAACTGACTAACAACATGAACAACATATGCAATATCTGGACGAGTAATGGTGAGATATACCAAACTCCCAACAATAGAGCGGTATAAAGTAGGATCTATCAAAGGTAAACCATCAGAAGAAGAGTACCTTGCGTTAACCTCAATAGGAGTATCCACAGTCTTGTTATCAATTAGTCTAGCCCGCTCAAGAATATCTGCAACATATTTCGACTGAGAAAGAAGGTAATCTCTAGGTGAGTATGCTACCTCAATACCCAGGAAATATCGAAGATAACCCAAATCTTTCATCTCAAATCGTCTAGCCAACTCTGTCTTCAAAACTGAAATACCATCAATGTCATCACCAGTAATAATCATGTCATCAACATATAAAGACAGAATGATACGACCTGCATCAGTGCACTTAATAAAAAGAGCAGAATCATGACTGCTAGAAACAAAGCCAAGTGACGAGATCACAATAGAGAATTTCTCAAACCAAGCACGGGGTGCTTGTTTGAGACCATATAATGCTTTCTTAAGCTTACAAACATATCCAGAGTCATGTGAAATACCAGTAGGGGGTGCCATATAAACTTCTTCTTGAAGATCTCCATTCAAGAAGGCATTTTTAACATCAAGTTGAGAAATATGCCATTGACGAATCGAAGCTACGGCAATAAGAGTACGAATAGTAGTCATTTTTGCAACCGGAGCAAATGTCTCCTCATAGTCCATACCATACTGTTGAGAGTATCCTTTGGCAACCAACCTAGCTTTATATCGCTCAATAGACCCATCAGAATTAGTCTTGATCTTATACACCTAACGACAACCAACAACACTCTTACCAGGAGGTAGAGGAACCAAATCCCAAGTATCTGTCTTATGCAATGCAAAAAGTTCCTCATCCATAGCTTGCTGCCAAAGCGGATCAAGAATTGCCTCTTTATAGGAAGAGGGCTCAACAAGACAATGAATAGAGGCTAAAAAGGAAGTAAATGATGAAGAATAACAAGAATAAGCAAAATCTGGTAGTTTTGTGGACTTACGAATACGGATGGACTGACGTGGAGGTGGATCCACAATCTCAGATGAAGCTTGAGGGGCTGTAGATGAGAATGAAGCTTCAGGTGTGCCAGAGAGTAAAGTACCAGTACCTGCAGAGTTATGAGTACAAATTGGTCAAACATGGGGAGAGCTATCATTACCAGAATCCTCAAAAAATGGATCTATACTAATAAGATCAGATTTAGTCAGGTTATGAGTAATGGATGGAATAGAAAAGAAAGGTATATGCTCAAAGAAGACAACATGACGAGACACATAAAGTTTTTGAGTTATTGGATCAAAACAACGATAACCCTTTTTACCTTCACCATAGCCCAAAAAGACACAAATAGCGGATCGAGAGGATAGCTTACTTCGTTCTACATGAGGACGAAGAACGAAACAAGTACAACCAAAGACTCTAAATGAGGAATAATCAGGGACATACCCATATAACTTTTCAAAAGGAGATAAACCCAAACTATGAGAAGATGAAATTGTATTAATCAAGCTTACAACAGTAAGAACAGCTTCTTCCTAAAACTCACTAGGAACAAAAGCAGACAACAAGAGAGAACGAGCAGTTTCGACAATGTGCCTATGTTTTCTTTCAGCAACACCATTTTGCTCAGGAGTATCTGTACATGAAGTTTGGTGGATGGTTCCATCTAGGGCAAGTAATTGGCAAAATTTATTAGAAGTGTATTCCCCACCTAAATCACACCTAAAGCATTTGATCATAGTAGAATATTGAGTTTTGATAAGAGCTCGAAAAGCTGCATATATCTCAAAGAATTCAGAACGATGTTTCATTAAATAAACCCAACAATAACGAGTATGATCATCAATAAAAGAGACATAATATTGAGACCCTCCTTTTGTGGCAACAGGAGAAGGTCCCCATACATCAGAATGAATCAAATCAAATGGTGAAGAAGAAACAGAAATACTTCGATTAAAAGGTAAGGCATAAAATTTTGCCAATTTACATCCACTACAATCAGAAATGTCACAAGTTTTCAAATTTCCTAAAGCTCCTATGGATACCAAAAATCTCAAACGAGAAGACGAAACATGACCTAGACGGGAATGCCATAAATAAAAACTAGAAGATGAAATACTCAAACGAAAGGAAGACAAATCAACTGTAGTAGTAGCAGCGGCAGCATCAGCAACTGGCACTTTTAACTCATCCAAAATATATAGTCCATTCTCCCTACGACCTGTCCCAATCAGCTTCTGAGACTGCAGATCCTGTATACAACAAAAGGAACCAGAAAACATGACTAAATAATCACCAGAATCACATATTTGACCAACAGACGCAAGATTCAATTTGAGTTGTGGAATAAGATAAACATTAGGGAGAGACATGTGAGGTGTGACAATAGAACCAACACCTGCTAAGGGCATTTGAGTGCCATCAACAGTCATAACAGGAATGGAGGACAAAGGGGATACAGAGGTAAAAGATGAGGAATCTGGAGACATATGATGAGAAGCACCAGAATCCAAGACCCATTCAGAATGTGACATACCTGAGGAACTATGAGGCAACTGACCTATGGAAGAAGAAGCGGACATTGCTTGGGGCTGCAAGGAGAGAAACTTCTGAAATTGCTCAGCCAAAATATTAGGATCGGTAATAGAACTCGAGGAAGCTACTGCTGCAGTATTGTGGTGTTGTGGTTTATAACCCTGAGGTGGTCTATGAGCATTAGATTGTGACTGATTGCCAGGCTTCCAAGCTTGATTCTGATGTCTCAACTTAGGACACTGAGCCTTCCAATGACCTTTCTGCTTACAGAAAATGCACTCATCGAAGCCAACCCTTGTGTGAGACTTATTCTGATGATTAGAGAATGACCTAGAAGGTACTGCTAGTATAGAAGGATTTGAAGCAGAAAGAATTCCTTTTTCAGAATAAGACTGAAAACGTATTTCTTCAGCCAATAACTCACTCACAACAGAGTCAACAGAAGGCAGTGGAGAACGATGCAGAATTGAACCTCTAAGTCCTTCGAAATCACTGCGAAGTGCTGTTAAAAACTGTACCAATCTTTGCTGCTCTCTACGCTCAATATAGGCACCACATGCCTTTAATTATGTCGATTCTGTAAGAGCCAATTGATCCCAAAGATCTGTCATAGCAGAATAAAACTCTTGAATACTCATATTCTTCTGATGAAGAGCTCGTATGTCATTCTCTAATTGATACTGTTTTGCAAAATTTGATTGTGTGAATAACCTTTGCAGATGATCCCAAACCTCTTTTACTGTCTCATATTTCGCCAACTGCGTACCTATTGAATGCTCAACAGAATTGTTGATCCAAGTAATGACCTTTGCATTATTTGCTTCCCATGTATCTATCAAACCAACATCCCCCTCCTCAATATTCTTAGGTATCACATAAGTTCCACTAACATACCCCCACATCTTCTTACCCTTAAGGAAATTTCTCATTACATAACACCAATAAGAATAGTTCTTCCCATCCAATCTCACACTCACAGACTGAAGCGAATCATCTCTTTCAGTAGCCATAATCAACAATCACAGATAACCAGAATGCAAAAGCAGCGGAAGACAAAATACTCAATTGCAAAAACTAAACAAATATCTTCTCGAAATTATACGATTACTCCCAAAACACAAAACAAATTTGCAAAAATTAAACGCAGATACCAAATTGCAGAAGCTGAAGGTAAGACGAAATACCAAAATAATTGCAGAAACTGTCGAAATACCAAAATAATTGCAGAGACTGTCGAAATACCTAATTTTGCAGAAGCGGAAGACAAAATATCACTCCAAGACAGAAGTTGGATCCGCGAAGCTGTATTTGGGATTAAGCTTCGTTTCATAAAACCAGCTCTGATACCATGTTAAACTAATTGAGATCAAACACAAAAAGGAGGCTAGAATTCTGAATAAATTGTATATTATGAATGCATGGTCTTAACCTAATTACAAATAAAGTATATATAGGTTAAACTGAAAGTACTATTCTACCCTTAATAAATAAGACAACATAAATATTATTTAACACAATTTATGTCACTTGAAATATTAAAATAAATAACAAGGCATAGATTAAAAAAATAGCTTTTCATTGTCGGCTTATAAAGAAGTTTGTTCTTATCATCTTTAATCCGGATCTAATGGAAGTTAAGGGAAATTAAATTTCTCTGAGAAACACTACTTGGAGGGAATTGCTTAAAATCTAAAATCTAAATCATGTATAATCTAGCTTAAAAATACCCAATTTAATAAAATAAAGTTTGAAGCATGTTCTTAGAAACATGGAGGGCATTATCTGAACCGAGGGTAATTTTGATCAATAATTAATGCAATGATATGGTATGATATCCTTGTCCACCAGTCCAGATTCAACAGAAAAACATATATGATTTGGCTTTGCATGTTCTTAATCAAATATTTAATAGGCTTGTACAAGTCCAGCCCTGGGTTCTCTTAAGGAAGAGCGTGTGAAACATGGCGAAGATACCGGGGAAGGTAATAATTATAAATCAAGTCAATGGACAATAAAAAAAGATAATGCCTGCATCAAAGCAGTTAGCTATTTTGTTAATTTACTTATTATGCACCGGCTAAGAACTCCACAATCCTGAATAAAATAATCAAAAGGAAAAAATGAACCGCATGGATGAGTACTATATTTATATTTATTTATGTTTAAAAATATAATAATAATTATAGTTTAAAATATTTTAAAAAAATTATTTTTGATATTAGTACATCAAAATAATTTAAAAAAATAATATATTTTTTTAAAAAATTAAAATTTAAAGGAACTCGGTTTGAACTAGGTTTCCAAACAGGTTTTTATAAAAAATCTCTAAAACATTACTTAAGATTATTTTCTAGTTTCCAAACGAATTATTTTTTATATTTTTATTTATCTCATATTTATTTTGTCTTAATATCTACTTGCGATAAACATGTCTAACCCATAATTTAAATATTTGGCCAAGTTAGACGGAGTTTAATAATTTTGGAATACTCAATTACATAATAGCGTGTGATTTTAAGTTGTAAGGATAAAATAGAATAAACATTTCTTCTTCTTTTTTCCTTTATAAAATTCCACATTTGCAACATTAATTCTTCAAAGAAATGTTTTACTATTCTCATAAAAACATTCGCAAGATTATTTAATAATAATATACACACTAGAAAAGCAACAATCTAGGACATCACGATGGTTAAATAATTAACATTTAAGATTTATACTGGGAGATGTTAGGTTCAAATCACATATCCCAAAACAAGATCGATCATTATACAAGTACTCATTTAGGATTTTCTTATGCTTGTAAAAAAACTAAACTTTATTTTTAAAAAAAAATAATTTAATATTACAATGTAGCTAATGTCAAAATACCATAAAAGAGCATCGGTAAAATAATATACGATATTTTGTTAGAAATTTTTAAAGTGAGATACCTCAATGGAAGCAATTCAACTAGAAAAAGTTGGAGGGCTGCGTATGTAGTTATCCTTTTGATCATACACTATATGCCTCGCATGACCTGGAGGGGAACCTTTATATTATATGTAGGTATCCTTTGTCGTTATCCTTTTCATATACCATATGCCTTAAAAAACCTGGAGAGGAACCTTTATACCTTGTTCTTGCACAAAACCAAAGACTAGTTTATGCCACAACATCTTGTACTCTCTTTGGACTATCAAATAAATCTGCTTGAACCACATGATTACTTATCCCAAATGCATACATATCGACTACTTTCTTGTCCTTTTTTTATATTGAACCAAGGGATTCTTTGGTTTTATACTTGGTAATCTCGGAGTCTTCTTAGATTTTTACCATTTCACTTTTATCCATCACGAAATTAATTATCACCTAGCAAAGCAAACTTTTCAGACACTAACATGACACAATCATGACACAATCATGTAATAAAGCTCGTACAATTAGATGTAATATTAACATAGAAAACGAAAACCAATGGAACAAACAATGACAAGAATATATTCTTTCTTCCCGAAGACAAATACTTACATTCCTTAACTTCCATTTCAACATTCCTAGCTAAGCTACAAAACCCAACTCCTCAAACACTTCCATCCATCAAAATTCTTTCGAAACCCCTTCGTTTTCTTGCCAAGTGAATATGTCCACCGCCCAACAGTTACCCACTCACCATCAACGGGAACCCAAACCCATCAAACGCCACCATTCCGCCGGCTACTACGTTAATCGAGTCCGCGACAGCCTTACTACTCGGATCTCCAAGATTATATGTGGCATATTTTTAACCCTTCTATTCATTGGTGGTATTGCTGTCTTCATTACATGGCTCAGTTTACGCCCACATCGTCCTCGGATCCTTATCTCGAATTTTTATATTCCGGGTTTGGATCAACCTGACGGGTTCGAAAATGCTGAGATAAGTTTCAATGTCACAGCCCGGAACGCAAACCGAGCAGTTGGGTATTATTATGATTCGGTGGAAGCCTTTGTTTACTATAGAGATCGAGCAATTGGGTCTACACCCTTAGTGGACTCTTTTTACCAAGAGCCCAAAAACACAACTATTTTGTCTAAGGTGTTGAAGGGGGCCACCCTGGATGTGAATAGTGACCGTTGGAGGGTATTCAGGAAAGATCGTGCGCGTGGAGCGGTTGTTTTTCGATTAGATGTAACGGCCATGATTCGATTTAAGCTGTCCACGTGGGATAGTAAGCGCCATCGGATGCATGCCAATTGTGATGTTGCTGTTGGCCGAGATGGGTCCATCTTGGCAACTTCTAAAAATAAGAGATGCCCTGTATATTTCACTTGATTTGTAAAAGTTACGTAAATTATGTAATTTTCTTTGTAGTTATCTTTATCTTTTTAATGTAAATTCATTTGACATGGATCGGATATTGATTAATTTGCCAAAAATAACACATCATCTATTTAACCAAACTAAAAGAATCCAAACCTAAGTAGAAAATGTAATTAAAATTCAAAAATAACTAGAAAAATAATTAAAACAACAAAAATATCTTCTAGACCTAATTTGGAGGCCTTCTGAACATCAACTAGTCATAGCCACTATTATTAAACCCAGACCGGCCTGACAGGTCGACTGATGGCTGGACCAGTCCGAGTTTGTTAAAAGATCAGTTGGCACAACCCGGCAAAACCTGGTCGACCCATGACCTGGGCGACCAGGCCGAACTCGGACGAGATCCAGTTTTGTTTTTCTCAAATATGATTTTTCTCCTATACCCCTATTTTTTCATAGTTTTTTAGTTAGTTATTAACACTTTTTAAAGTTCACTATATAATTTTTATATTTATCGACATAATTTTTTTATTGGTATTTACACTATCAATCCATTGGTAATTAATTTACCAACAGGATTATAGATGAAAATGCTTCGTCGGTAAATATTTTATCGGTAATTTTTTTTTCTATTGGTACGTCCGTCAATAATAAAAACAATATTATTACCGACGAATTTAGTAATGAGAAAATCATTCTAAAAAAAACTTTTACCCGCTTCATTCCGTTGGTATTAATCGATAAAAATACCGTATGCAATTTTGTTGGTGATTATTTGAAATATTTTTAAAAAATCTATATAACAAAACAAGAAATATAATTAAATAATTAAAATCTACTTAAAAATCCTAAAAATAAATCAACTAAAAATTGATCTCACTTGAAAAAATAATTATACAACAACATTTATACAATTATTAAGAACATAAAAATAAAAAAAACAAATATAATGACAAAAAACACAAAAAAAAAAAAACAAGAAGAAGAAGAAGAAAGAAAAATCTTACCTTAATCTAGTTGCGAGTGAAGCTCAGAAGATAATTTGTTTTTCATAAAATATGTTAATTAAAAAAAACCGAGAAATGAAAAGAAAAAAAAGTGTGGAGGAGAAGAGAAGGAGTTAAGGAGAGAAGAAAAGAGAAAGAAAGGGGTGTTGATGTTTTTACATAAGAAGAAAAAGAGGAGGAAAAAAAAGGCTTGTTTGTTGTGAAATAATGGATTCTAGTCTTTTTATTAAGGTATTTTACCGATAGATAATTAAATATTAATATTTTTAACTATTCTGTCGGTAATTTCATTTATAATATTTAATTTAAATTTTCAATTTAATAAAAACATTTCAAAAATTATTAAAATATTACCAATGACTTTTCAATCCATAAGTGATTTTGTTTGTAATATTTAATTTAAATATTCAATTTAATAAAACATTTTCAAAAACTTGTCAAATAGCACTGATGACTTTTCAATCTGTTGTTGATTGTACCTGTAAAGAGCAGTAATTAACAATGCAATTGAAAAGTGAACAGTTCCGAAATTCTCTGAAAAATACCGACAAAATTGTCTGTTGATAATTGACATGATGAACAGTATCAGGGATATGTGAATAATTTACCAATGATTTTACCAACAAAATTAAATCTATCGGTATAAATGACATGTCATCTTACTTTTTAGCTTTGTTTTAATTTTTTTCTCTCTCTATAATTCTCTTGGTATATACCGAGAGAATAATTATGTTGGTAAAATTCCTCCACAATTTACCGACAGAAACATTCCGTTAGTATTTCCGTTTGTATTTATCAATTTTCTAGTAATTCAAGTTTTTAATTTTCAAAAATTAAAGGTCAGCAAATAAAGAGAGAGGGTTATTTTATTTATATATTATGTGCTTAATTTTCCCATTTAATATTGAAAAGGCATTTCATGTATGAGTCAGTAAATCCTTACATTAAAATAAAAAATTTGGATTTTTTTATGTGGTTGAAATCTAGGCCAAGTTCTAATAGATATTTATAAACTAGTTATAAAATTCATTTATTGATTTTTCTTGAAAAAATCAACAAAATTTTATTTGCATGAAGACTATCTTATAATTTGCATATACAATTTAAAAAACTATATCTTTTTTTTTTTTAAGAAGGATTTATGTTGTTATTCTATTTTTTAAAACTTATTTATTTAATACATATAAAAAATATCTTGCATATTGTTGTTACCTAATTTTTGACCCACCTATTTGATAAAATTTTTGAAAAATCCAAAAATAATAAAAAAAAACAAAAATCTAAAAAAATATATTTTTTATATATTTACATCGTTTTTAGCATTTTCATATATTTCTCGTTGGTCATGCATGCCCAAACACAACCACTTTCGTAAGAAACAGCCCGTATCAAGCCAATTTAAATATCCTTCTCTCTTCTCTCGCCGGCAATGCAACCCGCAACGACATTAACGGATTCTATAACGCCTCTACAGGACATGATGTTTATGAGGTCTATGGCCTCTTTCTTTGCCGTGGCGATGTTAGTGTCGAAGTTTGCCTACAATGTGTGAACCTTGCAAGAAACGAAGTAGTCCAACGTTGTCCAATCGAGAAGGAGGCTATCATATGGTATGATCAGTGCTTCCTGCGCTTCTCAAACAGTAGCATCTTCTCCAGCCTAAGCAAAAAGCCTTGGCTTGTCATGTGGAATACACAAAATATAACTGTTAATGTAAAATTTAACATGCGAGTGGTGGATTCTATATCTGATGCTGCTAAAGAAGCTGCAAGTGCGCCATCAGGTGAAAAAAAGTACGTGGGAAGAATCTCTATACGTTCTTGTGCAATGCACACCGGATCTATCTAAATATGATTATATTCGGTGTATTAACCTAACTCTCTCCTACCTACCAATTTAGGAAGAGTCTTGTTTCCAAGCTGTAATTTTCGATATGAAACTTATTTATTTTACAACGTAGCTGCCGTCGTGGCCATGTCACCACCACCACTATCCACGCCAGTTGTTCCCCTCCCTCCATCTCCAGGCCCAATAGCAGATGGAAAAGGTTTTATTGTCTTCTATATCATTTCAAAATCCTTCTTTATCATTTCTTTAATATGAGATTCTGTTATCTTGAATAATGACGTGCAACAAAAACATTGCCACTATGAAGGAGATGGAAGCAAATCGATGTGGATTAAAGTCGGTGCAGGCCTATCCGCAGTTATTGCTGTGCTATTTTTCAGTGCTTGCACTTACACCATGAGGAGAAGGACTAATCTGAGAACAGGTATGCATGTGATATGTACCGAAAGTCCTGGTACTAAAAATTTTATATTATATATATGAACTACCTAGTTAGTTTCTACATACGTGCAGGTGATTTCCAAATATTTTTGAGATATAATCTTGACAAGAAATTAAAATTTTGAACCAGAATTCCTAACACCTTTGAATTTGCAAATATGTTGTGGTTAAGCTTGAAAAGAAGACGAAATTAGGCAGAGATTGAGTAATTGGCTTTAATTCCGTAAATTTTTCTCTAGTCAGGTCATCATCTGAAAAAATGCTTGTAGATAGAAGGTTAAAAACAGAACAAAAATTTTGAAGTGTCGAAACAAGATGTACATTTACTTATGTTTGAAACCTATATAATCAATTATTAGCACTTCACAATATCTCCAGCAGAGGAAATAGGAAATATCCAAGAGGAACAATTACTCGACTTGGCAGGACGAGCAACTGTTGGGGACGACTATTCAGACAAAGATATTCAAGGAGAGGTGACATCCCAGGACCTTCCTTTGATCCGGCTAGATGTTATAAATGAAGCTACAAAGCAATTTTCTGATGAAAACAAACTTGGTGAAGGAGGGTTTGGCCCAGTTTACAGGGTAATCAAGGCTATCAAGTCAATTTCTTTATTCATTAAGAAAACAAAAAAAGAAAAAATCGAATTCTGTTATTTGTCAATCTCTCAATACACAAATTCGAAAAGGCATCACACTTTAGCCCCCAAATATTTATGCTTATTAGAATAATTTGTGCTCAGGGTACGTTAGAGGATGGCAAAGAAGTTGCAGTTAAGAGGCTCTCAAGAACTTCTGGTCAAGGACAAAGAGAATTCCTGAACGAAGTCGTTTTAATCGCCAGATTACAACACAGAAATCTTGTCAGACTCCTGGGATGCTGTCTGGAAAAAAATGAAAAGTTACTTATCTATGAGTATATGCCCAACAAAAGCCTTGATGTCATTCTTTTTGGTTTGACCCCTAAACCTGAAACACCTCAATCTTTGCACTTTATAACAAAGACCAGAAAGTTTTGGAGTGTTGCTATTAAAGATAATCAGTGGGAAAAAAAACGTTGGCTTTCATCTTTCAGAGAAAGGCGAAAGCCTTCTCACTTTTGTAGGTTACAAATCCTATCTTTCTATCCATAAAAGGATTACTAGCAATGATTTTTGTTATTTCAATTCAGGAAGTCTTTCAACTTTTCAGGCATAGAAACTGTGGTCTGATGGTCAAGGATTGGAATTGATGGACCCAATGCTAGAGAAATCAAGCGTGGCAACTGAGGTGCTGAGATGTATCCACATTGGGCTGCTCTCCGTGCAAGTGATACCATAACACTCCCTATCCCTTTGGAATTTTTTAAGTACATCAGCAATATTAATTTCAGCCATTTCTTATTTCTTATTTTTATATTTTTATCTACTTTTGGAATTTTTTTTATTTAACTATTTTTTTTAAGCAGCAATTAAAGATATTTTGGATATAGTCCAGGTGTTTTGTCAAATATTCAAAATTTTTAATGTTTTCTATAATTTTATAATAGGAGTTATTGTAATTTAATTAGCCTTAAAAATCTGTTTATTGTTTTTTATGGTTTAGAATATATTCTTTTAAAAGAAATAAAAATTAGCTGATTGTTAAGCTTTTGCGAGTCATGGGGACAACTTTGCTTTGGGTCATAAGGCCTCAATCATTGGGACTGTCCACATTCTGAACTCACAAGTCTCGACTCAAGTTCTTAAAAATTGTAGGGCCACATTGTTTTATGCAGGAACGAAGAGCAACACAGCTCGGATCATTGTCATTACTGTTGTCCCAGCTGTCGGTGCTGTGATACTCGTCATCTGCATCTGCCTATTCATAAGAACACGAAAGCAAAGGGAAAAGGAAAGGATTGAAAGTAAGTAGTAATTTGGTTGCCTGAAGATAGTATTTGGTTGTTGAATTGTATTGAAATAGACGATGAGAGGGGCTCTTATTTTTTTATTTTAAAAATAAATACGTTTGTTTTATTTTTTTTTATCTATTCTTTTTTATCCCGTGACACTAACTAAATACAATTTACGTTTCTTCCTTAATTTCCAATGCAATTACGTTTCCGTGCATGCTAACTTGTTCAAGTTTTGAAGCTGTAGACGAAATAGAAAGTGCAGAATCATTGCAATTCGCATTCAGCACCATTCAAGATGCAACAGAGGACTTTTCGGAGAAAAATAAATGATATACTGCTACTTACATATAGTTAAATCGCAATGCTCAAGATGATACAGGTAGTAATGGATTGATATGATTTCAGGGAGCACTTCCTAGCGGACAAGAGATTGCTGTGAAAAGACTTTCTAAGGACTCTGGGCAAGGAGATCACAGAAATGATGAGATGCATCCACATTGGGTTACTCTGCGTTCAAGAAAATGTAGCTGAAAGGCCGACAATGGCTTCAGTACTTCTCATGCTAAGCAGCTCTTCCCTCACATTGCAAATACCTTCTCAACCGGCATTTTTTATGAGCAGCAGCACAATCAATCAGATCTGTCATCCTCAATGGGGCATAATTCAAGGGTGACTGAGTCCTCGCTATCCGAAAATGAGGTTTCAATTACTGAGTTGTATCCTAGATAATGGTTTAGATGCAGAGATTTAATATAAAACCAGTTTTGTAGTTTTAGTCAATCATTTGAATGTTTGGATTGGGATAAATATTTGACATCGTATCAATGTTTTCATTACCTTAGAATATCATTTTGACGAAATACTTTTATTTTTTAATAGTCTGTATTATTGTTATAAAAAAAGATAGCATTTTGTTACCACTTTTAAATAGAAAAAATAAAGTTATTAGAGACAGAGTACATGTTTTCATGATTTGCCCCTTGACAATTAAAAATTAAGCCCCTCGCATTGTATAATATTGGAATCATTTATATAATAGAAAAAATATAATGAAACCTTTTTATTTTTCATGAGGTAATATGTATTGAAATTGATATATATATATATATATATATATATATATATATATATATATGATGAAAACAAAAAGAAATGAATGAAGAATAAATAAAAATTTGAGTCAAGACAATATATATTGGAACTTTGAAGATTTAATTAAACTTTGGATTAGTTTAATTAATCCAATCAAGAGCTTAATTGAATAATAGATAAGTATAGGCACTTAATTAAACTTGAATTTAGTTTAATTAATGAAACTAGGATATTAATTGAAGAAATACCAAACTTTAGGGTTGATTCGGGTTAAAATGGCAAGAAATTAAAGTAAAGTACCATTATGTACATAGTGATAAACTTAAAGGGCTTAATTATAATTTACCAGGGGGCTTGATTACAAAATTGCAGAACGTCAGTTACCAAATTGAAAATGGCTATTCCCATCCTAAAACGGCGCCGCTTCAATGGACACTGTTCATCTTCTTAAGCAGAACAAACTGGAAGAGGAAAAGTCGCTCCGCGCCTCACGATGCGTCTCCATCATCAATGTAACGGTCTTGTGAGTCCATTTCATTTGCCTTACCAACGCATGGCATTCTATGGCTTTATATAAGCCAGAGAAAAGCCACAAGCGTTGGGTGATAGAACCGAGGGGACAGAAGAGAAAACGCTGGGGGAAGACGCAAACAGAGGAAATTTCAAGAAACAGAGGGGAAGAACACAGAGAAAAAGAAAAACGAAGATCAGGGAGGAGGAAACACACATAGAACAAAGGAGGATAGAAAACACAGAGAGAGAACCAAGAAACTTGGGGGGAAAAGGAACAAACACAGGTGACACAAAAAAAAAAAACAAAGCAAACACAGTGAGAGAGAGAGAGAGAGAGAGAGAGAGAGAGAGAGAGAGAGAGATCAGATAAGAGGAAGGGCCCATAAAGTAAAAAAAGAGGGCAGAGAGAAAGAAGACTAGAGAAAAAACAAGAGGAAAACGAAGGAGGAGAAAATAGCATCAGCCGACCAGCCCTCCATGCGTTTTCCCTCCCGTTTGCATTTTAATTATTGTGTTCTTGTGAGCAGTTCACGCACACCTACGAGTTAAAACACAATATCCAACCAGGTCACTGACTTGGGACAGCTATGTCCAGTATAGCCCATACAAACTGGATTGTAGCCCACCCAAAAATAGCTGAGACTGGATTTAGTCTCAGGCCTAGCCAACTCAATCTATTTTGGGTCAAGAGGTGCATGGTAAAATACAACCTTTTGTTTTACCTCTTTGATTTCACTCATTTTTGTTTTGATATCTAGTCAAACAAGCTCTTTTTTATATTAGAAAATTCAAGAAAAAATTGAAGATCTTTGTTGATCTATTTATGGGTCCCTTGCACTTTTTTTTGGGTTGTTTTGTTTTAGATATTTCACTGCATATTTGATCTATGGATTTTTATTGTGAAATGCAATTCCAGTATACGATACATTTTTTTCTTTTTTAAAAAAAAATTAAAATAAAAAATATATATGCATTATTTTAAATTTATTTTACTGGTTTATTCACTGATGCTAGAGGTAAGAATACCATATGTTTTTTTGTTACGTAATATTTATCGATGCTAGAGTTGGAAGTATCCGTAGTTGAATATTTACTGATGTTAGAGTTAGGAATATTATCATCAATAGCATAATATAACAAATCCTTAGTAATTCAATACAAAATCAACAATTCAGCCTACCTCAGGTCAGATACTTAAATGGTGATAATATTTTTTATTTTGTATAACCAGTATAGTACTATAAAATCTCTGCTAACTAGTTAAGGTTCCTGATGATTATAATATTCGATGACAACTCTTTAAACGAGATATTTTAACATAATAGATTCAGACAGTTAAGATAAGAATAAGATGCTAGAAATTCTATTCTTTCCCTCACATTTAAATTTTTAAAGGCACCGCAATTTCGGGTGTGATATAGGATTAATATCAATTCATGACTAATCATGACAACACCGTTACATCGATATCATTTAGGATGATTTTGTTTCAAATATTCTAAGTTTTATTAAGTGAGTTATAACAATACAAGCTTCAATTGTTTTATCCACTATTTCAGAGAGGTTTTTTTTTTTTTTTTTTTAGCTATAAACAAAATCATCATTGTAATCTTTTGAGAGTTAGGATAAAACTTTTGGCATTGATGAGATTTTGTCACCAAGAAAAAATCTTTAAAAGTGCATAAAAATCTTGGAGAGAAAATATCTTCAAATGATGTAAAGATCTTAGTGTGAATTCATCAAACAATTATTGTACTCTTTGAACTTGGACTAGTGAAAGAATATAATACTCAAGTACAGTTTTGGTACTTGAGGTGTTGATGTATACTTGTCGAACCACATTAAAAATGATTTTGCATTTTCTTTACCTATACTAGTTACTTGAAGCACTTTAATTATATTGTTGGTTAATTGTTTTTATTTTAATTAGTTGCAATATTTTGTTATTATTAGTGCTATACCTAGTCTTCCCTAGGTGTACTGTTGCCTTATTCTTAGAACAATATAAAATTGCTTCTTACCTTAGTCTAAGCCCTCTCCTTTTAATTTAGTCCCTAATTACATAATAACTCTTCAATTTAGACTCTAATACAACCCAACTAAAGCCTCATGCAGGCCTAGTCAAGGAGAGAATAATGATAAAAGGAAGAAAAAGGACAACTAACCGCCTAGGTTAACACATCTTGATTGTGCCCTTTATCTAGTTGTGATTTTTGCTTTTAACCCATGTTGGTTGGTCGAGGGATGATTTGCTTGGTCTTCGTCTAAAAATAAAACAATAAATTATATCATGCAGATTTTTTTTAAAAAAATTAAGCCTACCCAAGCTTTTGTCTATTATTTGGGATATTTTTAGATCTGATAAAATTTTTATCATGTTGACTTAACTTACACGTCGTCAATTTGATACTTGACTTATATAAATACTCAGGTATTTATATAACAATGGAAAAGTCGATATGATATTGTTGTCTTCATCATAACGTACACATGGAACAAGTAAAAACTAATTTTCTAATGTTAACTACGACCATGCGCGTGGGTATTTATGCTAGTGATTCCGATATTCTTTGCTCTTCCAACATCAAAGATTTAAAATCGATAAATACAAACGAAAATATTAAAAAAAATATTTTTATTGATAATTCTATCAGTAAATTTATTGGTAATAAAAAATATTATTACCGGTGCGTTTGTTCTGTCTGTAAATCCATTGGTAATAATATTTTTTTATTACCAATAAATTTACTGATGAAAAAAAAATTATCGAAAAAAAATTCACCGACGAATCATTTTAATTTATTAATGATTCTGTTGGTAAATTAATTACCAACAAAATATGTATCTCAATAAAAAAATTCCATCAATAAAACTATTAAATCTTGTACCGGCAACGCTAGTGTGGAACATCTGGTAGGTCCAATCCGGTATAAGTCTTCAAACCAAACAAGAAGTTAGTATGGGATGAAAAAAAGAAAAGAAAAGTTGCATGTGACTGAGTCCAATTTTGAAGGCGACAAATAATATCTTGATCTTTCTATTGACTCTTTTTTTTTTTTGTATTTGACTGAGTCTTTGAATAATTTTATACAGTCTAAAGGCAATTAAGCAGTCAGGAATTGGGACCACAAGTAAAGTCGCCATTTCACACTGTGATACCGATCATTTCCCACCCACTTCCTTTGCCACAAAACTAAAATTCATTGATATATAAATAGTTTTTTTTAAATAATCTACCTAAATACAATAAATAAATAAATAAATGGATGATACATTGATATATAAATAGATTTTTTAAAAAAAATTCATATTTATAATGGATGATACATGAAAACAGAGAAATAAATCAATTAGATTTATTTTGTAATAAATCAATTAATCACTTGGATTTCTCTAAGAAAATCCCACGATTTAACCTCAAAACTTCTTGATCGATTCTTACGCGGAAAGTCAAGATATATAGTACTTTCCAATAGATGGCACCATCGAAATTGCTACCTCTTTTTTTGTCCTAAATTCGTTAACAAATTGGCCACGCCAATGTGGCCAATAGCCTCTTGGTATATAAAATACCATCTATGCAAGGGATTTCTTTCACGAAGAAAGGAATTGTGAACAGAAGTTAATATTTCCTCTGTTGAAATGGGCTCTAAAACTATCGTCTCTCTTCTTTTCCATGTTATTATAGTAAGCATCACTCTTACCGGTAAAGAAGTCTGTTATAACACAGGAAACTTTACAGCTAATAGCACCTACGCAAAAAACCGAGACCTTGTTCTCCGTTCACTAGCTGCCAATGTCACAGCCAATGGGGGTTTCTATAATACTACAATAGGTTTAGGCAATGACACAGTTTATGGTCTTGTGCTCTGTATGGCTTCCCCATCAGCTGAAAATTGTTCCAGCTGCGTCAATTCTGCTATTCAAACTCTCATGGCAGCATGTCCATACCAAAAAGAAGCAATTTCATGGGGAGGGAATCCAGTTCCATGTATTGTACGTTATGCGAATCGTTATTTTTTAGGATCACTTGAGCAATCTCCTAATAGCATTTTCTATAATGTGGGTATCGTTGACGCAACTTTTAGACAGTTTGAACAATTTTGGAGTGGTTTGGGAGAAACGGTAAAAAAGGCTTCCACGGGCTCATCCAGGCTTATGCCAGCAGTTGAGACAGCAGACCTACCATCCAATCAAAAAGCTTATGTATTTATGCAGTGCACTCCTGATGTATCACCGGGTAATTGCAGTGTTTGCCTACAACAATCCGTAGATGACAATAAAAGTTGTTGCTACGGGTATCAAGGAGGTATTGTCGCGAAACCAAACTGTGTTTTTCGGTGGGAGATTTATACCTTCTACGACTTATTTCCTCAAGTAACATCTCCATCACCATCTCCATCATCTCCTCCATTTGCTATTAGTTCTCCTCCACCAACTAATACCACAATCAGGAAAGGTAGGCTATCTTCTTTTTCCATACTGAAATTATTTCACTTGTTTTACGGTTTCCAGTTTCAGCTTCTGAAATTTCTATCTTAAACATGGATGTGCTTGGCAGGGAAGGAGAATACTGCTTCTCGGATAGTTATTGTTACCATCGTCCCTACTGCTATCTTCTTGGCACTTGTTATCCTCATTCTCACCATTTTCTGTTTTAGGAAGCCAAAGCAAGAGGTCAAAAGTAAGTTATTGCTTATTGGTTCTTACATAATAAACAGCTTGGGTAAGTTATTGCTTATTGGTTCTTCCATAATAAACAGCTTGGGTTCATTAATACGAATCAAATTCACTAGATAATTTGTTTTTCTTCCAAACAATCTACAAATTAACTTTGGAATCAAAACATTAACAACTTGCATTTTGTGAAGATTTCGATGAAATTAGTAGCACAAATGCTAGGAATTCAAATTTGCCACCATCAAACTTGCAACAAACGACTTCTCTGATGATAATAAGCTTGGACAAGGTGGTTTTGGTGCTGTTTATAAGGTTTAGGGTTTAGGGTTTTGGTGCTGTTTAGAAGGACCTACCCAAATGATAGAATGTTTCTATATACTTGCAGGTGATTTCCAAATATTTTTGAGATATAATCTTGACAAGAAATTAAAATTTTGAACCAGAATTCATAACACCTTTGAATTTGCATATATGTTGTGGTTAAGCTTGAAAAGAAGACTTAATTAGGCAGAGATTGAGTAATTGGCTTTAATTCCGTAAATTTTTCTCTAGTAAGGTCATCATCTGAAAAAATGCTAGTAGGTAGAAGGTTAAAAAAAGAAAAAAAAAATTGAAGTGTCGAAACAAGAAGTACATATAGTCAATTATTAGCACTTCACAATATCTCCTGCAGAGGAAATAGGAAATATCCAAGAGGATCAATTACTGGACTGGGCAGGACGAGCAACTGTTGGGGACGACTATTCAGACAAAGATATTCAAGGAGAGGTGACATCCCAGGACCTCCCTTTGATCCGGCTAGATGTTATAAATGAAGCTACAAGGCAATTTTCTGATGAAAACAAACTTGGTCAAGGAGGGTTTGGGCCAGTATACAGGGTAATCAAGGCTATCAAGTCAATTACTTTATTCATTAAAAAAACAAAAACAAAAAATCGAATTCTGTTATCTGTCAATCTCTCAATACACAAATTCGAAAATGCATCACACTTTGGCCCACAAATATTAATGCTTATTAGAATAGTTTGTGCTCAGGGTACGTTAGAGGATGGCAAAGAAGTTGCAGTTAAGAGGCTCTCAAGAACTTCTGGTCAAGGACAAAGAGAATTCCTGAACGAAGTCGTTTTAATCGCCAGATTACAACACAGAAATCTTGTCAGACTCCTGGGATGCTGTCTGGAAAAAAATGAAAAGTTACTTGTCTATGAGTATATGCCCAACAAAAGCCTTGATGTCATTCTTTTTGGTTAGACCCCTAAACCTGAAACACCTGCTTTTTTTATACTGTATAACAAAGACCAGAAATTGTAACTGATTTGATTTTTATGTTGATGCTACTCAGGTTCCAGAAATGGAGTCCTGCTTGACTGGCAAAGACGCTTGAGCATTATCAATGGAATTGCACGGGGGCTCTTGTATCTTCATGAAGATTCTCGTCTTAGAATTATTCACAGGGATCTCAAAACAAGCAACATTTTGCTTGATTATGAGATGAATCCGAAGATATCAGACTTTGGAATGGCTAGGATTTTCGGTGGAAATCAAAGCGAGGCTAACACGAATAGAATTGTCGGAACATAGTACGTATTACTACATTTCCATTCCCACAGTGTTATTGTTTTCAATTGTATATTTGTTTGGAACAAATGGACTTTCTTATTCTTTCTTTTCAAAATATAATTTCAATTTAAAATTTTAAATTATTAAATAAGATTTTTTTAAAAATAATTTACTTACCTAGATCTATAACTACTTTATATAATGAGAATAGAATTCATGAATTTTCTGTCATCACGATTTTAATACCAATTTAAAGAATAATTTTATATCAAATATGATAAATATTATTTTTACAGCAAGGTGATAAAGGTTCACAATGGTGCATTCTTGACCGATTTATATGATGCAAAAGAATTTTGCTAACCTCTTCATGAATATAAAGCAATTTGTTTTCTCTTGTGTCAATTCAAAACAGTGGATACATGGCCCCAGAGTATGCTATGGCGGGACTTTTTTCTGTGAAATCAGATGTTTTCAGTTTCGGAGTGTTGCTGTTAGAGATAATTAGTGGAAAAAGGAACGTTGGTTTTCATCTCTCAGAAGAAGGCGAAAGCCTTCTCACTTTTGTAGGTTACAAATCCTATCTTTCTATCCATAAAAGGATTACTAGCAATGATTTTTGTTATCTAAATTCAGGAAGTCTCTTAACTTTTCAGGCATGGAAACTGTGGTCTAATGGTCAAGGACTGGAATTGATGGACCCTATGCTAGAGAAATCAAGCGTGGCAACTGAGGTGCTGAGATGCATCCACATTGGACTGCTCTGCGTGCAAGAGGATCCAGCAGATAGACCCACAATGTCATCTGTGCTTCATATGTTGGCAAGTGATACCATAACACTCCCTATCCCTAAACAACCAGCATTTTCTATCGGCCGATTTGTTGCCATGGAAGGTCAATCCTCAAATCAGAAAGTTTGTTCTGTCAATGAATTAACCTTTACCGTTTTATCACCACGGTGACGGTAAATTAAGTTGTAATTTAAGAGAATGAAGCTGTAGCTCCTTCGACTGTTTTTCTTTACAAACACAGACATTTCCAGACAGATACAAACATATGTTCTTGATTTGTTTTTCTTCGCAGTCTGAGAACTATTATCTTACATACAAATCATATTTCATGCTACAATGGAACCTAAAATCTTCAAAAAATTATTTGTGTATATAGTAATGATTGAACAGAGAGTTTCTATTTATGGCTGCTCCAAATTATGGGCCTCCTTGCCCTTTGCTTGTGACTAAGTTTATGTCCAAAGAAACCAAATACAGCGTCAGTGACTTTATTGTCCAGGCATCAATAACCATCATTAATATTGCTCCTTGAAGTCAAGAACCGAAACAAAGAGGAAGCATCATTTTTGCGATCTTATCTCTGGAAGAGATCCAGCCCGTTGATCATATTTCCATGAGCTTAAGTCCTGATAAAGCCATAAATATCTGAAAAATAATAAATGTAAAAAGATTGAAAATCAGTTAAAATTAAAAATAGTGTATGTTTTTCAAAATAAGTAAAATGTGATCAAAGAAATATTAGAATGAAAATTGTGGAAACTTAGTAATGTATCTTTATATATTTTTTATTTTCTCAATCATTCCTCTGTAAAACTACTAAGCTACTATAACCTTAGTTAAATGCATTTTTAAAAAATTACCCTTCTCTTAAAAATTATATTAAATCTTATGACCATAAAAGTAATTAGATTACCTTGGCACTGTTCATTCTTCATTTTTGCAAATAGCAAAAACGATGACCCCTTGGTTACAGAGTGCAAGAAAAGTGACGGTCTTTAAGCTTTCAATCGTCTTCTGTTTCTTTTTGTTTCTTTAGACTCACATGCATCTATTTTTGCGAAGAAAGGAAATGAGCATACCTGGTTCTGGAGAAAGGAAACCGGTGGTGATGCAGACCTCCTCTGCTGTCTGTGTTCTCTGATTCACCGTTCGGTTTCTCTTCCTTTGCTCTTCTGTTCCGGTCTCCTTGTTCGGCCTTGCTTCGTTTTTTTAAACTCTTTTTATCTTGTATTTCCCTCTGTGATATTTTCTGTCTTTCTTCTTCTCTTCCTTCCACCCTCCCTCTCTCTATTTTTCTCTTATGTCCGTTCTCATCCCCTTCGGTTCGGTTCCTCCTCTGGTTTTTATAGCCAGAGGATGCAAGCGTTTCTTGGTAACGGCCAGCGTGCATCATGGTGGCGAGGGATGTCAGCCGCTAAATGTGCTCCTTGATTGAAGCTGGTAACGCTTGCATTGCCTTTACTGCAGAAACCGTTGCAGATGAAAAAGGTAATGGACAATGAAACGGTGTCGTTTTCTAATTCAAAATGAATATTTCTGATTCGGTCCTGAGATGTTTTTACAATTTTGTAATTAAGCCCCCCAGAAACATTATAATTAGAACCCTTGATTTTAGGGCCTTTTCCGATTTAGTCCTTGATTTTGGATTGTTTCAATTAAATCCTTAATTGGCCATCAAACTTCAATAATTATGCAATTAAGCCCCTGATTTTACCAAATCAACTCTTCAAAATTATAATTGAACCCCATAACTTTAATTACTTCCTATAAAAGCCTAAATTGACTTAAAAAATCAATTTTCTTGCAATCAAACCCTTTATAAATTCAATTAAACCTTGGATAAAATTTAATTGAGTCCATAAACATTTTATTTTGGACTTTTCTTTCTGAATTTGAATTTTCTTTATCAATAGACATGAGGGAATTTAATATAAAAGGGAATTTTAAAGATGAGGGAACATAATATTCAATAACAATAGATCAATGAAAGATGCACTTCCAGAAAATTATTTTGTCTCTCTTATTTTATTTTATTTTGGTTCTAAGTGCGCTGCCATTCTTCACAAATTGCCAAAGCCAAAGTGATTTTCCTTGCTGTAAAAACGAAGGTATTTTCATGGAGACTTTTCTTTTGGAAAGAGCGTAGCAAAAGTAGAAATAGACAAACTAATAGGCTTGATGGTGGTTTGGCTTTATGTGAGAAAGACAGAGGTTCGTGGAATATGCAATTAAAGCAAGAAAAGCATAAGAGTACGCGATATGGGGCCATATGGTCAGGTCTGGCACTTAAAAATATTAGTCAGGTATCTTGGTGGAAATAAGAAGCAAAATGCATTATGAACACCTCTGAGGTAGAGAAAAATGCGACATTGATTTGGAATGAAAAAGTGTGAAAAAAGGGCAACAGTAATTTCACAAGCACCTACAATTGCTTTGACGAATGAAACATAACAGGTATAGGGTAGGGTAAGGCTGAACATGTAGAGTATGGCTATTAATATTTAAGGTGTCTATAGGATTATTAGAATGGTTAAAGAATGCTTACTTTATTTCACCAATGAAAATTATGTAGATATATTAAAAAAAAAAAAAAAACCACACACAATTGCGATGTTAAATAATAAGCTATAACGTCCTGCATGTTTTGAAGATTATTTTTGTTGCATCAACGAGGATATAGCTCTGTGATTGACATATCATTCGCAGACAAAGATTTCGACTTGCTAGTAGATATGGTCAGAGTCCGGCTCCATTATTGGCAAGCTCAAGCTGTTCCTGCTTTTCACAAAATAATGCCCCATATCGTAAAGGGACATAATAACAAAAGTTAAAATAAAATTACTTTAACTCGACATTGCTTTAACTCGAAATATGAAGTCTGAATCTCCTGTTCTATAATCAGTCAAATGGAAAATATTTGTTGATTTGGAAAACCAAATAGCCACACTCCGTTATTTTCATGGAGCCTTTTCTTTGGAAAGAGGGTGGCAAACGAGGAATAGACAATTAATGGTCTTAATTGTGGTCTGGTTTTAGGTGAGAAACACTGGTTCTGGAATGTTCAATACGAGCAACAAAAGTGTCAGAGCAGTAAATATGGGCCCAGATCGTAGGGTCTGCTGATCAATGGGTTTTACACTTTTACTTGAATTAGTCTAAATATCTCAGCAACTGTGGAAAATAAGAAGGAAAAAATGATTAATTAATGACATTGTTTTGCTATTCCGACATCAAAGTTTTGAAATTCTAACACGGCAACGCTAGCGTGGGACATCTGGTAGGTCCCATTTTGCAGTCGACAAATAATATCTCGATTTTTCTCCATGAATATTCAGCAACGCTAGTGTGGGACATCCGGTAAGTCTTCAGACCAAACAAGAAGTTAGTATGGGACGGCAAAAAAAGAAGAAGTTGCATGTGACTGAGTCTATTGACTTCTTTTTTTTTTTTGTCACAGCCACAGTGTCTATGTCTTCCACGGAGTCTTTGAATAATTTTAAATAGTCTAAAGGCAATTAAGCAGTCAGGAATTGGGACCACAAGTAAAGTCGCCATTTCACACTGTGATACAATCATTTCCCACCCACTACCTTTGCCATAAAACTAAAATATTTACTCTAAACTTTGTTTTATTTGGGGAAGGTTAATTGCAGTTTGATATGGAAAAACAGTAAATTTATTGATTTCCTTGGACTCTATTGCATTTTATATTTATGCATGTAAGGATCATGGTAGGACTATGTTTAAACTAAGAGATTCGACCGGTTGAATAATTACGAAGCAGGTTCCAAAAAGAATCCTTTCAAATCTATTGTTATCAAATAGCTACATTATCCTTCCTTTTCAGTGCTGTTAAACCCACTCATGGATCAACCGGTAACTAACAAATTCATAACCAAACTCGGGACATGTTTATATCAAACTAGGTAAAAATTGACATAGTTAAACCTGTTTTATCTAATAAGTTAACCTATAAATAATTTGATTTTCTTTTAAAATAATATTGTTTTAAATTAACCCATCCAACCTATAACCCAACTCTTAAACCGGATCATTAGCCTAGCTGAATTTTATAATTATACTTATTTCTTTCTTTTTTTTTTCTTTTACAAAGAAACTTCTAATTCTAAAATTCATAGGTGTAGAATAAAAAAAATTAAATTAATATTTTTTTAGTGATTTTTAATGTGCTAATATAAAAATTAAAAAATATTTTTATTAAAATATCAAAAACACAAAATTAAATATCTAATAATTTCTCAAATACATAAAAAGTAAATAACTAAGGTTTCTACATGGATTAGAAATTGACTTCTTAGAAAAAAAAAAAAGGACTGACTTTTGACTTGTAAACTCAACATGTAAGATCTTATGTATTGATGATGTAAAAAAAAATTGAAAGGAAAACAATTCCAATTTATTTTATTTTAAAAAAGAAGTTTAACTATTGATGGCCAAATTTGTCAACTTCATAGAGATGTTTGTTTTATAATCCCAGAAAGCAGTAATCATCATATCAGCCACCTACTCTTATTAATGAACGAATGATTAAAATCTTGACGGTGCAAGTAATTTCTTCTTGAAAGAAATTGCAACCTCTTTTTTTTATCCTAAATTCGTTAACAAATTGGCCATGCCAATGTGGCCAATAGCCTCTTGGTATATAAAATACCATCTATGCAAGGGATTTCTTTCACGAAGAAAGAAATTGTGAACAGAAGTTAATATTTCCTTTGATGAAATGGGCTCTAAAACTATCGTCTCTCTTCTTTTCCATGTTATTATCGTAAGCATCACTCTTAACGATGCTCAATTCTGTTATACCACAGGAAACTTTACAGCTAATAGCACCTACGCAAAAAACCGAGACCTTGTTCTCCGTTCACTAGCTTCCAATGTCACAAACAATGGGGGTTTCTACAATACTACAATAGGTTTAGGCAATGACACAGTTTATGGTCTTGTGCTCTGTATGGCTTCCCCATCAGCTGAAAACTGTTCCATCTGCGTCAATTCTGCTATTCAAACTCTCACGGCGGGATGTCCAAACCAAAAAGAAGCAATTTCATGGGGAGGGAATCCACTTCCATGTATTGTACATCATGCGAATCGTTATTTTTTAGGATCACTTGAGCAATCTCCTAATAGAATTCTATATAATGTGGGTATCCTTGACGTAACTTCTAGACAGTTTGAACAATTTTGGAGTGGTTTGGGAGAAACGCTAAGAAACGCTTCCACGGGCTCATCCAGGCTTATGCCAGCAGCTGAGACAGCAGACCTACCACCCACTCAAAAAATTTATGTATTTATGCAGTGCACTCCTGATGTATCACCGGGTAATTGCAGTGTTTGCATCAAGGAGGTATTGTCCTGAAACGAAACTGTGTTTTTCGGTGGGATTTGTATCCCTTCTACGACTTATTTCCTCAAGGAACATCTCCACCACCATCTCCATCTCCATCTCCTTCTCCATCTCTTCTTTTATATTGCGCCTTGAAGTCAAGAACCCAAACAAAGAGGAAGCATCATTTTTGCTATCTTATCTCTGGAAGGGATCCAGCCCGTCGATCATATTTCCATGAGCTGAAGGCCTGATAAAGCCATAAATGGCACAGGAACATAATATCAGACAAAAACCCATAAAGGGCAAGATAATCATTTTAGTGGGTCCCTGGTAATTCAGTCTAACTACAATATTTTAGCTCAAATTAACCCCTACTACCATTTAAACAATTTTGAAATCTTCATCATGCAGCTATTAAGTTGACAGTTGACCCTAGTAAGATAACGAATGATGCCAAATATATGGATAAGATTAAAGACAAATAATAAATGTAAAAAGATCGAAAATCAAATTGTCTTCTACTAGCTAACCTCAGCTTATCAATTTGTTGTAATAATAAGCGAGGAGTAACAATTTTATTTTCAAGCTGTAAATATTTTTGATTTGAGAATTACTCATTTTTCAACGAAGTTGTTTTCGATGCAATGGTACCACGACCACTATCCACGCCAGTTGTTCTCCCCCCTCCATTTGTTGTAATAATGAGCGAGTAGTAGGAGAAGATTCTATTTTCTTCTTTATCATTTCATAAATCATGGAATGATAATATGGATTCTATTATCTTGAATAAGGATGTGCCACAAAAACATTGTTTCTATGAAGGAGAGATGTGTGATGGATCCAAATAAAATGAACAAAAAAAAACATGGACCTAAAAAACCCTATGGACTGACTAGCAATTTTTAATAGTAACAGGAGAAGAAGACGAAATTAGGCAGAGATCGAGTAATTGGCTTGAATTCTAACACATTTTAGTTTGCATGTATTTTTTATGAAATATGATGTAGTGTAATGTAATGTAAAAAAATGATTCATTTGGTAATTTTTACAAAATTCATTTTAGCCCTTGTATTTTATTTTCTCTTACAATTTGGTCTTTATTTAAAAATTCCTTGCTACTATGGGATCGTGTCTCTTCCTAATTCCGATGCTTGTAGGGTTATGTTTAGTCCATATTGTAGTACTGGTAATATATATATATATATAAACTAACAAATCTCGTGATGATAAGAGCATTGATGAACCGAAACCTTTAAATAGGAATCCACTCCAAAAGCTATACTGCCTTACCACTGATGTCTCGAGCTTAAAAGTCAGTTTCCGACGAATTCCCTGGATCTAGGAGTACTTTCATTGCCTAATGTCTGAGAGTTGCTCAATATTTTTTTTGATTTTTTTTTATTGATAAGGAGATGTTCTAAAGTTAGATTTCTTGAAAGGAGGAATGACACCAAATTGTTGATCTGCAACTTATTCGGAGCAGCTCAAAAATATTGTTGAGCCCAAGAGCTCCTCCCACAACCACAGAGCCCACTAGCAATTTTTAATAGTAACAGGCGAAGAAGACCCTTTCGCTTTTGACATGAAAGTGAAACTGTCAAAACATGTACGAAATGGCGCTGTTCAACAAATTTCTATTGGCCACCTATATGACTTCAGTTCTCATCAAAGAATTTTAATGATATGTCTGTATACTTTCTGTTCAGTTCTCTTGTGTTCACACTTCACACCATGTGGAGAAGGAAGAATCTGAAAAAAGGTACAAAAACAATTCTTGCCGCTACAAAATTAGATCGCTTCTTCATTTTTATCAATCATTGTCCTGATAATCATCATTATTATTGCTACTTTTAATGTCTTGAATATTTATTTTTCCCCTTTATAAACAGTGGATACATAAGTTTTATACTGGTAATTAGCATTATTTACATGTAAATTCATACTTTAATTTGTTTGGAATTTCATCATATTTCTCTAAGTATTATCACCCTAAATTTACAAAAACATTATTCTCTTAAAATAATTATTTTACTAAGACAGGAAATTTATGTAATTTATCACGAGTTAATGTTTCATGTGATGATATTATTACTTAAATTTTATATGAAATTTAGGTAAAATTATTAAGAGTTTTTATTCAATTTATAATTTCTTTTCTTTTTAATTATCATTTCTTCAAATGTGAATTTTCTTATTTAACCTTGATTTATCAAATTACCCCTTTCTTCTCCTTTCTCTTCTTTTTTCCCTTTTTTTTTTTCTTTTTTTCTTTTTTCTCTTTCTTTTCCTCCTCTCCTCGTTTTCTCCTTGGACCAAGGGTTTATGCCTGGTTGGGTTCTTCATTCTTCTCTTCCTTAATTGTCTTATTCTACTCTTATCGTTCTTTACTAGGATAAAGATGGGCCTTCCTTCTCCTTTTCTTCTTTCTTCTCCCTCTTTCCTTTTCTTTGGGCTTAGTTGGTTGGTTTTATCTTAACGCAATTTTGAGCTGAAATAGGTTGGTGTATTTTGACCCAATCACAAACAAATTTAGATAAGTGATTAATCCAAGAATCTTTGATTTCACATTAATCATTTTAATGTGGTAGGATGATAAATCATGGTATTCAAAATATGAGAGGGACAAATCCAATTTCATATTACTAGCTTCAGCATTTCGAGCTGGATACCACCAATCAAAATGTGCTCCTAGCCTCCTTGCACATGTAAGTTTAATCTATTACCTTAAATACAACAAAAACTAACTTAAAGTGGCCCTGCTGTTATTGATTGACGGGACAACAATGTTTTTTTACTTTCTTAATGTCAAAGCAGGCTTGGCAATTATGGAACGAAGGAAATAAAGCAGAGTTGATTGATCCAGTGCCGTCTGATGCATTGATTCATGCAATGCAGACGAATTCTCACGTTACATGCACATTGGTTACCTGTCTTGGTTAAGTTGACTTATCTATAAATTTGTATCATCGAGAATAGGATTGTGTATATATATATATATATATATATATATATATAAAAAAAAAATAATTTTTTAAAGAGGTCAATAATAATTTTTTAAAGAGGTCAAAACTTGAATTCTCGATGTTATATATATATTTAACATATGAGTAAATAATAATAAACAATAAAAGCTTTCATTTCGTGTAACAATAATTAACTAAACTAATATATTAATATTTTAATATAAAAAGTTTATAAACAAAATTAAAGGGGTAATTATCCTTTTTGATCCATTTGGCTCCACCATTGATTGCTGGTTCGACTGGGTAAAGGTGACAATAACTGGTTTTAGTCTATGTTGAGTGGTGAATTGGAGATTTTTGGCAGAGAAGATGATGGTTCCTATGTTTTTTATATTTTGGAGATTAAGGAGTGACGTTCATTTGATTAGATTTTATTAATATCAGCACTTTAGGCAGAGGCGAAACTAAAGGGTGGCACCCCTGCAAAAACCACAGCAAAATATTTTAGAATTTATTTTTATTTAGGATTTAAATTTAACAAGAAGTTTTCTAATAATAAATTATTATTTTATTAGTTATTTTTAATTTTAAAATTATCTCTTCGTATAAGTTAGAAAAATAAATAAATAATTTTTTCAATTTAATTACCTTTCTTTACTATTTTTCTATTTTCCTTTACTGTTTTTCTATTTTCATTCTCTAGAGTTGTAATAAAAAAAATATAATTAATACAAAACAAAATGAAAATGTTAAAACAAAGTTGTCAATTAATTCATTGTTCATCGAAACAAGATAATTAATAACACAAATTTCAAATCATTTGTTTTTATATATATATATATATATATAATTCTGCTATTTTTTCTTTTTTTTTTTTCTAGATCTACTAGTTTTATCATTTTTTTTATTTCTTGCTATAGTGAATGTTGTTTTTTCTAATGAATTAGATATATTTTATGGGTTTATCTTGATTATACATAGATTTTTTTATGTTTTATTTTTAGCAAAGCCGTTAAAATTATCAATTTTTTTCTCATATATATCTTACTATCATCAAGTCCAATATACAATTAGACACGATCTTCTTAGCCAAATTAAGTTTTTTGAAAAGCACATGTCCAACTTTAATTCAATTTAAGTTTTATTCTTTAGAAACCAATAATCTATTTTTTATATTAGATTTGTTTTTATATATTAGCTTTTTTTTAATATGTTAATTTTGCTTTTATAAACCAATGTGGTTTATATGTAACAAATTATATCTTATTTTATTAGTTTTGGCCCTTCCTATCAAACAATCTCAGCTCTACCCCTGACTTTAGGGGTGGTGAAGGGTTGTTTTAATTTTTAAAGTGTTTATTTTTTATGTTTTAAAAATTATTTTTAATATTATTATATTTTTGAAAAATAAAAAAAAATATTAATTTAAAATAAAAAATAAAACTTTGTAATTTTTTTTAAAAAAATACTCTTAAAATAAAAAACAAACTTTTCCTGTTGGGACTTAGTTTAGTTAAGTTTTATTAACGTGACATGTGATTATCACTATCATTTATTCTTGTTTTCATATTTCAATATTCCACAACTGGAGTTTCACATTAGAAGCACGCAACCCTATATATCTTAACGAAACAGACTATGAAATTTCTCAGTTGACTTTTGCCATTGACTTCCGGAAGGAGCTCCTCCATGTAAAAGGAAGAACAACTCTGTTGCCCAAAATAATTAAGAGCAAGAAAACCTTATCAGTTATCATAAAAATGTTCGCTCTGAAATTCTCCATATTCCTGCTTTCCTTTGCAGCCCTCACGGAAGCACAGGAGATCTTTCTCAACGACAACCACTTTCGTAAGAAACAGCCAGTATCAAGCCAATTTAAATATCCTTCTCTCTTCTCTCGCCGGCAATGCAACCCGCAACGACATTAACGGATTCTATAACGCCTCTACAGGACATGATGTTTATGAGGTCTATGGCCTCTTTCTTTGCCGTGGCGATGTTAGTGTCGAAGTTTGCCTACAATGTGTGAACCTTGCAAGAAACGATGTAGTCCAACGTTGTCCAATCGAGAAGGAGGCTATCATATATTATGGATCTGTGCTTCCTGCGCTACTCAAACAGTAACATCTTCTCCAGCTTGAGCCAAACGCCTTGGGTTGTCATGTTGAATACACAAAGTATAACTGTTGATGTACAATATAACCAGTTTGTGGTGGATGGTATATATAATGCTGCTAATTTAGCTGCAAGTGCGCCATCAGGTGAAAAAAAGTTCGCAGCCAAAAATGTTACTTATACGTGGCTTCAGTCTCTATACGTTCTTGTGCAGTTCACACCGGATCTATCTAAATATGATTCTAATCGGTGTCTTAACCTAACTCTCTCTTACCTACCATTTTGTTGTAATAATACGATAGGAGGAAGAGTCATATTTCCAAGCTGTAATCTTCGATTTGAAAATTCTTCAATTACAACGAAGCTGCTGTCGTGGCAATGTCACCACCACCACTATCCACGCCAGATGTTCCCCTCCCTCCATATCCAGGCTCAATAGCAGATGGAAAGGTTCTATTTTCTTCTTTATCATTCCAAAATCCTTCTTTATCGTTTCTTTAATATGAGATTTTGTTATCTTGAATAATGATGAGCAACAAAAACATTGTCACTATGAAGGAGATGGAAGCAAATCTATGTGGATTAAAGTCGGTGCAGGCCTATCCGCAGTTATTGTTGTGCTATTTTTCAGTGCTTGCACTTACACCATGAGGAGAAGGACGAATCTGAGAACAGGTATGCATGTGAAATCTATGTGGATTAAAGTCTGATGGTCAAGGACTGGAATTGATGGACCATATGCTAGAGAAATCAAGCGTGGCAACTGAGGTGCTGAGATGCATCTGAAAAGTTAGCAAGATTTTCACAGAGATGAACAGAGAAATGAAGAAAAGCAGAGAATAGAGATGAAGAGAAGAAAAGCAGAGAATGGAGATGAATAGAAGCAGAGAGAAATTCTGCAGTGAAGAGGAAGAAGAAAAGGCTTCTGTATTCTTTTTTTATTCACTGTTTACTAACACTATTACATTTCTTTTATATCAACTATGATTAGAAGCTTGTTTACGTAATCTAACCAGCATTAATAGATTTTCTTAACTGTCTAATAATATTAACAACCTTCTAACCATTTTGTTCTCTATTCTTTTGACATGTGGCAGAAGTAGGGCCTTTGATATCTTGACAGCATCCACATTGGGCTGCTCTGCGTGCAAGAGGATCCAGCAGATAGAACCACAATGTCATCTATGCTTCATATGTTGGCTAGTGATACCATAACACTCCCTCTCCCTAAACAGCCAGCATTTTCTATCGGCCGATTTCTTGTCATGGAAAGTCAATCCTCAAATCAGAAAGTTTGTTCTGCTAATGAATTAACCCTTATCATTTTATCTAGTCTTATTTATTAAGGGTAAAATAATACTTTCAGTTTAACCTATATAAACTTTATTTGTATTTAGGTTAAGACCATGCATTCATAATATACAGATTATTCAGAATTTTACCCTTCCTTTTGTGTTTGATCTCAATTATTACACCTCTAATAAATTTTGTCAATTGCTTGCCTTAGATGGAACTATCCACCAAACTTCATGTACAGATACTCCTGAGCAAAATGGTGTTGCTGAAAGAAAACATAGCCACTTTGTCGAAACTGTTCGTTCTCTCATGTTGTCTGCTTTTGTTCCTAGTGAGTTTTGGGGACAAGTTGCTCTTACTGCAGTAAGTTTGATTAATACGATCTTATCATAGTTCGGGTCTATCTCCTTTTGAAAAGTTATATGGGTATGTCCCTAATTATTCCTCATTTAGAGTCTTTGGTTGTACTTGTTTCGTTCTTCGTTCTCATGTAGAACGAAGTAAGTTATTCGCTCGATCCGCTATTTGTGTCTTTCTGGGCTATGGTGAAGGTAAAAAGGGTTATCGTTGTTTTGATCCAATAACTCAGAAACTTTATATGTCTCGTCATGTTGTCTTCCTTGAGCATATACCTTTCTTTTCTATTCCATCCACTACTCATAGCCTGACTAAATCTGATCTTATTAGTATAGATCCATTTTCTGAAGATTCTGGTAATGATATCTCTCCCCATGTTCGATCAATTTGTACTCATAACTCTGCAGGTACTGGTACTTTACTCTTTGGCACACCTGAAGCTCCATTCTCATCTACAACCCCTCAAGCTTCATTTGAGATTATGGATCCACCGCTACATCAATCCATCTGTATTTGTAAGTCTACAAAACTACCAAATTTTGCTTATTCTTGTTATTCTTCATCATTTACTTCCTTTTTAGCCTCTATTCATTGTCTATTTGAGCCCTCTTCCTATAAAGAGGCAATTCTTGATCCGTTTTAGCAGCAAGCTATGGATGAGGAACTTTCTGCTTTGCATAAGACAGATACTTGGGATCTGGTTCCTCTACCTCCTGGTAAGAGTGTTGTTGATTGTCGTTGGGTGTATAAGATCAAGACTAATTCTAATGGGTCTTTGGAGCAATACAAAGCTAGGCTAGTTGCAAAAGGATACTCTCAACAGTATGGTATGGACTATGAGGAGACATTTGCCCCGGTTGCAAAAATAACTACTATTCGTACTCTTATTGTCGTAGTTTCGATTCGTCAGTGGCATATTTCTTAGATTGATGTTAAAAATGCCTTATTGAATGGAGATCTTTAAGAAGAAGTTTTTATGGCACCCCCTCCTAGTATTTCACATGACTCTGGATATGTTTGTAAGCTTAAGAAAGCATTATATGGTCTCAAACAAGCACCCCGTGCTTGGTTTGAGAAATTCTCTATTGTGATCTCGTCTCTTGGCTTTGTTTCTAGCAATCATGATTCTGCTCTTTTTATTAAGTGCACTGATACAGGTCGTATCATTCTGTCTTTATATGTTGATGACATAATTATTATTGGTGATGACATTAATGGTATTTCAGTTTTGAAGATAGAGTTGGCTAGACGATTTGAGATGAAGGATTTGGGTTAGACTTACTGATAACAAGACTGTAGATACTCCTATTGAGGTTAACGCGAGGTACTCTTCTTCTGATGGTTTACCTTTGATAGATCCTACTTTATTCTGCACTATTGTTGGGAGTTTGGTATATCTCACCATTACTCATCCAAATATTGCATATGTTGTTCATGTTGTTAGTCAGTTTGTTGCTTCTCTTATTACTGTTCACTGGGCAGTTGTTCTTCGTATTTTGCGATATCTTCGGGGTATAATTTTTTAAAGTCTTTTACTTTTATCCACCACTTCCTTGAAGTTGCGTGCATACTCTGATGCTGATCATGGTAGTGATCCCACAGATCGCAAGTCTGTTACCTGGTTTTGTATCTTTTTAGGTGATTCTCTTATTTCTTGAAAGAGCAAGAAACAATCTATCGTTTCTCAACATCCACCAAAGCAGAATATCGTGCCATGACATCTACTACCAAAGAGATTGTTTGGTTACGTTGGTTACTTGCTGATATGGGAGTTTTCTTTTCTCATCCTACTCCTATGTATTGTGACAATCAGAGTTCTATTCAGATTGCTCACAACTCAGTTTTTCATGAGAGGACTAAGCACATTGAGATCGATTGTCATCTTACTCGTCATCATCTCAAGCATCGAACCATTACTTTGCCTTTTGTTCCTTCTTCCTTGCAGATTGCAGATTTCTTTACCAAGGTGCATTCCACCTCTCGCTTTTATTTTCTGGTTGGCAAACTCTCGATGCTTGTAGCTGCCGCATCGTGAGTTTGAGGGGAGATGTTAAATAATATTTATGTAGTCTTATTTATCAAGGGTAGAACAGTACTTTTAGTTTAACCTATATATACTTTATTTGTATTTAGGTTAAGACCATGCATTCATAATATACAAATTATTCAGAATTCTATCCTTTTTTTGTGTTTGATCTCAATTATTTTA
The DNA here is from genome assembly GCA_018804465.1 of Populus tomentosa. Taxonomy (NCBI): domain Eukaryota; kingdom Viridiplantae; phylum Streptophyta; class Magnoliopsida; order Malpighiales; family Salicaceae; genus Populus; species Populus tomentosa. The sequence goes on from CM031989.1 coordinate 2,012,573, forward strand.
ACATTATCACCACGGTGACTGTAAATTAAGTTTTAAATTTAAGAGAATTGTCGCACGTCACCCGCGCGGCATTTGATGATGACTTTTTTCGTTTGTTGTTTTGCTTGATTGGTTCTTTGGAGTCGCCACCTAGTATTTTGGTCACTAGGAACCCTAACTAGTCTTTCAGAGATTCTAAGGCAAGGGACTGGTTGCGTAAAAGGAAGGTATTAGCACCCCTAGTACGTCTTACCTAAGGTAAGCTGCTTAGTGTTTGGTTTGCTTTATAATTGCTACGGTGTTGATGTTTTGTAATCCCATCAATTTTTCTAGGTTTGATTCAAACTAAATTTATTAGGATAGAAATCCAAAGAGATTCTATATGCTTCGAAAGCTCATTTTTCCCTTAGTATTTCAAGAGTTTTGCGACTCGTAAATCACAAGGAGGAGGGACAAAAAATTTAGAAATCTAAGGAAATTAAAGGCGCTTTAAAAGCCTATTTTTACCTTAGTGTTTCATACTCTTACGGCACGTTAACCGTGGAGTAAAATTGAAATGTTCTCAATTATAATCAAGGCTTCTTTCAAGGATGTTTGATGACTTATTATTCCTAGAAAATTATTTTGGATATTTACCACTTAGGGTTTCTTTATCCAAATATTAACAGTGAATAATAACAAGTTATTCCCAATAATATTTTGGATATTCATCCCTTTGGGATTTCTTTATCCAAACATTAACGGTGAATAATAAATGAATTCCCCCTAAAATAAGATTTTTGTATTTTTTGGAATATTGGCCAATACCCTTTGGAGTTTTACAAACATGTTGTAAAATCCAGAAATGCAAGAAAATAATTTTTTTGTTGTGTTTAAGAAATCCATGCGAAAACATATTTTTAAAATTTCAAATATTTGTTTTTTTAAGACATTAAAAAAACTTGTTAGGGTATTGGCCGTATGCAACACACAAAAACATTTTTTTATATTTTTTTGTCAAAAAACACAAGCATCACAATTAATCGCAATTAAAGACAAGAAACCATGTGAATATATTCTCAAAGTTTGCAAGACTTACCTGTGAGGCAGCAGCTGGAGGTGAAGTGTGTGGGGACAATGTGTGGCTATTGTGGTTTGGAGGTTAGCTCTTGGTTTGTTTGGTTGGTGGCAGGGAAAAGAGAGTGCAGGGGAGCTTTATCAGCTGAAAGGAGAAGGAAGAGGGCTTCCTTGGGCGGTGACTCTTTTTTTTTCAAAGGAAGGTGTGTAGCCGACTGGCTTAAAAGAGATGGGTTTAGGGTTTTGTGGATGCCCTAATTTTTTTGTCTTAAAATTGCTCTCCTCTAAAATTTCTCCTTTTTTTTGTATTATGACTGGAGGTTTACTTATATAGAAAATCTCTATGTGTGCTATTCAAGGAAATATTGCAATAATTATTGCAGAGATTGTCTTCTATAACCAGCACTAACAAATCCCCATATATATGGTATTTTGTATTGCATTGATTATTTTCCATAACCAGCACGAATTAAATCATATATCTATTGTATTTTATAATGCAATAATTATTTTCCATAACCAGTACGAATCAAATCATATATCCATAATATTTTATATTGTAGTGATTATTTTTCATAACCATCATAAATCAAACCAAATTATTTATGATTTAGTAATTACCTCCTTGACATATTGCTTCCTTAATATTAGCCATGATGCTCTAGGTTATCACCACATGTAAACCCTTATATTTTTATTTTTTAGTTTTTATATATATATATATATATATTTTAAAAAATCAAAACATGAGTCAAAAATTGAGTAGCAACAAGAATGAATAAAGTTGTAGCTTGATGAACACAAACATTTCCAAACAGATATAAACATATCTTCTTGATTTGTTTTTCTTCGCAGTCTGAGAACTATTATCTTACATACAAATCATATTTCATGCTACAATGGAACCAAAAATCTTCAAAAAATCAATTGAACCAAAAGTTTCTATTTAAGGCCCTTCGCTTGTGACTAAGTTTATGCCCAAATAAACCAAATACAGCATCAATGACTTTTGTCCAGGCATCAATAACCATCATTAATATTGCTCCTTGAAGTAAATACCGTAGGAAACACAGACGGATTTATTTTATCAGTAAAATTCTTGCAGGTAATTTTTTTTTTGACGCGCTTCGCCGTCTGCAAAACTGTTGGTATTCTGTCGATGTTTGTTTTTTTTTTTTTACCGACAGAATTGACGATGGAATAAAAAATTACCAACGATCAAAATTCCGATGGATATGTTCCGTCGGTGAGACCGTTGGTAATATTTTTACCAACGGTTTGTGTGCCTCACCCCGATAGACCTAATCCATCGGTAAAACTATTTAATGGTGCAGTGGTTACAACCTATGATACATTTTTTTATTGGTCATTACTTAACATACCAATGATAATTTAATTTTCATGAGCATATATTAACATCACCTGTATTGTCATGGTAGCCTCGCCTGCTTATTAAAGTGACCATTATCAATAAACAATCATTATTAATCAATAAATAGGTTGAGCTTATTGTATGCTTTGCAACCTAAAAAAATTACCGGAACAACCGTAAATCAAATTCAAAGTCAAAATTTCATGTTTTCTTCTCGGATATAACAATAAACAAGGAGTAAATACTCCAAATAGAAAAGTTATGCCACAAAAGGCACAATTATGGTTTTCATAGCAATAAATGATAGAGACTTAAAGGAGTAAATACTTGTTTTCATAGCAATAAACAAGGAGTAAATACTCCAAATAGGAAGATGAATCAATAATTCAAGATTTGATGAATCATTGAAATAAAATAGAAGGCAGACAATAAAAAAATTAAAAACACGGTGTTTTAAAGTGATTGAATAGACGATATAAAGTCACATGCCAAAAAAAAAAAAAAAGAGTTAATATTTTAAATAAGATATAATTAACTTGCTCTAATACAATGTAGAAGTTTAGAATATAAATTTTTTTTACAATTCCATAATTTAATTATATATTTTTTATTCAACTCATGTAGAAATTATATTGTCATTCAACAAAATATATAATGAAATAGAATAGAACAACTTATACAAGATGTTTCATCATCCTCTTTAAGATGACTGAAATAATTCTGTGATTGTCTTGAATTGTTCTCTCCCTTGATTTCTTACTTTTGTTAATTAGGAAATAGTCAAGAATATTTACTGGATTATTTTCTTAATAATAACAAACCCCATTCTTTCGCTATATGATGAGGAAATTATCGAGGATCTAACTCAGTAATTGAAATCTCATTCTTCGATGGTGGGACAGTCTCAAGCTGGGATTGCGTCATCCTTGAAGTATAGCTGATCAATGAAGAAGCTGGTTGATCTGTTCTTCTGCTAATAAAAAATGCTGGTTTAGAAGGTATTTGTAAAGTAAAAGAAGAGTTGCTTAGCATCAGAACAACTGAAGCCATTGTCGGCCTGTCAGCTACATTTTCTTGAACGCAGAGTAACCCTATGTGGATGCATCTCATCATTGCAGCTGTTGAGTCGTTCCTCAAAATGGGATCTATAAGATCTAAAGCAGTCCCTTCCCTCCAACGTCTCCATGCCTACAAAATTTATCCGAAGTGAATTCACAATATTGAAGGGTAAATCTTTCAATGATGTGTTTGATTTGTAGATAGTTGTACTTACATGGCTCGTAAGGTGCTCCATGTCATCTCCATCGCGGAAACTAGGTTTTTGACCGCTCACAATCTCCAAGACTAGCACTCCAAAACTAAACACATCTGACTTGACCGAGAACTGTCTTTGCCTTGCATACTCCGGAGCAATATAGCCACTGAAATGGTACATTAACAGATCTTAGTTGCAATGGTGCCAATCATAAGCATTCAGTATTCACACCTCTTCCATTATTGCTATAAATTAGACTTACAAGGTTCCAGCGATCCTCGATGCAGCATCATGAGTTTGATCAGTTTTCATTAACTTTGCCATTCCAAAATCTGAAATTTTAGCATTCATGTTCCCATCTAACAGAATGTTGCTAGGCTTGAGGTCACGATGAATAATCCGGAGCTGAGAATCTTGATGCAGGTACAGAATCCCTCTAGCTATGCCTTCTATGATTTTGTAGCGCTTCTCCCAATCCAGGATGAATCGTTTGTTTGGATCTAAGCGTTCATAAAATGAGAGCTTCAGAAACTTCGGAAAACATGTCTATAGAATTTGACACTAGTTATAATTCTCTTACAAACATGAATTGATCTTGATAAAAAAAAATGATGAGGGAAAAAAAATTATAAGATAATATGGAATTCAGTATTACCATGTATAAATTGATCGAGACTTGAATTAGGCACAAACTCGTAGATTAGAAGCTTTTCTGTTCCTTCCAAGCAGAACCCCAGTAACCTAACAAGATTCCGGTGATCAAGTTTGGCTAGTAGCCGTACCTCATTCTTAAATTCAACTTCTCCTTGCCCAGAATTACTTGATAATCTCTTTACAGCTATAGCTTGTCCGTCTGCAAGTATACCCTGAAGCATATATCCATTGAGAAAAAGAAACAGAGAAAATTAAGTGCATCAATTAGAAAAATGAATTAACCTTCAAAGTTTTTTTTTTTTTTAAATAAAAAAAATCGATACCGTTTATTTTCTACTAGTTATAATAAAGTACCTTGTAAACAGCACCAAAACCACCTTGTCCAAGCTTATTATCATCAGAGAAGTCGTTTGTTGCAAGTTTGATGGTGGCGAATTTGAATTCCCAGCATTTTGTGATACTAATTTCATCGAAATCTTCACAAAAAGCAAGTTGTTAATGTTTTGTTTCCAGAGTTAATTTGTAGGATGTTTGGAAGAAAAACAAATTATCTAGTGAATTTGATTCGTATTAATGAACCCAAGCTGTTTATTATGTAAGAACCAATAAGCAATAACTTACTTTTGACCTCTTGCTTTGGCTTCCTAAAACAGAAAATGGTGAGAATAAGGATAACAAGTGCCAAGAAGATAGCTGGAGGGACGATGGTAACAATAACTGTCCGAGAAGCAGTATTCTCCTTCCCTGCCAAGCACGCCATGTTTAAGATAGAAATTACAGAAGCTGAAACTGGAAACCGTGAAACAAGTGAAATAATTTCAGTATAGAAAAAGAAGTTAGCCTACCTTTCCTGATTGTGGTATTGGTTGGCGGAGGAGAACTAATAACAAATGGAGGAGATGGTGGAGATGGAGATGGAGATGGTGACGGTGATGGAGATGTTACTTGAGGAAATAAGTCGTAGAAGGTATAAATCTCCCACCGAAAAACACAGTTTGGTTTCGCGACAATACCTCCTTGATTCCCGTAGCAACAACTTTTATAGTCATCTACGGATTGTTGTAGGCAAACACCGCAATTACTCGGTGATACATCAGGAGTGCACTGCATAAATACATAAGCTTTTTGATTGGATGGTAGGTCTGCTGTCTCAACTGCTGGCATAAGCCTGGATGAGCCCGTGGAAGCGTTTTTTACCGTTTCTCCCAAACCACTCCAAAATTGTTGGAACTGTCTAAAAGTTGCGTCAAGGATACCCACATTATAGAAAATGCTATTAGGAGATTGCTCAAGTGATCCTAAAAAATAACGATTCGCATAACGTACAATACATGGAAGTGGATTCCCTCCCCATGAAATTGCTTCTTTTTGGTTTGGACATGCTGCCATGAGAGTTTGAATAGCAGAATTGACGCAGCTGGAACAATTTTCAGCTGATGGGGAAGCCATACAGAGCACAAGACCATAAACTGTGTCATTGCCTAAACCTATTGTAGTATTGTAGAAACCCCCATTGTTTGTGACATTGGAAGCTAGTGAACGGAGAACAAGGTCTCGGTTTTTTGCGTAGGTGCTATTAGCTGTAAAGTTTCCTGTGTTATAACAGACTTCAGCTCCGGTAAGAGCGATGCTTACGATAATAACATGGAAAAGAAGAGAGACGATAGTTTTAGAGCCCATTTCAACAGAGAAAATATTAACTTCTGCTCACAATTCCTTTCTTCTGCATAGACGGTATTTTATATACCAAGAGGCTAGTGGCCACATTGGCATGGCCAATTTGTTAACGAATTTAGGATAAAAAAAGAGGTTACAATTTCAATGGTGCCATCTATTGGAAAGTACTATATATCTTGACTTTCCGCGTAAGAATCGATCAAGAAGTTTTGAGGTTAAATCGTGGGATTTTCTTAGAGAAATTCAAGTGATTAATTGATTTATTCAAGTGATTTCTTTCTCTGTTTTCATGTATCATCCATTATAAATAAGAATTTTTTTTTAAACAAAATCTATTTATATATAATGCATTTATCAATGTATCATCCATTTATTTATTTATTTTTATTTATTTTATTGTAGTTAGGCTGCATTTTAGTTTTATAGCAAAGGTAGTGGATTACTAAAATGGTTTACCTAGTTATTTTAATTAAAAAAATATATATTTATTCAACATGCAAATAGCGTTCCCAATAATAATTAAAAAATTTAATCAATAAGAAATTCATTTTTTTTTTTTTTTGTAGTTAGGCTGCATTTTAGTTTTGTGACAGAGGTAGTGGGTGGGAAATGATCGGTATCACAGTGTGAAATGGCGACTTTACTTGTGGTCCCAATTCCTGACTGCTTAATTGCCTTTAGACTGTATAAAATTATTCAAAGACTCCGTGGAAGACACATTGGCTGTGACAAAAAAAAAAAAAAAAGTCAATAGACTCGGTCACATGCAACTTCTTCTTTTTTTCCGTCCCATACTAACTTCTTGTTTGGTTTGAAGACTTACCGGATGTCCCACACTAGCTTTGCTGAATATTCATGGAGAAAAATCGAGATATTATTTGTCGACTTCAAAATTGGACCTACCAGATGTCCCACACTAGCGTTGCTGTGTTAGAATTTCAAAACTTTGATGTGGGAATAGCAAAACAATGTCATTAATTAATCACTATAAACAACACGTTAGCGAATATCGGAATCACTAGCATAAATACCCATGCGCATGGTCGTAGTTAACATTAGAAAATTAGTTTTAATTAACTTGTTCCATTTGTACGTTATGATGAAGACAACAATATCAGGGAGAAGGAAGAAAAAGGGACAGAAGGAGCAAACCGGAGTAGCCTGGTGTCTCTACGCTGCGGAGAAAAGGAATCGTCGTTGTCATCGAGCTTCCCGGTCACCGCTACCGAGAATAGTCACCAACATCATCATCAGCTCAACCATCCGAGATCATGGTCTCAGGTAATTCTTCTCCCCCTATAACTGCTAGTAATAATTAGCCAGTTACGTAACTATGCATGTGCACAATAACTAGCTAATTAATTAATTAGTTACTGTGTTCATGCACAGTAACCAGTCATGGTTTTTCGACAGGCTGGAACATCATCCCAGCCCACGCGGCTGGGCTGAGTCCAGCCTTGTGGATGGGCCAATACAGGCCCAGCCCAGTTTATTTCATTTTATTTTTTTTGTGTGCATTTTTTTTAATATTATAGACATATATTTTTTTTTTGAAAATTGTGATTTTCCCACTGGTTTTTCTACGCCAATTATGATTAATATTGATCTGTTTTTTTATATATCATAAAGATATAAATCCGGTATTAAAATACCCAGTTTTCAAAAAAAAAATATTTTTGTTTTCATGCATACGACCAAGTCTTTCAAAGCTAAAAAATCATATTGTATTTTTTATGCAACAAAGAAAACTTAAAAAATTATAGCATGCATTTTGGCTTTAATAACCAGTTTATTAAAGTCATGAGAACTTGGTCCATATTTCAAAAAAAAATAAAAAATATTTTGTTTTGTTTTAATGTCTGGGATTACAAATTTATACATAAAACATATTTCTGATATTAAAAAGGTAGTTCTTTTATAGAAATTAGATCGGTTATATTTTTACCCCATAAGATAAGAACCTCTTTATTGAGAAAGACTTTTCTTGAACCCTAGCCGGACTAAAATGATAAGACCTTAGATTTTTTATTAAACAATAAAACAATGCAGCTTACCTTAGATAGGGCGTATTTGGGATGCTAATACCTTTCCTTTAAGCAACCAGTCTCCGTACCCAATCTCTGAAACCAGTCATAGTTCCTAGTGACCAAAATACTAGGTAGCGACTTCCATTCTATTTTTTTTTCACTGATAAAAGACAAGAATTCCTTGTCTCCCCACATTTACCAAATACATATTCATACATTGAAGGTGGACGATCGCCGCGACGCTGCACACATGCGACAAATCCTATATCACACCCAACATTGCGGTGCCCTTAAAAAATTAAATGTGAGGGAAAAAATAGAATTTCTGGCATCTTATTATTAAGGAAAAGATCTCGTTTAAAGAGTTGCCACCTAATATTATGGTCACTAGAAACCCGAACTCTAGCGTTGATAAATATTACGTAACAAAAAAAAAACATATGGTATTCTTACCTCTAGCGTCAGTGAATAAACCAGTAAAATAAATTTAAAACAATGCATAAATATTTTTTATTTTATTTTTTTACAAACATAAAAAAAAAAAATGTATTGTATACTGGAGTTGTATTTCACAATAAAAATCCATAGTTCAAATATGCAGTGAAATATCTAAAACAAAACAACCTAAAAAAAGTGCAAAGGACCCATAAATAAATCAACAAAGATCTTCAATTTTTTCTTGAATTTTCTAATATAAAAGAGAGTTTATTTGACCGGATATCAAAACAAAAAGTTAATTGAGTCTTCAAAGTTCCAATTTATATTGTCTTGACTCAAATTTCAATTTATTCTCATTCATTTTATTTTTTTTCTTTTTTCATCACCTTTTTTTTCTATTTTTTTAATCATAACTTTTCTCTTTTTTTTTCATCAATTTTTTATTATTATCTTTTTTATTATTTTTTAAAAAAAAAATAAAAAAAAATAAAAAATTAAGTTATGACAAATAACAAGCTATAAACCAGATCATTTAATATCACCATGTGGTCGATTGAGTCAAGTTAAATTCGAGGATTTGATAGTTTGAACATGTGGTGCTATTAGCTGTAAAGTTTCCTGTGTCATAACAGACTTCAGCACCGGTAAGAGTGATGCTTACGATAATAACATGGAAAAGAAGAGAGACGATAGTTTTAGAGCCCATTTCATCAAAGGAAATATTAACTTCTGCTCACAATTTCTTTCTTCGTGAAAGAAATCCCTTGCATAGATGGTATTTTATATACCAAGAGGCTATTGGCCACATTGGCATGGCCAATTTGTTAACGAATTTAGGATAAAAAAAAGAGGTTGCAATTTCGATGATGCCATCTATTGGAAAGTACTATGTATCTTGACTTTCCGCGTAAGAATCGATCAAGAAGTTTTGAGGTTAAATCGTGGGATTTTCTTAGAGAAATTCAAGTGATTAATTGATTTATTCAAGTGATTTCTTTCGCTCTGTTTTCATGTATCATCCATTATAAATAAGAATTTTTTTTTTAAAAAAATCTATTTATATATCAATGCATTTATCAATGTATCATCCATTTATTTATTTATTTATATTTATTTATTGTAGTTAGGCTGCATTTTAGTTTTATGGCAAAGGTAGTGGATTACTAAAATGATTTACCTAGTTATTTTAATTAACAAAAAAATATATTTATTCAACATGCAAATAGCGTTCCCAATAATAAATAAAAATATTTAATCAATAAAAAATTCAATTTTTTTTATTTTTTTTTGTAGTTAGGCTGCATTTTTTTTTTTTTTTTTTTGATAACGTGGGTGTCCGGGCCAGCTTACGCGCACCACGACTAATCCCACGGCCCACTGAACATCCTGCAAGCCCTAGTGAGCAGGTAAGACACCGCGGGGGTGACAGGTATACCGCACGGAGAGGACCCAGAAACAGGAAAGGAGCAAACTTTCCAGCCCCACTCCCACTGGGACTCGAACCTAGGTTCGAAGGAAGGAAAGTTTGCTCCCAACACCACTGAGCCACGCCCCCGTTGGTAATTAGGCTGCATTTTAGTTTTATGGCAAAGGTAGTGGGTGGGAAATGATCGGTATCACAGTGTGAAATGGCGACTTTACTTGTGGTCCCAATTCCTGACTCCGTGAAAGACATAGACACATCGGCTGTGACACAAAAAAAGAAGAAGTCAATAGACTCAGTCACATGCAACTTCTTCTTTTTTTTCCGTCCCATACTAACTTCTTGTTTGGTTTGAAGACTTGTACCGGAGGTCCCACACTAGCGTTGCTGAATATTCATGGTGAAAAATCGAGATATTATTTGTCGACTTCAAAATTGGACCTACCAGATGTCCCACACTAGCGTTGCTGTGTTAGAATTTCAAAACTTGTTCGAATAGCAAAACAATGTCATTAATTAATCACTATAAACAACACGTTAGCGAATATCGGAATCACTAGCATAAATACCCATGCGCATGGTCGTAATTTTCATTAGAAAATTAGTTTTAACTAGTTACATTTGTACGTTATGATGAAGACAACAATATCATATCGACTTTTCCATTGTTATATAAATACCTGAGTATTTATATAAGTCAAGTATCAAATCGACTACGTGTAAGTTAACTCAACATGACCTAAATAATTTAACAGACATAAAAATATCTCATATAACAGATAAGAGCATGGGTAGGTTTAATTAAAAAAAATCAACATGACATAGTTTATTGTTTTATTTTTAGTCGAAGACCAAGCAAATCATCCCTAGACCAACAAACATGGGTTAAAAGCAAACATCACAACCCGGATAAAGGGTACGATCAAGATGTGTTACCCTAGACGGTTAGTTGTCCTTTTTCTTTCCCCTATCCTTATTCTTTTCTTGGCTAGGCCTGCACAAGGCCTTAGTTAGGTTGTATTAATGTCTAAATTGAAGAGTTGTTACATAATTAGGGACTAAATTAAAAGGAGAGGGCTTAGACTAAGATAAGAAGCAATTTTATGTTGTTCTAGGAATAAGACAACAATACACGTAAGGAAGATTAGGTATAGCACGCACTTGAGGGTCTAGCCCAGTGGTCAACTGCAAGTTCAATTCTTGCGACCGTCCCGGGTTCGATCCTCGCTGTGCACCAGCCTGTCACCCCTGCGGTGCCTTACTTGCCTACTGGGCTTGCAGGATATTCAGTAGGCCCTGAGATTAGTTGTGATGCGCGTAAGCTGGCCCGGACACCCAGGGTCATCAAAAAAAAAAAAAGATTAGGTATAACACTAATAATAACATAATATTGCAACTAATTAAAATAAAAACAATTAACCAATAATATAATTAAAGTGTTTCAAGTAACTAGTATAGGCAAAGAAATTGCAAAATCATTTTTCATGTGGTTCGGCAAGCCTACATCAACACCTCAAGTACCAAAACCGTACTTGAGTATTGTATTCTTTCACTAGTCAAAGTTCAAAGAGGACAATAGTCGTTTAATGAATTCACACCAAGATTTTTACACCTTTTGAAGATATTTTCTCTCTAAGATTTTTCTACCACTTGGAGATATGCACTTTGAAAGATTTTCCCTTGATGACAAAACCTCATCAATGCCAAAAGTTTTATCTTAACTCTCAAAAGATTACAATGATGATTTTGTTTATATATATATAAAAAAAAAACTCTCTCAAATAGTGGATAAAACAATTGAAAAACAATTGAAGCTTGTATCTTTATAACTCACTTAATAAAACTTAGAATATTTGAAACAAAATCATCCTGATTGATAACGATGTAACGATTTTGTCATGATTAGTCCTGAATTGATATTAATCCTATATCACACATGAAATTGCGGCGCCCTTAAAAAATTAATTGTGAGGGAAAGAATAGAATTTCTGGCATCTTATTCTTATCTTAACTGTCTGAATCCATTAGGTTAAAATATCTCGTTTAAAGAGCTGCCATATAGTATTATAGTCATCAGGAACCTTAACTAGTTAGGAGAGATTTTATGGTATTGGACTCGTTACGTAAAATAAAAGATATTATCACCCTTTAAACATCCTACCTGAGATAGGCTGAATTGGTGATTTTGTATTGAATTGCTAAGGGTTTATTTTATTATGCTATTGATGATAATATTCCTTACTCTAACATCAATGAATATTCAACTATGGATACTTCCAACTCTAACGTTGATAAATATTACGTAACAAAAAAAACATATAGTATTCTTACCTCTAACATCAGTGAAACCAATAAAATAAATTTAAAACAATGCATGCATATTTTTTATTTTTATTTTTTTAAAAAAAAGAAAAAAATATATATCATGTACCAGAGTTGAATTTCATAATAAAAATCTATGATCAAATATGCAGTGAAATATCTAAAACAAAACAACCCGAAAAAAAGTGCAAGGGACCCATAAATAGATCAACGAAGATCTTCAATTTTTTCTTGAATTTTCTAATATAAAAAAGAGCTTGTCTGATCCGATATCAAAATAAAAACAAGTAAAATCAAAGAGGTTAAACAAAAGGATGTGTTTTGCCAAATACTTTCTTGACCCAAAATAGATTGAGTTGGCTGGGCTGAGACCAAATCGAGACTCAATTATTTTTGAGTTGGCTACAACTCAATTTATATGGGTTGTATTTAACATAACTGATCTAAGCGAGTGACCCGGCTGTATATTGTTTTTTTACCCGCAGGCGTGCGTGAACTGCTCACAACACAGTAATTAAAATGCAAAGGGGAGGGAAAACGCAGGGAGGGCTCGCCGGCTGATGCTATTTTCTCCTCCTCCGTTTTCCTCTTGTTCTTCCTCAAGTCTTCTTTCTCTCTGCCCTCTTTTTTTACTTTATGGGTCCCTTCCTCTTCTCTGATCTCTCTCTCTCTCTCTACTGTGTTTGTCTGTTTTTTTTTTTTTTTTTTTGTATCACCTGTATTTGTTCCTTTTCCCCCCTGGTTTCTTGGTTCTCTCTCTGTGTTTTCTATCCTCCTTTGTTCTATGTGTGTTTCCTCCTCCTTGATCTTCGTTTTTCTTTTTCTCTTTGTTTGCTCCCTGGTTCTCTGGTTTTTTTTACTTGTCCGTCTTCTCCCTGTGTTACGTCCTCCTGTTCGTTCTCTGTTTTTTGTTCTTTTTCGTTCTCTGGTTTCTCTCCTGTTCGTTCTGCCTGTGTTCTATCCTCTGGTTTTCTCCCTGTTCTTCCCCTCTGTTTCTTGAAATTTCCTCTGTTTGCGTCTTCCCCCAGCGTTTTCTCTTCTGTCCCCTCGGTTCTATCACCCAACGCTTGTGGCTTTTCTCTGGCTTATATAAAGCCATAGAATGCCATGCGTTGGTAAGGCAAATGAAACGGACTCACAAGACCGTTACATTGATGATGGAGACGCATCGTGGGGCGCGGAGCGGCTTTTCCTCTTCCAGTTTGGTCTGTTTAAGAAGATGAACAGTGTCCATTGAAGCGGCGCCGTTTTGGGATGGGAATAGCCATTTTCAATTTGGTAACTGACGTTCTGCAATTTTGTAATCAAACCCCCTGGTAAATTATAATTAAGCCCTTTAAGTTTATCACCATGTACATATGGTCCTTTACTTTAATTTCTTGCCATTTTCACCCGAATCAACCCTAAAGTTTGGTATTTCTTCAATTAAGCCCCTGATTTCATTAATTAAATTAATTTCAAGTTTAATTAAGTGCCCATACTTATCTATTATTCAATTAAGCTCTTGATTGGATTAATTAAACTAATCCAAGCTTTAATTAAGTCTTCAAAGTTTCAATTTATATTATCTTGACTCAAATTTCAATTTATTCTTCATTCATTTCATTTTTTTTTCTTTTTTCATCATCCTTCTTTCCCTTTTTTTTATCATCACTTTTCTCATTTTTTTTTCATCATCTTGTTTTTTTTTTTTTAAATAAAATAAAAATAAAAAAGTAAAAAATTACACACACACACACACACACACACACACACACACACACACATATATATATATATATATATATATATATATATATATATCAATACATATTACCTCATGAAAAATAAAAAGGTTTCATTATATTTTTTCTCTTATATAAATGATTCCAATATTAGACGTCAAATAAGAAAATATGAAAATCCATATCCTTTGATTTGATAAACAATGCGAGGGGCTTAATTTTTAATTGTTAAGGGGCACAATCATGAAAACATGTTCTCTTTGTCTCTAATAACTTTATTTTTTCTATTTAAAAATGATAACAAATTAAATGCTATCTTTTTTTGTAACAATAATACAGACTATTAAAAAAGAAAAGTATTTCATCAAAATGATATTTTAAGGTAATTAAAACATTGATACGATGTCAAATATTTATCCCAATCCAAACATTCAAATGATTGACTAAAACTACAAAACTGGTTTTATATTAAATCTCTGCATCTCAACCATTATCTAGGATACAACTCCGTAATTGAAACCTCATTCTTTCATTATATGATGAGGAAATTATCGAGGATCTAACTCAGTAGTTGAAATCTCATTCTTCGATAGTGGGACAGTCTTAAGCTGGGATTGCGTCATCCTTGAAGTATAGCTCAATGAAGATTGAAAATCAGTTAAAATTAAAAATAATGTATGTTTTTCTAAATAAGTAAAATGTGTTAAAAAAATATTTGAATAAAATTATGGAAACTTAGTAATTTATCTTTATATATTTTTCATTTTCTCAATCATTCCTCTATACAAAAATTAAGCTATTATAATTAAATGCATTTTTAAAATTTACCCTTCTGTTAAATCTTATGACCATAAAGATTGTTAAGCTAAATTATATATGCTGGTTTTGATTAATTATTCCAGATAACAAAACGTTGGCTTGTGCCCGTTTCAATGTTCATGTTTTTTGTGTTCTTATTTTTAGAATAATCTTTGATGCTGCAAGTGAATTTGGACTAGTTGCAAGCAATTCCTCGTAAGTCTATTGCATATAAGTTCATGCATATCGATTGCTAACCATTCCTATATTAGTGCCTTAGATCTTGGTACTATTATACATATATATATATTTATAAGCAAACTCTTAGCATATAAGTCTGATAAATGTTTTTAATATGATTTTTTATCTTTTTTATTACATAATAATCTTTTGACTTGGTCATTGACTTGCCGCAAAGAGCTCCTCCATGTACAAGGAAAGATAGCTCTATTGCCCAAAATACGAGCAAGAAAACCTTACCAGTTATCACAAAATGTTGGTTCTGAAATTCTCCATATATATTCCTGCTTTGCTTTGCAGCCCTGACGACCATTAACATCACGGAAGCACATGAGATGAACTACCTGGGTCATATATGCTCAAACACAACCACTTTCGTAGGAAACATCCTTCCCTCTTCACTTGCCTCCAATGCAACCCGCAATGTTTATAGGTTTTCAACTATGAAAAAACTCTTAAATATATATAAAAAGAAGAGAATTAGCTTTTATTCATTTTTTACATGACACCATTAATGGTGTCAAGAAAAAAAAATACTCAATTAAGTTTTTGTTTTCCTTTGTGCATGGTATAATGGGCTTGGATTTTTTTTTGCTTGGTCTAGATCCATGTTTTTTTGCAAGGCAAGTCTTTTTTTAGAGTATAGGTCCCTTTAATACTTAAATTAGAAAAATAAAAAGAGAAATAAATTTTATAAAGGGATAAAATAATAATAGAGTATGTTTAGATGTTTATATATAAGTGTGATTTATTGTTTTTTCTAAAATATATTGTCCTACATACCTATGATCCTTGTATATTTACATATATTCAAACCACATGAATTACTTATCATAGGAATAAAGTTGTAAATCTATTATGAGATTCGAGATACAAAATTATTTATAAGAGAAATCATGGTAAACTATTTGATTTATCATATATCATCATGAAATTATTTTGTAATATGAATGATTGAAGTAGGCATCCATTATATTGACTGTAAAATAGGTAGTCACTATTAGACGCTATCTCTTCTTCATTTACATTCCCTCGAGCTTGATTAGGCCAGGGGTTTTGGGCCTTGTTAGGCGTTTTTTCTCTTCTTTCTCTTTATTTTCTTCTTATAGACCTGGTTGGGCCTCTTTTTTCTCTCTCTTTTTTTTTTTCTTTCTATCTTCTCCTTCTCCTGTTATTTTTCCTTTTTTCCTCTCAAGCTGGGCTAAAGGTTTAGGTCTGGTTGGGCCCTTTCTTCTCCTTTCTATATCCATCATTTTTTTGTCCTTCTCTCTTTCCCTTTCTTTTCTTCCCTCTTGCTAGGTTGGTCCCATCTCCCTTTTTTTTTTCTTTTGTCTTTTTTCTTCTCTTTTTTTCCTTTTGTTCCCCTTAGGCTAAGCGGTTGGACCCTTCCTTCTCTTTTATTTTTTTTTTTCATTTATTTCTTCCTTCTCTTCATCTCTTCCCTTATTTCCCTCGAGACAAGTTGGGCCTTTTATTTTTTTTCATTTTCTTCTCCTTCCTTTCCCTTTCTTCACCTTGAGCCTTGTGAAACAAAGGGTTCCTTTTATAACGATTTAAACTTTTAATATGATTTTTATCTTTTTAATTGTCATCTTACTAAACTTGTTTTTCTTTATAAATGCCCTGTACTTGTTTTTCCCTATTAGAAATCACTCCCTAGGCTCACACTTTTGAAAAAAAAAATCACCACTTGTTTCAAGAAAATGAGAGAAATAGAGCTTATCTCTTCCTTTAACTGTTTTAAAATGCTACGGTAACCAAAGGAGGGATTTGTTTACTTATTTATGTCAATGCAATTAATAAATCCATGTGTTATTTTTTTATATTTTTTTCTGACCATCATCACTCCCACAAAGCCTTTCTAAACTTTTATTAATCTAAAATTTTAACTCCAGATATAACAATATTTTAGAATATTGTTTGTACAATTTTACACATAAATTTGAATTCATGTACAATTTTATTTACTTAAATTGTCAAGATTTTCAAACTTATTTATTGGAGACTTTAATCCATATTCATAATAATAATAAAAAAATTCACTTAGATTTCCTCTCTTTTTGGTTAAAACATTGTGTGATTGTACATAGCTTTTTATACCGGTAGTTAGCGTTATTTATGTGTAAAATCATATATTAATTTGTTTGGAATTTCCTCATATTTCTCTAAATATTTTCACCCTAAATTTGCAAAAATTATTTTTTAAAAAAATAATTATTTTATCCGATTAGAAAATTTACATGATTTATCATTAATTAACATTTTACGTAGCATTATTCTTACTTTAATTTCATCTTAAATTTAAATTAAATTACTAAGAGTTTTTATCCCAATTTATCCCAATTTTTCTTCTTAATTAACATTTCTCCAACTACATATTTCCTTATTTAACCTTGATTCATCATTTTTAAAGTCAAGGTTTACACCTTTTTTCTCGTTTCACTTTTCTTTTTTCTCCCTTTCTCCTCTCCTCTTTTTCTCCCCAGACCTAGTTGTGCCAAGGGTTTATGCCTAGTTTGGCTCTTCGTACTTCTTTTTCTTCTCTCATTCTGCTCTTATCACTCATCGCTAGGACCAAAATGGGCCTTCCTTCTCCTTTCTTCTTTCTTCTTCCATTTTCCTTTTCTTTGGGCATGGTTGGTTTTATCTTAACGCAATTTTGGGCTCAAATGGCCTGGTGTGCATTTACTTTGGATCGGAGTAGCGGGTGTATTTTAACCCAATCACAAACAAAATTAGATAAGTGATTAACCCACAAATCTTTGATTTCACATTAATCATTTCAATGTGGTAGTATGATAAATCATGGTATTCAAAATATGAGAGGCACAAATTCGATTTCATACTACTAGCCTTTAACATTTCCAGCCTTAGAATGTTGCTTCTCCTGTGATGTTGCTGTTGCAGAGTTTTGATTTATGAAGCTGCATAGAGGTGAAGGAGATGGGATAGTGTTGTTTGCTGTTGCTGTTGTATTATTGCTAATATAATTGTGTATACGCAATTTATTACTATATCCTAAAAATATGTAATTTACATGAATGCGTGAAAACTAGTCAAAAATACGCTTTTAAAACTGAAAAAAAAAATAAAAAATTATCCGGCTAACATATTGGATTTTAGTCTGCTCTGGTTACAAAGACCAGCTCCTGTTGGATCGGCTGTCACTTGTCTAGCATATAAACAAGAAAAGGTGAACAATCAATATTCAACAAAAAAAAAAATCGTAAAGTTGACTTATCTATAAATTTGTATCTAGGGGCTGGGACCAGGGGGCAAATGGGGTCCCGAATCTCTGTAAAAAAATTAATTTTTTTTAAAGATTATATATATATATTATATATATATAAACAAAAATTCAAGTTTTGACCTCTTTAAAAAATTATTGTAGTTTTAGTATATTGTTACCAGTCTTGGTAGAACAGTAGTGGTTACAGCCTACAAGTGTTAGTTAAGGTTAAATAACATTAAATTCGGGTAATATTCTAAGCTAACATTACTATATCACATAGGACCTTCCTGGAAACTACACCCTACTAATAAGTCCCTATCAAATTTCAGAATTAATTATCCAATATAGTTTTGTTGACCACTTCAAGTCCTTTCTTTTCTCAATTATTTTTTGTTTTTGTTTTTATATGCATACAAATCCTTGCAAAAAAGGAAAAATATGTTGTGAATTAGGATTCCATTCCCTTTTAGAAAATGAACTTTTTACATGAAAATATATTAGTTTTTTTAATTTTTAATATTAACATATTAAAAATATTAAACACAATTAATTTGATAACTGCCGCGCGTATTCCTAAACATTCACTACAACCCTAACCCCTTTCATTTTAATATCTCACAATTATCACATTTGACATTTTTACATGCAAGGTGAATCTTCGAATTTTATAAAATTTTAACATACTTTCTGTATTTTAAGCATAATTCCAAGAAATTGCTCGTTAACCGAGGTGATGAAGACCCCGTCATTTGGATTCTTCGTATATACATGATCTCAACTTCAAACAGGAGATGACCCATGATCTTTAGCATCTAAGCACTCAATAGACAGGAAATGGCTTCTAGTTTTCCCAGTTTTGAAAAGACAATTCAATTTCTTTGGCTTTGTTTTTTCATTAGCAACCTTCTTGATCTTGCTCATGCCGATCCTCCTTACAGTGTTTGCTCAAACAATTCTAACTATTCAGCCAATAGTACATTCCAAAACAATCTCCAGATCCTCATGTCCTCCATTCGTTCAAATGCATCAGTTTCAAAACTTTACAATACCTCTACTGGAAATGACCTTGACAGAATCTATGCTCAATACATGTGCATCAACTATATAACACATGATAGCTGCAGTACTTGCATAACGGCAGCATCACAAGATATCATGCAGGTTTGTCCAGGAGATAAGGAAGCAGTTGTATGGGAAGAGCTATGTCAATTGCGCTACTCGAATCAAAGTTTCTTAGGCCACTTGGATGTCTCTGGAAACATTGCCAAAGATAATCAAAAAGATGTTGAGAATCCAGAGCAGTTCGGATTGGTGGTCAATGAAACTTTGAGTGACCTTACCAAGCAGGTAGCTTTTAATGCTTCGGCAAATATGTACGCTACTAGACAAGCAGCCTTCACCAATACAGAAACACTGTATGCCTTGATGCAATGCTCCACAGACTTATCTCCAGATGATTGTAACACGTGCCTTCGGGTTGCCATGGAAAATATTTCCAGTTGCTGTGATGCTTCTCGTGGAGGGCGGGTTCTTAGCCGCAGTTGCTACTTAAGGTATGAGTTATACGCCTTCTATGAAGGTGCAAACGAATCTTCAAAAAGTCCTGTTCCAGGAAAAAGTAAGTGTTTCTGTATGCTGTCAATTACAGCACCAAAAAATATACTTTTGTGCTAACTGAAACATTACAGTTAATGAGATAAAAAATAATTTTCCCAAAATTAATGAAGGCAGCCGGAGAAAAACATGGATTATTATCATCCTGACAGCTGCAGCAGCACTTCTCGTGGTGGTCATCTTAGGCTCCCTTATCTACTATCACGCGATGAGAAATGGAAGTAAAAAATGTAAGAAGGCTTCTATAGAAATCACTAACAATTTTTTCTTGGTTCTCTTCTTAACACTAGTTGACATCATAAATGTTGTTATACAGGGAAAAAACAAAATACAAGACTAGATAGAAATTGTCATGGGATCGGTCACCCAAACAACAATGATTTCCATCTCCAAAATTTTCAGAGAGATGGCCTTAATGATGGGGAATCTGCATTTATGGATTTGGAATCTATATATGCAGCTACTGGTAACTTCTCTGACTCAAATTTGCTTGGACAAGGTGGTTTTGGTCCAGTTTATAAGGTAAATGAAATTCATCTTCTAGATTTCCAAGCTCAAAAATGTAAATTACGTAGTATGGAGAAGATATAAACAGAGGTATTAAAAATTTCTTCATTTGTATTCTTGAAGGGAAAACTGAGTGATGGAAAAGAAGTTGCAGTGAAGAGACTTTCAGCTTGGTCTGAGCAAGGCACAGATGAGTTTACCAATGAAGTTATGCTAATCATGAAACTCCAGCACAAAAATCTTGTCAAGCTTCTCGGCCTTTGTGTTGATGGAGATGAAAAGCTTCTGGTCTATGAATTCATGCCTAACAGAAGCCTAGATGTTTTCCTCTTTGGTTAGTTTCTTTAATGACTTTCACTCTTTTTGATAGAAATTCCTCTCATGGATCTATAGATAAAAGTTTTCAATTCTTTTCAAGTACTGAATATTAAGTTAGAAATTCCTTTACACGGATGTTGATTTGCTTGTAGATAAAAAGGAACGTGCACGGCTCAATTGGCGAACACGAACTGGTATCGTAAATGGAATTGCAAAGGGCACTCTTTATCTCCATGAGGATTCTAGGCATAGAATCATTCATCGAGACCTGAAAGCCAGCAATGTGTTGTTGGACAAGGATATGAACCCAAAAATCTCAGACTTTGGAATGGCAAGGATGTTTGCAGGCAGTGAAGGCGAAGCCAATACTGCTAGGATAGTTGGAACATAGTAAGTGAGGTCTAACTTGCGAAAGTCTTTGCTCAAATGTATTTTAAATTCCAAAATTATTACAACCACTTCAATTATTAATATTTCCTTACAAGGACTTCAATTAATTTGTACCTCTGCCATAATTTTCGTAGACAATAATGTCAAGAAGTATAGTGACAGGGTCCAGAATAGCTGCTGGGAACATATGGGGTTTGCTTGATATTTATGCTTATTGTTTTCAAGTATCACTCATACTTTCTGAACATTTTCTCTCTCTCCTGTGGAATAGTGGATACATGGCACCAGAGTATGCAATGGAAGGATTATACTCCACCAAGTCTGATGTTTTTAGTTTCGGAGTTCTTCTGCTTGAGATCATAACTGGAAAAAAGAATTCTGAATTCAACAAATCGAAACGTGCTCCGAGCCTCCTAGCTTATGTGAGTCTATCAGTCATAAAAGACACCTAAACCACATATTCTGACACTCTGTTTAATTTCTTACACCTCTAAATGATGGATCAGGCATGGCAGTTATGGAACGAAGGAAAAGAATTAGAGTTGATAGATCCACTGATGGCTGATTCATGCTGTTCGGATGAATTTTCGCGGTACATGCATGTCGGTTTGTTGTGCGTTCAAGAAGATCCTTGTGAGAGGCCTACCATGTCCTCGGTAGTTTTAATGCTGAAAAGAGAGAGTTCAATTCTTACCCAACCTGATCGGCCAGCCTTTTCTGTGGGAAGATTCGCAGACTGCGAGGCTAATGCTGGCAATTGACAGCTTGTTCTGTCAATGCTTTAACAATTTCAAGTATTTCGCCCCGTTGATGAAGCTGATCACTGTGGTCCTTCATTGTACATTGTGGGGCTGGGTTATTTCCATGTTTTTTTCTTGGTGATAAAGAAGGGCAGAGCCGGTTTAAGTTGAACGGAGAATTGTATAAAATTATAAATAACATCTTTTAAAATATTTAAAAAGTATCTTTTTATTATTTCTTGTGTATATTTAACAAGTGAACTCTTAAGCAATCTTAAATGAGTATAATTTTCATTAATTTAACATATATAGATTCATTAAGATATAATAGCTCATAAGATATTATTCTGTATTTAATCATAACAATCAACGAAATGCGCACATTCTAGTTGACTAGTCAAAACCATCTCTACAAACTTCATTCCAGTTTTTGCTTCTCATCATCTAGTTTTTCGTCCATATATAATTCATATACTAGTTCATGCTATATAATAAAATCAACCCCAAAATTGTCCATTCAGGCTGCTGCACACTCTTCAATGTTTTAATTATAACTCCCTCTGCAAATATTGAATTAATATGCCGGTTTTGGAGTTCGACAATGACCTTTCTTTAAATATAAAATTTAAACCAAAAACAATACAGTATCGGTGCAGAATTGGGGTCCAAAAGAGATCCTCTGCCGAGAATCCAATTAATCCAGCCCCTAAAATCAATCATTAAACACTCTTAAAATAATATTATACTCTGTGATAGCGTATTGATCATGACAAGGCTACCCCTGACGACGTCATGAACCCCAACCTATGGGCCTCTAAATCTAGTTTTTCAATTGTTAAGATTTTCGTTAATTGAACTAAAGTTATCAATTCTGTTTCGGTATTTAATGGAATGTTTTAGTTTTGGAGTGTTTTGGCATGCCGTTTCGGGGTTGTATTGTTTATATATATATATATATATATATATATATATATATATATTCAACAAAAATAATTTAAATTCAAGATAAATTAATTATAAATTATGCAATACAAACACAATGCCAAACAAATATAATTTCAAATTTTAAAATATTTCTAAATAGTTAAGATTAAATAGATCTTTAACTTAAAGTAATTCAACTTAAACAAAATATCAAAATCTTATGAAAGTAAAATATTTTAACAAAAATATTTTAAATATAAAGTTAGGTCAACGTTATCAAGTGGCTAATGGAATCTAAAGCATTATTTTTTTTGCTTAAATTCCTACAAAGTATAAACATGAAAAAAAAACATGAATATAAACTATATATATTAGTGATAAATCTAATTTTAAAAAATTAATATCATTGTTAATGAAAAAAGTAATAATAATTTTCAATATTATTATTAATATCATTGCTATTGAAAATAGTAATAAAAAAAAGCTTTTTATAATCGGGTGGTTTAATTAATGAAATTAAGCAAGATTCAATGGCTTTTCAAGAACGGAACAGAACATGTGGAATGAAACAGGAACGTTTCGGGCGGAATTTAGCCGAAAAATCCGGAACGAATCGAGATTTAAAATGAGATGAAATTTGTTCCGTTTTATTCTGTTTTTTGAATTGATATGAAATATTTCGATCGTTTCAGGCGGAACAGAATGAAATTGACAACCTTGAATTGAACAGCCTTTGACCTTCTATTGCATCTCAAACTGATGTCATCTGCGCCTTGCACATTGGAAGCCTCCCACTGGCTTAGCTTGAACTTGATAATGTACCCGGGCTATGGTACGGTGCTTGTCAAATTTTTCTTCAAAATAAAAATAATATTAAGCTATTACTAATGTATTTTTAATAAAAAAAAAATAGTTAAATCATAGTTAACTTGATATAACTAATGTGATTGTGTAGATATAAAAACAACTCATAGAAGCTCTAAAAACATATTTTATCTAAAAACAATTCAAGATAATATCTTTTTTATTATTAAAATAGCAACATATTCGATTCATTTTGATCAACTCAGGTTACAATATCAAATCTACAACTCAGGTTACAATATCAAATCTACAACTCAGAATAAATCAAAATAAATTATAAAATACAATTCTCAATCAACCTAATCTTGAATAATAAAATTGAAAAAAAAATCAAGTAAAAAAATATATAAAAAATAACTCAAGTTAACATGTCAAACCCGCGACCCGATTCATAAGAATAAGATAACTCTATGGAAAGCAAATTGAAGCAAATTATGATTTTTAATCCTCAATCAGCTCAATATTGAAGGATAAAATTAAAAAATTAATAAAAATAACATAAAAATAACCAAAGTCAATTCATCAAACCCATAACTTGAGTCATCATACCGAGATAAACTCATTAAAAAAAATAACTTGATTTAACACCTATTAACATGTCAAATCCATGACTTTGATCATGACCTAAGATAACTACATAGAGAGAAAATTAAAACAAATAATGAAACTTAGTTTTCAATTACCCCTATCAATTTTAATGTTGAACAATAAAATCTATAAGAATTTTAATTAAGAAAATGACACAAAAAAAAGCCATGTCAGTTCGGGTTAATTCGTTAAGCATTATTCTCGGGTCATGAGGTTGAGATAATCTAATAAAAAAGCAAACCAAAATAAATTATGAAGTCTAATTCTCAATCCAACACAATATTCAATGATGAAATTAAAAAAAAAATCAATTAAAAAAACAGAGTCAATTTGGTTAACTTATCAAACACATAATCAGATCATGAGATGGAGATAATCCAATAAAAAAAATTCAATGTTGAAGAACCCTTGACTTGGGTCATAAGACCAAGATAATCTCTTAGAAAAAAAAAACAGAAAAACAATTCGATTTAACCTCAGTTCAAATGTCAAAACCCGTGATCTTGATTGTGAAACCAAGATATCCTCATAAAAAGTAAATCAAAACAAATCATAAAGCTCAATTCCCAATAGACTTAGTGTTGAATGATAAAATTAAAAAAAAAATAAATTAAAAATTGACACAAAAAACAACTCGAGTCAAATTGAGTTCACTCATTAAGTATTATTCCTAGGTCATTAGACCAAAATAACATAATAGAAAGTAAACAAAACAAATCATGAAGTTTAATTCTCAATTAACCTTATATTAAATGGTTAAATTAAAAAAAAAACATTTCAGTTAACCTGATTAACTCACTAAGTCTATGATTTATGTTATGAGAGTATGCTAACTCAATAAAAAAAATAATAAATTTAATATTAATGGATAAAATTAAAAAAAATTAAAAAATTAAAGAAAAAAATTAAAAAATTATTTAAATCAAGGATATGTCAATGTTCAAGAAATATTTTTTAAACAATTATTGTTTTTTAAAGTAGTTTTTATTTAAGTTGCAGAGGTTATTTGTTATTTAAATCAAGATTTCGTGTCTTTTTTTTTCTTGCAGGTAATTTATATTTTTATTTTTAGAATGTTTTGATATGTTAATATTAATGTTAAAAATAATTTTTTAAAAATTAAAAAATATATATTATTTTCATGTATTTTAAAAAATATATTTTAAAAAATAACATCATCACATTTCAAATGCTATTGTACAAGAACTTTTCTTTAATTTTTAAGCTAGATAATAATATTTTTGGATGTAATAAAAAATTACTTTCTAACAAATTTTATCGACTAGGTTCTACTATTATTAATTAATAATAGTTTCTATATTCAAGTCATTTTTAAAATCCTATTCTAGAATACAATGTCATATTGTGATGTACCTACCGTTGGAACTGGTCAAAATCTTTATTTTGTAAAAAAGTCTGCATCCTTATCTTGGAATTTTATGACTTTTTTACAAAATACCGATTATTTATTTTATCAATCAAATTTATTAATCCCACAACTAACTTATGATAGTTTGATATCATGATAAAAAAAACCATTATATTCCCAAAAGAAAAGACACACACAAATATATTATTTGCTAACAATAAAAATAAAAGGAGAAAAAGATTATATATCAATTTGGATAAATTCTCAACCTTATTCTTAATCTAAGTGCATCGAATCCTTGGAGCACAAGAGCTCACATGCTGAAATGTTATGGTGCACTCATACTATAGGAAAAAAAATGGAATAATATAATATATGTAACAGCCTTAATGGGCAATTGGCCGATACAGAAGCAATAGCACCACACTCAACAGGATACAGGGGGAAATTAAGGCCCCATGTATTTAACTTAGAATATATAGCAGTACAATTAGCCATACCCCATGTATTTGAACCTAGCAAATAGCATTTTAAGCCATCCTCAGCATTTTTGGTTTGTGTGCTGATTTATTCTTGGTCACTGCTCAGGCATGCAATTCTTAATTGACAAGAGGATAACGATGCAGTCCCACTTGATAAAAAGAAAACAAGTACAAAAATAGAGAATTTTGCCGAAAATGATCTTAACAACCACGACCGAAATTCATATTTTATTATTGAATATTTTTTTTAATATAGTCTACATTTTTAAGAGACTTATAAAAATACTGACTTTTGTAAGATAGGAATATTGAAATTCTAAATCAAAAAATAAAAAATAACATAAAATCCAAAACTAAATTATAAATCTAAAAAAAAAAAATGATACAAATAGCTCAAACAAAATCCAACTTCGGCAGGATCCATAGAGCCTATTCCCTATAAAAATGGATCTATAGAACCTCTTGACCAAATTTAAACGGGATTTAATATTTAGTTTGAAAATTATGAGTTTTTTCATTAAACTATTTGTTAGTTTTTTCTTTTAGTTTTTTTTTTATTAAGTTTTGGGCTTTAGCCCATTTCTATTGCAGAGGTAATTTGTATTGTATTCTGGGCTTCATCGTAAAAAAACAAAGAGGCTGAATAGCATTACAATATAAGAAGCATGGATCTCTACCTCAGTGTGGAGGTGGAGCTGTGCCTCCATCTACTCGAATAAAGACAGAGGCACATAAATCCCTATGGAAAGATTTTATTGATTTAATTTGTTACTATTTACAATTACATTTTGTTTTATTGCATCAGCAAATTAGTGAGATAGCAGCGTTAGCATTTTTTGACATATTCAACTTCGGTTTTGATGATAAAAGAAAAAATAAAAAGAAAAAGAAAAAGAATTTTTTTTTTGAAAAAAAAGGGGTAGTTCATTTGGGCGGCTTGTAGCCCAAACAGATTGCCCTTTGCAGACAATTTAGGCTGGTTTGGTTTAAATGAGCTGCACCTCACATTTATTTTTCTTTTATGCCGGTGGTTTAAATGGGCTGCTCCTCACAATTTAGGCTGTCTCAGTATACTTCTTTGAGTTACGAGAACTTGGAATATTTCTAGCTGATATATTAGTAATATTCACTAAATATTTCAATTAAAATGACCAAATATTATTTTCAATAGCGTATAAGAATGTTTTTACCAGTCAATTTATATCCAATATTGAAGTGAATTGACATGATAAAAATCTATAAATAAATTAAATCATAAATAAAATAATTGATAATTTTCTCATATTTAACATTTCACTTTTATTCTTATAATTTTCTCATTTCTCTTCTATAATTACTTGTTTAAGCATTGAAAAGTCTCATGTTCAATAAGAGATTTATTTTTTAAAAATACTCAAACACAAATATAAACCCAAATCTCAGTCTAGTTTTATAGCCCATGAAAAGCCTATTGTCTATTTAAAGTTTTTTCATGACTTTATTAGTGGGTCATGTATGGGAACTAGAAAAGGAAAAAATAATCTATCACCTTTCACCTTTTATTAAAAATAAATTATTTTCATGGTTGACGAAACTCTAGGACAAGGGAGAGTAACTGATTTTTCTATTATAGAAACTCCAATTGTTATAGATCTCTAACAACTCACTTACCAAGTGCAAATACTTCACAATGCTATTTTATCCATATAAAAACAATTTCACACTCTTTTGTTCCACCAATAAGAAATTAAATACATAGTTTTATCACTTACCAACTCACTCTTCCATGACATGCAAAGTATGCATGATACTCCTACTCTTCTAAGGAGCTCTTCTCACCATGAAGAGAACTTCTATATAGATCCAAGCCATAAGTATAACTATCTTTATCAATGCTCCTTTGACTCTTAGTTGTACGCTCCTCGATTAAAATAACCTAGACACGAGATAAGATCAGCTCTTAGGAATGAACACTAGTTCCACCAATTAGAGACACCTCACTTTATCACAAAGTGATATACTTTAATCTCTCCATATTAAGTGTCGTTGTAAATATTAGCTTGGATAACTATGATGGCCTTACAAATCTTATAGAGAATATATAAAATATCACAAATATCCTAGAGTTTGTGACATAAAAGAGTGATGTTATAATAGAGTCAAAATTCAGCATGAATATGCTAATGAAAACACTGCTGGAAAAACATAGTGGGTAGTGGCAATTCATGAGACAATGTCAAATTCAGCAGCGGTGGTGAAATCAACAACATTTGCCTATTTGACAAGTGGGCTGATGTGAGCTTAGACTTGGACGATGAATAATACAAGGCAAACAACAAACATAGTTGATTTGGTAACATAGACTAACAGTTATATAAAAGTGTAATTGGTTATTATGATGGTTACAATCATAGCTTTATAGAGGAAATAGGTGTCCAAATCATAAAGGCATGACTACTAAACATGAAGGCATGACTGAGATTGTTCCTTAAAACACTAAGATCATAAAATTTTGAGTCAAAACCACCCACTAAGTTCATGGAAACATGGGGAAGAAAGTGTCCCACTACTTCCTAAAAAGTAGGGATTGTAGTTTTATGCTTTGTAACTTTCTTATGTTTATCTATAAATAGGTTGAAAATCCTTAGTTATGTAGCATGTAAGTTTTGTGCATAACACACATATATGAATGTGTATTTTCTTTTTTCTTGATATTAATAAAGGTTGAAATTTTTTCCTATATATGTTGTATACTAATTTGTTACCTCTTTACTTGTATAATTCTATTTACTTACAACTTATGAGAGTATGGAAAACCTTTTAGATGTGGGAGACACTTAGTTGTAGGTAAACATGAATTTAAATAGTTCAGGAAAGGCTAAGTCTAGCAGGAGGTTGAGCTATTGCATCAAGCTAGAGATTTCAATTAGAAATTGACCCTGTGATAGATGCCATGTGTAAAATCTTTCTTATATCTTTTCATGAATATGCTAAGATGTGATATCATAATCTTGAACATTGCTTTATCCTTGACCTTTACAACCTTTGTGTTAAGCTCAACTCTCACTTCAGCTTCAACATCCAAGCTAAAAAGATAAAAACACAACGTATACATTTAGAGATTTTATAAGAAAATACTCAATATGGAAAATTTGCTCGAACTAATTGTCATTAAAACCCTAATCAATGAAGTTTACAACTACTTATTGTAGGAAAACCTATACGTACTCTCTAACAAGACTTTACTTGGTGTTAAACATACAATGAAAAATTATATTAAAATAGAATAAACTAGCATGATTAGATAAAGTCACCCATGTTTTTACGAAGCAGAGTCTATTTGATATTGCTAGTCTCCAACTAGAGCATAAAAAAGCATCAAAGGTCATATTCATGATTGCTTGATATTTCTCGAGCTCCTAACCATTAATACAACAATCACACACACACTAAGGTGTTAGCTACTATTAAAGGAAAATTATTTATGCAATTTCCTCCTATGAAAATTGGCGTAAATATGAGGAAGAAAATGAGGAATGTAATGCCTTGAGAAAGAAAATAGAACAATTAATCACTATAGATTATTTTCACTAGTTCATGAAGAAATAAACAAAACCCAAGCATGAAAGGAAAGAAATCTTCACACTCGATGATCTACATGAGATCAAATAATCCCCGAATTAACTCTAAGAATTGTATCTTTATCTTTTGAATTTTTCAAGTAAAAGATAATAGTGTTTCTTCATATTTCCATGAAAATCTCTATATCTCCACTCCACATGTCTTCATTGAAATTCTATAGGTCTCCATGACTATCTGTTTATAAAGGATAAATGATTCTCTTCTAGGTCCATAGACTACTTTTCTCCAAAAACATCAACAAAGATTTACACGAAGAAATCTCATTTGGGCTGGCAGCCTAAATGGACTTCCTTTACAGACAGTTTAGGTAGCAACCACATAGACCACACCACACACTTTTTATCTTTTTTCTTTGACACCCCTTAGTATACGTTTCGGAGTTACACGAAGTCAAAATGCAGTAACACCCACCGTTCACACATATAACATTTTTCATGATTAATTATTATATTTTCTAACTGATCCTTTGCAAGTAGAAATTAACGTTAATGCAAGCACCATGTTTTTTAACTTATAATGATTTTACAGGAGTGACAATTTAAAGAGTTTTTGTTTAGAAATATATTAAAATATATTTTTTTATTTTTAATATAAATACATCAAAACAATTTAAAAATATTTTTTTAAAAACAAAAAAAACTAAAATTTTTAATATTGCGGTGCAAATTTTTTTTATGCAATCATCAAGAACCTTCTTTCTTGGCCAATGAATATTTACTGTGGATGTGCAACTGATATTCACTAAATATTTCATAAAAAATGGTCGGACATTATTTTTGAGAATGAATACCAATATTTTTATTAATTAATTTTTATACATCTTTAAGATGAATCACGTAATCATGTCAACCCCATAAATAGAACTTAGATCTTTGATGGCCACCGGGATAGAGCCTCTTGCAATTTACCTAGGCGTAGGCCGCGGTAGAAGCTTTATTTCCATCTATGATATGAAGTAGTGAAAGAAATAAACAAAAGAGGTGTCATGGAAGAGAAAAGTAGACAAATCAATATTTTTCAAATAAATTCTCAGAATGTGCTTTGTAATGCATTTCGACTGCATTTATGAAAATGTTTTTGGGTTCAAAAAGTATAAAATTAAAGTTTTCTTTTTAAATACTTTTGAATACTTTTGATATTTTAAATTGTTGTCAGATTCATTAAAAACCACTGTTCTTTTCAACCCAATCCTACTTTTTCAAAAGCACTTCCACGTACATTACCAAACATATATACAAAGAACTGTACAAAAAAGAAAAGTCACCTTCTGTAACCTACCTTCCCCAGTTGCTCTGAGGTCATCATTTTAAGTTTGTGTCCGAACAAAAGATATGTGAATGGAATTGTTTGTAAATATCCTGGAACTTAAATTCCAAAAAAAAAACGATAAAAAATTCAGAACAAAATCTAAAACAATTCTGATTCGGCTACTTAATGGATTTCAGTTTTGAATTGCTTACATTGACTGGCCGCAGTTGGCTCGGCTATCAGCATGATACAGTTTGGAAAGCAAAAGTTTCTAGTGAAACCCAAAATTGATATTTAAAAAGTTAGTGATAGTCAACCATTGCTTTGTTTACTTAGGACTCTGTCTGTCTTTAATTTGTGGCACAATGGTTACAATTGTTGTTTCGGGCCAAGCATTATTAGCTAATATTTACAAAGACAGGACCTTCCTGGAGACCGTACCCCGGTAGTGAGGGGCTAATATGACCAATTCTCGAAACTTAAGGGGTCATGGATTTATTTTACTCCCACTGGTAAGTCTCCATTTGTCTGTGTTTCGAGCCAAGAAATATTTTTTTATGCTTTAAAGCTCAAACCGAAGTTTTCACCAATTAATCATCCAAAGTAGATTTGTTGACCATAACAATGCCCTTTTCTCTGTATTTATTTACACGCACAATTCCATAAGAACCGTGCCCCAAGCCCGTAGAAACTTTTATTGTGATGGCTTTTGTAAATTGTTTGTTTTTATATTTTAAAAATATATTTTATTTTATTTTTTTCTTTGCTTTTTCGTATAGAAATCTCGAAATCTCTCATTGAATGCTTTCTAAATGTATGATAGAAAGTACAATTGTAAATACATGATCATTAGATTTGTATCCAAGTACACAAAAGACAGATGGGTAAAATGTTTTCAAGTTTTGCAAAATCCTTTCAGTTGCTTTTGCTGTGTTTTTCCCTTGCCAACTTTCTTGATCTTTCTTACGCTGATCCTCCCTACAAAGGTTGCTCAAACAATTCTAGCTATTCACCCAATAGTCCATTCCAAGACAATCTCGAGATCCTCATGTCCTCTCTTCGTTCAAATGCATCAGTTTCAAAACCTTACAATACCTCTACTGGAAATGACCTTGACAGAATCTATGCTCAATATATGTGCCTCAACTATGTAACACATGATGAATGCAGTACTTGCATAAAGGTAGCATCACAAACTATCACGCGGCTTTGTCCAGGAGATAAGGAAGCAGTTGTATGGGAAGAACTATGCCAGTTGCGCTACTCAAGTCAAAATTTCTTAGCGCACTTGGATGTCTCAGGAAACTTTCCACAATATAATAAAAAAGATGTTAAAAATCCAGTGCAGTTCAGATCGGTGGTCAATGAAACTTTGGATAACCTCATTAAACAGGCTGCTTTTAATGCTTCGGCAAATATGTACGCTACTACAGAAGTACCCTTCAACGATACATACACACTGTATGCCTTGGTGCAATGTTCAACGGACTTATCCCCAGATGATTGTAACACGTGCCTTCGGACTGCCCTAGCAAATATTTGGAATTGCTGCTATGCTTCTCGTGGAGTGTGGGTTCTTAGCCGCAGTTGCTACTTAAGGTATGAGTTATACGCCTTCTATGAAGGTGAAACAAACTCTGCAGAAAAAAGGCAAGTGTTCTGTATGCTATCAATTACCTCACCAAAAATTGCTGATGTATGTTTGAGTTTATGAATTGAAGCATTACAAGCTAACAATGAATTCTTTTCCCTGAATGAAGGAAACCGAAGAATATGGATGATCATCATCCTTACAGTTGCAGGAGCACTTCTAGTTGTAGTCATCTTAGGCTTCTTTCTCGTGAAGAGAAATGGAATTGAAAAATGTAAGAACGCTTCTACTAGAAACCACTAACGTTTCCTTTTTGGTTTTCCTTTTAACACCAGTTGACATGAAGAATCTTGTCATACAGGGAAGAAAGAAAATACTAGACAATTTGATATAGGTCTTGGGATTGGTCGCCCAAACCACACTGATTTCCAGCTCCAAAGTTTTCATAGGGATGGCCGGCTTAATGTTCAGGAATCTTCATTTATGGATTTAGCATCCATATACGAAGCTACTAATAACTTTTCTAACTCAAATTTTCTTGGAAAAGGTGGTTTTGGCCCTGTTTACAAGGTAAAAAAAAAAAAGAAGCATTTTGTTGATGTCCAGCAGGCTCAAGTTTACAGTGCATGGTACTGTAGGAAAAAAAAAAACAGAGGTTTCACTAATTGACTCTTGATTTATATTTTTGAAGGGCATACTGAGTGATGGAAAGGAAGTAGCAGTAAAGAGACTTTCAACTTGGTCTGAGCAAGGCGTAAACGAGTTTACGAATGAAGTTCGGCTAATTATGAAACTTCAGCATAAAAATCTTGTTAAACTGCATGGTTTTTGTGTCGACGGAGAGGAAAAGCTTCTGGTGTATGAATTCATGCCTAACAGCAGCCTCGATGTTTTCCTTTTTGGTTAGTTTTCTTTAATGTTTTCGATCACAAATTTCTGTCCATGGATCTTCAGATACAAGTAGCTGTTTTTTTTTAAAAAAATTACTGAATATTAATTTCGAACTTCATTTCCACGGATTTCGATTTAATTGTAGATCCTAATAAACGAGCTCAGCTCGATTGGCAAACACGAATTGGTATTATAAATGGAATTGCAAAAGGAACTCTGTATCTACATGAGGATTCTAGGCATAGAATCATTCATCGAGACCTGAAAGCTAGCAATGTGTTGTTGGACAAGGATATGAACCCCAAAATTTCTGACTTTGGAATGGCGAGGACGTTTGCAGGCAGTGAAGTCGAAGCCAATACTGCTAGGATTGTTGGAACATAGTAAGTGAAATCTCACTACTTAAATTACTTAATTGTTTGTACCTGAACCGTAATTTCCCTCGAAAATAATGTCAGAAAGTGTAATGAAAGGGTGGTCCGTAATTATTTTTTTCTCTAAATTCTAGGGACCACCTCTCTGTTCAGACTCACAAATTAGCTGCTGGGTTAATATTTATGTTTATTGTTTTTACATATTAGTTGTCATCATTCTTGAATATTTCTTTTTTTCCCTTCTGTGGAATAGTGGATACATGGCACCAGAGTACGCTATGGAAGGACTTTACTCCATCAAATCTGATGTTTTTAGTTTTGGAGTTCTTCTACTTGAGATCATAACTGGAAAAAAGAACTCTGGATTCAAGTCAAAACGTGCTTCCACCCTCCTAGCTTATGTAAGTCTATCAGGCGTAAATACACATAAATCTCTTATCTTATTATGATACTGCAATCTCAATGTTTTACCAATTAATTCCACCTCCAAATGATGAATCAGGCATGGCCATTATGGAACGAAGGAAATGAGCTATTGTTGATAGATTCATTGTTGGCTGATTCATGCTGTTCAGATGAATTCTCGCGATACATGCATAATGGTTTATTATGTGTTCAAGAAGATTTTGGTGGAAGGCCTACAATGTCATCTGTTGTATCAATGCTGAAAAATGAAAGCTCAACTCTTCCCAAACCAAAACGGCCGGGATTTTTTGCATGGACGTTCACAGGCCACTGTGAGGCTAATGCTAGCAAGTGCTCTGTCAATGGCTTAACAATTTCTGATGTTTTTCCCCGATGAAGAAGCTGATACAGAGGTTAACAATTTCTGATATGAACTGAAGCGCTCACGTTTGTAAAACTGACTGATTTAGATTCCAGTGAACGCTATTACCTTGAACATTTAAACAAGGAAAACTTGCAATGTTACCTCTTGTTCTCTCAAAAACTATTTATAGAAATTGTACTAGTTTTTCTCTTCATAGAAACAAAAATAAGAAAATTTTTCTGGAACTGCTAATTAGATGAACAAACCTGAGACTTTAAGAAGCACTGTTGAAAGGGCTTGGAAAAGGGAAAGGCCGGCGTAGCTAAAATGAGATTCCAAAGAGCATTGAGACGGGCTTTAGTCTGACCCGGTTAAGAACTTGGATTTTTTGTGTTAACTTTTAAGCCGGGTCAACCTTGTTCATCTTAAAATAATATTATTTTAAATAAAAATAACAAAAATCATTTGGTCAGGTTAATTAGGTGATGGGTTTTCTTGTCAAGTCATTTCTAAAAAACCTTGGTTTGGATCAAGCTTGAAATCAAACCGACCCGGTGGGCCAGAGTTTAATAGCTATGCCATGGAGTTAATTACAAATTAGTCCTTGTAGATCATCAAATTAAATAATTAGTCCTTATGCTATAATAAATAATCTCATAATTCTTGTGGTTTTGTATCCGTTAAATAATTTAGTCTATCCATGAATATTGAATGGGTTGAGGTATTTCCAATTCAACAATTATTTTCTAACCAAAATTCCCATCCAATGAATACATCAAAAGGCTATAAAATATTTCTATCATTCAATAAAGTTAAATCTTTTACCACAAAGCCATTGCTAGTTACTCCGTAAACCACAAATCGTGCTGTATCCAACAATACAGAATTAAGGGCCTTGATGAAGTTAAACGAAAAACTAACCTATCTATAATCAACATAAAGATCAAAAGCGGTAAAAAAAAAACACTAATTAATTCATCCTTATAGTACGAATGAATCTATCGAAGACCTCTTCTATTAAAGAAAACTAGAAGTAAGAAAAAAAAATTTCAAGAGCACCGTTGAACTAGATGTTCATGTACCTCAAGTTTAATTTTTTATGCGTATTCGTGGAAATTGCAACCACGAGAGGATAAAAACCTCGAGGGGTTAAGAATGGACTGTGACATTGATTCTTTGAAATTGGATGAATAAGTAATTTATTAGGTCAGGAAGATTTCATAAACTTTTTCATCGTGCATCTTGTTTCTGCTCACAGTTCTATCGGGTTTTGTATGAAACTAATTATGTAGCTAATAGTTTCGCAAAACAAGGTGTAAAAATAATATATGACTTGGATATCACTCATGTCGTGCTCTGTTTAGTTTTGGATGTTCTTGTGAATTTAGAGAATCACAGCTTTATTGTTTTAGATAGTTGTTCTTGTTGTATTCTACATAGTTTTGTTTGTATGCTTCAGCTTTTATATAGATATATATAAAAAACATCGATTCATTGAATTTGGCTACAGGAACTCGAGCCGAAAATGGAAATGTTTGGAACGGTCACGGCTACTAACCACGTTTTGATTTATTGCAAAATCGGGCACCATTAAAGCAAGTCAACAGGTTCTTAAATATTGGTCCCATAATTGCTTGGAAGTGTTTATAATTGTTTTTTAAAGTATTTTTTATTAAAAAAATATATTAAAATAATATATTTTTAGTTTTTAAAAAATTATTTTTGATGTTAGTGCATCAAAATGATATAAAAATATCCAAAAAATATTAATTTGAAGTAAAAAAAAATTTAATTTAATTTTTAAAAAAATATTTTTAAAATATAAAGACAAACCGGCGTAAGTATAACAGCGGAATGAGAAAAACAATTGGCGATATATACCACAGACTAGCTGGGTTAACGTTCTTCTTTTCTGCTGTTCTAGGTAAGGTAAAGCTAAAATACAACTAAGGATAAAGCATTTATCATTAAGAACAGCTTTGGTCGGTTAATATTGGGATTAATTAAAAAAAAAAGTCTTTGGATAAAGTCTTTATGAGATCAAATAATCCTACGAGGAATTGAACATTCAAAGTTAATTTATGAAGGTCAGGTCAAAGTTCAAGTAAGAATTGTTCATCGAATAAAAAAGTAATGAACGTGCTGTATAATAATACTTTCGGCTCTTCGATTAATTAATTCTTCAAAGTAATGAACTATTATCTTGTTAAAAAAAATCTCCCTTTTCAATATTAAAAATTAACAATAGGGTTTCATCCAATAGTTTTATTCAAGTAATTTCGTATCAGATTTTGAGATCGGAAAGTTAATTAAATAATTAACCGTCTACGTCATTTACTTACCAGGAGGCCACTGGTCCCATTCTGTGTGCTGAAAAAAAAAGTATGCGCCGTTTACCTGGAATTTCATGAACAGTCTCTGCGAAAGATAATGGTTACAAGAGAAACCTTAATAACCATATTATTGAGTTTATCTTAGATTATGTACTCAAGTGAGAAAAAAAAATTTATGGACTTATTAAACATATAAAAAGATAAAGTTGTTATATTTTTTAGAGTTAAAAGGTATATTTAAGAATGTCTTCACTCTCTATATTTTAATTGCTAGAAAGAAGAGAGTAAATTAAAGATGAGTTTTGGATTAATTTAAAATCTTAAGTGAAAATAACATTGTGTGACATCTTAATTATAACCTTTTAATTTTTTTTATAGTGAATTTCTCTAATTGTCTTGCTTGTGGAGTAGGTCTAAGTTATCAAACCACATAAATTTCATGTGTAATCTTATAGGATTCATTGTGCTTGTTTTTATATATATATATATATATGTGTGTGTGTGTGTGTGTGTGTTGTATAAATTTCCCTGATTGTGCTTGTTTATATATATGGGTGTGTGTGTGTGTGTGGGGGTGTATAATTTCTCTGATTGTGCTTGTTTCTCTGCTTGTCAATTGGTTTGAGATTGTAGGGCTATTTCCACAACAAATTGGTATTAAAGCTTGCCTAGTTATCTATTGGATAATGCAATGATGAAGTTTGATGTTAAGGAATTTAATGGTAGGAATGACTTCAATATCTGGTGTACTAATACGCTCGCCATGTTAGTTCAACAAGATTTATTGAAGACATTGAAAGGCGTAGATAGTTTGGCTAAAGAAATGGACGATGGGAAGAAAGAAGATCTTATGGAATGGACACATAGTGTTATTGAACTTTGTTTGTCTGATGAGATTCTGAGAGGGGTTGCTAAGGAGACTAAAACTACTAGATTGTAGACAAAGATGGAAACTCTTTATATGACCAAATCCCTAACGGACCGATTATATCTAAAGTATTAGTTGTATAGTCTCCAGATGAAAGAAGGTATGCCTATTAAAAACCATCTTGAAGAATTTAATAGAATAATTTTAAATTTGTGAAATGTTGATGTTAAGGTTAAAGATGAGGACCAAGCTTTGTTTTTATTGTGTTTATTACCTCTAGCTTATGATCTTTTTTCTATGATACTTTGGTGTATATAAAGGATAGTTTTAGTTAAGAAGATGTCAGAGGTTCCTTAAATTTAAGGGTGTTGAAAAACAAAGTGTCAGAGAGTCACAATGATGATAATGTAGAGAATTTGATTATAAGGGGTAGACAAAATAATAAGGGTTCGGTAGTTAAGACAAGTTTAGATCAAGATCAAAGTCTAGAAAAAATAAATGCTTTAAATGTCATGAAGTGGGGCACTTTAGACTTAAAATTTTCATATTTTTCGTAATACAAACTAGTCTGACACTTATAAAGTTGTCAATTATACTGTTTTATTAACAAATGACTTTTTGTTATTTGTATGTACAACTTGAATTAGGAAGTATGATGATATTATTAGAATGTTAGAGGTTTGCGATGTTCTAGAGATGAAGAAGAATTTAATTTTTTTCTAACTTAGCTCGATTTCTTAAGTTATAATTATTTTGCTAAAGATGGAGTTTCGAGGGTTTGTAAGAGTGCTCTTGTCATGGTGAAAGAAAAACTAATCTATGGCCTTTACCATCTTCAAGGTTCAACAATTATTGATTCAACTAGTGTATTTTATGTGGTTTATTTGGATAATGTTTTTACTTAGTAATGATACATGTGATTAGGATATATAAGCGAGAGGAGGATGTTAGAGTTAAACAAGCGAGAATGGTAAAAAAACAAGGTAAATTATTTTTTTGTGAGCACTGTGCTTATGGTAAAGAATACAGGTTAAAACTCAATATGGTTATTCATTGTACCAAAGGTACTATGAATTATATTCATTCTAACTTTTAGGTTCCTTTCTTGTTATGTCCAAAGATTGAGCACATTATTTATTGACATTTATTAATGACCAATCTATGAAAGTTTGAGTGTATTTTATTATAAGAGAATAATATGTTTATTACCTTCAAGCAATGAAAACCTTGATTAAGAAGTATACTAATAAGAAGATAAAACACTTAAAAACTTATAATTATTTGGAATTCTGCTTAGGTGAGTTTGAAAAATTCTATAAGAATAAAGTAATTGCTAGACACCAAACTGTTAGGAATACAACATAACAAAATAGACTATGATAGTTATTTGTATTTTAGAAAACTCTCAGATGATTCATATGTGTACTTGTTGTCTATTGATGACATGTTGATTGCCTATAAGAACATGTTTGACATCAATAATTTCAAATATTAATTAAGTGGTGAGTTTGAGATGAAGAATTTAGATGCAACTAAGAAGATTTTGGGTGTAGAGATATGCATAGATTGTAGAGCTTTTTGGTATGTAAATCTACAAGCCAATGAGTAGTCCACTTGTAGCTCATTTTAAGTTATCTTCATGTTTGTCACAACAAACTAAAGAGGAGAATAAGCATATATTAGGTGTTTTATTTGCTAGTGTAGTTAAAAACACTATATAAGTTATGGTTTGCACTATTTCAAATAGTTCACATGTTATTAGTGTGGTCAACAAGTTTATAGGAATGAAGGTTGAGTATATGACATTGATAAAGATAGTGAAATAAGTTTTATGGCTACGAGATTTGGTTGGTAACTTTAGTTTGTCATATGAGTTGATTGTTATAGATTGTGATAGTTACAATGCCATTCATCTAACAAAGAACCAAATATACCAGGAAAAGACCAAATATATTGATGACATGTATCACTTTACTCTAAATATCATATCTTATAATATTGTATAAGTAAAAAAGATTACTATAAGTGAGAACCCTACAAATATATTAACGAAATCAAACTATGTAGTCAAGTTTAAGCATTGCTTAGACTTGATTAGTTTGTGTAGTGCTTGAGAGATGCTTGATAAAGGTTATATATAAAAAAAGAGTTCAAGTTTTGTAAGTTGGCTCAATTAAAGTTGAAGTGAAGATTTGTTGAATTTGTCTTAAATTATAACCTAAGTGAGGAAAAAAAAAAAAACTCATGTCCTTGGTTCATATATAAAAAATCTAAAATTGTCATATTTTAGTGTTAAAATATATTTTTGTGAGTATCTTTATTTTCTACATTTTGATGGCTAGAAAAAAGAGTAAATATGAGTTTTAAGTTATTTTAGAATTTTAGATGAGAGATCAATTTTGTGTGATATTTTGTTATTTTCTATTTTTTTATAGTAAATTTTTCTGATTATCTTGCCTGTGAAGTAGGCATAAGTTATCGAACCATATAAAATCTATGTGTAATTATATTTAATTGATTAAGCTTATTTTTTTATATTTCTCTACTTGTCAATTAGTTTGAGATTTTAACATTATTTTCAAAATACATATCCTCTGCAAAAAAAACTTCATTAATCCAACCACTGACTTATGATCCTGAATAAATTAATCTGAAAAATCACAAATTTATGAGCCATTTCGTGTTGCATAAACCGATTGCGTATTTTGTTAATCAAATTTCTTTACTACGCATCTAACCGATAATTAAGAGCAATTTTCATAATGGATATGCCAGGATCGAACTGAGTAAAGAATGGTCTTCAATGAAGGTGAAAAATGCAAACACATAACAAATTTTACATCTATAATTCGAATAAAAGAGAATAAATTTTCTCTATCAATTTGGACAAATTTTCAACCTTACTCTGAGTCCATCCAGTCCTAGCAGCACATGAGCTGAAATGCTGAAATGTTATTGCTCACACCTACTATAGGAGAAAATGGGATACATCTATGGAAAAGGCCCCATCTCTGGAACTTAGAATGTAGCAGTACAAGCCATACTACCCCCTGTATTTGAACTTAGAAAATAGTATTTTAAGCCATACTACCCTTTTAAGCCATACTACCCCCTGTATTTGAACTTAGAAAATAGTATTTTAAGCCATACCAAACAGGATTAAAGATAGACCATATTTTAAGAGTTTTTGGTTGTGTAATAATTTATTCTTGGTCAAGGGTCGGGCATGCAAATTTTCAATTAATAAGGCGAAATGTATTCTGAGTGGTTATTCCAGTTATTGTCTTTTCCCACCATCAGTGCAACTTTAACGGTCCCATTGCTCATAGTTATAAGCCAATTTCTTTGCTTCTGCTTGGAACTTTCTTTCTAATTTTCAACACTCTAACCAAATTAAAGCTAGTGCCTAGAGACTGCTCTCGACAATGAAATGCCCTTGCAATTTTTGACTCGTCTTAATCCCAGCCCCTTTTTTTGGGCTAAATTTCGTAAACGTGCTCAAAATGTTGAGGATGACAAACTCAGATGCACGTTTAGTCATGTTTTTATTTATCATGCCGTTTACAGTTCTCTCTACCCAGACTGGTCCAGACGTCCATCTTAAAACATTTTGCTCCAATAATGCATTGAACTACACTCGCAACAGTGCATTTGAGAACAACCTCAAGATTGTCCTAAAGAGATTGCCTTCCATCACTTCATTAACAGGCTTTAACTACACCTTTTTTGGAGAAGCCTCTGCCAAGGTCTACGGCCAAGCACTTTGCAGAGGTGATGTCAACTCAAGTGCTTGTCGGACTTGTGTGGAGAAAGCAAGCAAGCAAATCTTTAATGATTGCATAAGTCGCGGAGAAGCAATCATATGGTATGAACTTTGCCAAGTTCACTACTCATTTCAGAATATGACTTCCTTGTCTGTCTATGCAGGGAAGTATCTAGACCGTGATTCTAAGGAGAAATCTGTATCAGATCAGGTTCATTTTTTAAAATTTTCGAAGTACTTAATGACTAACCTGTCAAATGAGGCCGCTTTCAATCCTTTCAACATGTTTGCAACTGGGAAAATCAACTTTTCCA
Organism: Populus tomentosa; assembly: GCA_018804465.1. Taxonomy (NCBI): domain Eukaryota; kingdom Viridiplantae; phylum Streptophyta; class Magnoliopsida; order Malpighiales; family Salicaceae; genus Populus; species Populus tomentosa. Next base: position 2,054,338 of record CM031989.1, read on the forward strand.
GGAGCAAAACCATATTTGATCATTTACAGTGCACTAGGGATATCAGACCACACGAGTGTTTGAAATGCTTGAAGTCTGCTATAACTGATTTGGAAGGATGCTGTTCTTCACGGAAAGGTGGAATGGTTCTTAGTAGGAATTGTAATGTGAGATTTGAGCTGTACCAATTCTACAATGTCTCAAAGCACTTGTCGTCCCCAACTTCTAGAGGTAAGTAAACAGAATTTTTACTTGGAGCAAGCTAGTAAACTGTAAAAGAGAATTACGTCTGTCATAAATTTCTGTGAGTGAGCATCGTATTTCTACTGTGTACTTTTGAAGATTAAATGTCGTTTGAGGGCAATTGGAACTACATACAGTTTTTATCTATGGAAAACAGGAAGAAAATGGAAGGCGGGGAAGGTTGCATGTGTTGTCTTTATTCCTATAACGGTGCTTGCAATTGTCATAGGATGTTGCATTGTCTTCCTAAGACATAAAAGAAGAAAAGAAACAGGTAACGTAAATAGTGATCAGCAGTTTTTGTAAGGGCCAAATTGACATCAGAATTATTATACGATGGTTTTAAATCTCTTATTCTTTGGTAGACGTGGAAAGAAGTCACCTAGCATTATTACAGGAATTGGCAAACCCAAGAGGCGTCATAATAACAGAAGAAGGCCAGTTCGTAAGTTCTGAGGACCTACCTTTCATGGACTTGGATACTATAGAAGCAGCTACAGGAAACTTCTCCGATTCAAATAAGCTTGGACAAGGTGGGTTTGGCGCTGTTTATAAGGTAAGTTGTAAAGTGGCCTTATTGTCGCCATGATCTACTGAAATTCAGCCCTCTGTCCCAACAATTAGCTCCACTCCACTATAAGGTTACACAAACCATTCTCTATTCAGTTTTACGATGCTTAAATGTTTCTTCAATGGCCAAAATTTATGTTTTTTTTTTTTTTTAATGTTTTCTCAGGGCGTGTTAACAGATGGAAAGGAAATAGCTGTTAAAAGGTTGTCACGAAATTCATGGCAAGGATTAGCGGAGTTCAAGAATGAAATCATACTAACTGCAAAGTTACAACACCGAAACCTTGTGAAGCTATTAGGGTGTGGCATAGAAGGAGAGGAAAAACTGCTCATATATGAGTTCATGCCTAACAAAAGCCTTGATGTCTTTATCTTTGGTCTGTTCCATTCATTTCTTTTGCCTCTAAATTCTTGAATTTTAACTTGTCAATAGGCTGAAGTTTCTTCTAATTCTACTTTCAGACGAGGCAAGACGAGAACAGCTTGATTGGGAGACGTGCTACAGCATAATTAGTGGCATTGCTAGAGGACTTCTTTATCTTCATGAGGATTCCCGGCTTAGAATCATTCACAGGGATCTGAAAACTAGCAATGTGCTACTGGACCATGAAATGACTGCCAGGATTTCCGATTTTGGCATGGCCAGAATTTTTGGTGAAAACCAGAACAATGCTAACACCAGAAGAGTAGCAGGAACATTGTAAGCCCTCTATTCCTACCGTCAATTGTTTTTTTCATGTTTGTTGACAATTTAGGTCCTAAAATCCTATAACTCATGGGAATTTTTACTCGTGAAACAGCGGGTATATGGCTCCTGAATACGCAATGGAGGGACTATTTTCAGCGAAATCGGATGTCTTCAGCTTTGGTGTCATACTGCTAGAGATCCTAAGTGGGAGACGAAGTAGTGGCTCTTACCTTACACAACATGGCCAGACACTCTTGACATATGTGTGTATCATACATGACTGCAATCAAAATTTCCCTTCAATTAATTTTCAACCAATCAATAAAAAAATTGATGCCTTAAAACTATAAGTAGTTAACGCTATGAATATTTTTTTAATGCAAATTGACAATTTGACAGGCATGGAGATTGTGGAATGAAGGGAGAGAAATGGAATTTGCAGATCCTCTGTTGATGGGAAGGAGCCCAGAAATAGAAATTGTGACGTGCATGCACATTGGGCTGTTATGTGTGCAGGAAGATCCAGCAGACAGGCCCACAATGTCATTTGTGGTTTTAGCATTGGGAAGTGAACCAATAGCCCTTCCTCTACCAAAAAAGCCTGCATATTCTCTAGGCTAAATGATTCCCAATGACAGGTTTTCATAGTCAGATCCTTCAGTGAATCAAATGACAATTTCTGGCATCTCACCGTGGTGAATGTTAATTAGATTGCCACTATGATTTTGAGTGTGTGGAGAAAGCCTAGTAAATGTGAATGTTAGTATATGTTACAATAATAATAAAAATATAGATAAAGATAAAGATAATAGCATTCTAGCGTTTGAGTATTTGGAAAAATAATGTCTCTAAGAGTTTGATATAATATGAATAAATCTAAGTTTATATTATGTAAGCTTGCTTTATCCCTAAATTATATTGCCTCCTCCCAGTTGGATACTTCATTACGGCTCCGATGGGATTGTTATTCTTTCACGTGATATAGGAAAAAGAAAATCAGAAAAGCAGTGAAATTCATTACTATGAACTGATACTTTTAATCCTCTCTCAAGGGTTGGGCTTTTGTCGGAGTTCCGAATATTTTTCTAGCTCTAATAGTCATGAAGACCGTTTATTTACTTCACATGGGCTTATTTCCTCAAATCAATTTTTTTACTCATTTTTTTTTCTTTTTATGGATTATGAAATATGTTTTCTTATTTATTATAATAAAAACTAAAAGGTGTAGAGAACTACTATACATCAAGAATTTTACAATTGTAATAATAGTTTTACTTTTAATTTTTTATCCTTTCTTATCTCAAAAAGTTTTTTTGGTTCTTTTTTTCTTCCTTAACTAATAAATGGTGCATGCATTATTAAAAAAAAATGTTTATCAGATCAAAATAAGGTGGCTATGAATGTTGCAAGTATATAAGCATGATTTTATTTCTCTCATCTAAAATTGTAGAAGTCTTGAACTAGTTTTTATCATAGGAGACATGTATATTAGCTCCCATGTAAATCCACCACCCATATGAGCCTTGCAGAATATTAATCTCAAAATTCATAACTATAAATGGTTTTTTGGTAAAATTAGCTTGTGCAATGTAGCCACGTTTTTGGAAAGATAAGTTCTAGCACCATGCCGAGGATTTCCACAAACAAAACAATCATAATTAGTTTTATCATAATAGTGGTTGCCATTATTTGATGGTGGTTTAAGATGTGGTACATTATTTCTTGCTTGGCTAGAGCGAAAATGATTTTCATAAGGTTTTTTCTTAAAATACTTTTTTTTTGTCCTAAATTTTTCATGGGCTTTTTACATGTGAGATGGGTTTTCATGAGAAGCGATCTTGGTACCATTTAAACTATTGAGTTTAATGAATTTGTCTTGGTTCTTGCTTCTTCTTCTACTTTTAGATGGTTAATAGGATCTTCAATTAAGAGCTCCATAATTGTTTCTATCTCAAATCTTTAGCAAAGTCTTTTCAAAATTTAGGCAATTTATAGATGATGGATGCAACTTGCATTTGTTCATATACTTGGATGCCTTCATTACAAATCTCATAAGCTATCATTTGGAATTCATAAACTTGATCAACCATGGGCTTTTCTTCATTCATTTTGAACATGAAAGATACTTTTTAGAACCAGCTGCAATAAATTTCCATACTTCTCCATATATTTAAAATTGAAAAAAAAAATAAACAAATCAAACTCATGGCATTATTACTTAGATTTCAAGCAAAAAAAAAAAGTCAGAAACCGAACATTAGTATACTTTAATACTACACTTTTGGATATCATGAATGAACAATTGCTAGGGGGTTAGTTTCAAAACATGAAATGAAATAATAGTTGTTCTATAAAAAGCTAAAAATAGATGAAAAAAATAAATAATCAATTAATTTTTTTTTTTCAAAACTATAACTAAGTGCTTTGCCCAAATTCATTTTCCAGTAATTTTGTCCTCAATTTCGCATACTATATCGATAGCTTTTCACCGTGTACACCCAAATGCACCATAGAAAACTTGCAAAAGAAAAAAAAATAAATGATTGATTTTCTTAGAATTTTTTAAAAATGTTTAAAATATTTTTAAATCAAAATTCAATTATGGTTTTAAAGGTGAAAATTCATAGTGCTGTAAATCAAAGTTTCTGATAAGTGTGGATGAGGTGCTGTCATGAGTGAATTATTGGTGGTGAAGCTTAAGATAAGCAATCCTCATTGGGTAAAAGATAGTAAGGCATTAAAGTGACATCAAATCAAGGTAGTGATAGTCTTTAGAAAACAAAGTGAGTGGATTGTGTCATTAATTCAATATAAATGTTTCAGAGTTTATAAACTTATTTTATGGTCAATAAAGTAAAATTAATATTACACAACACAGTGATTAACATCAATACATCTTCATAAAGCCTTTTAATTACATAAATTTCAATGCTTTTTCCCCCTCAATAAAGAAATTGAATATTAATATAAATACTCAAGCCAACGAAATCTTTGATCTCAAAAATAACGATAATTCCTACACTCAACTAATCTCTAATATCAAATTGCTTCCATGACTTTTATTTAGTAGGCATATGTATAATGAGGTGTAATACCCAATGCCATTATTATATATATAAGTTTAGCATTTGAATGTATTTAGAGTCACTATTCTAGTCCATGAAAGGCAACAAAAATAGAAGTAGAACAGCTAAACTTGTACTAACCTTTAGGTTTCCAAAGATTGAGGATGTATGAAAATGATTGTGTAGACACTTCCTAGTCTTTATATGTTGCAGACGGATAATAGTCATAGTTTTAGGATATGGAAAAAAATTACCTCCCAAATATTGATAAGGAAAAAAATTACCTCCCAAATATTATGCCCATGGTGTGTTTCTCTCGGTAGTTATGTATTTTAGTGGGTCTTTGGCTTAAAGCTCATGGTTACTCAGGTAGACTTGCTACATCTAGAATATTAACCTAGCCCATTGATAGAAGAATAACATTAAAATCGAAGCTCCTATTGAAATTATTGTGCGATAGACAATTCACTCTGGATATATATATATATATATATATTTTTTATTTTTGATATTAACTTATTAAAATCATCCAAAAATATCTAAAAATATCAATTTTTTTTTGTAGACGAAAAAGATTTAAAAAACATAGATTTTAACACAAAGAACAACACTAAAAAAATAAATAATGAATTAGTTTGAAGAAAAAAAATTAGGATTGGAGTCCAAACAACAATATAGATGCTTTATGATCATAAAAACAATTCTTAAGGATTCTCTATTTCCAACCTGGATGTCCATCTTTAACAAGACCAGTGAGAAGAAGATAATCCCTAAATTAAAAAACCAATCTAAAGATACCACGGAAAAAAAAATCGCCCTCTAAAAGATGTGAATTATTAAATAATTACTAATTACTGAAGTCTATTCAGACATCATCAAAAAGACAAACAACTTTCCAACGTGAAAAACATCCACCCAACGAATAATTAATCATATACGCACAACGTGATGGTCATAGATACCCTTATCCCACGCCAAAGCAATTTAAAATTCAAAATAGAAAAATCAACGTTGCATAATGTGCTCCAACATCACAAAATGAACCATCATTGACCGGTAATTGTAAGTATATATATTAAACTCTATTAAAAGAAACCGGTGGTTCAGGATATTTGTTGGATCGGGTTGATTTGATACTAAAAAGCCGGTGACTCAGAATATTATTAGAAATTTCTTCATGTTTTGAAAAATGAAACATCAACACTCAAATAACTTGGGTCGCTGTCTTAATCACACTTCGGGCCGATCTGAAAACTATGGTTGCAACTTGCAACTTGCTAGGGTCAATTCTCTCTCGTAGAAGAAAAAAACAGGGTATAGAAATTTCAAGGAAACCAGAACAACACGGCAATGGAGACCATGATGATGACCTCCCTGTTGACCAGTATTATCGATGACGCGGTATGAGGAGAAACGTGTGGCCTTTAGCACGTCCGTTGCCATCCAAGTATCTATCGCCAATTTCTCCAGCAATTTTCGAGAAATTTGACCCTTCAACGTCTTCTACAATACAATAAATGTGCCATCACTGTTTTCATTGACTTCAGTCTGCATTTTGGCTAAAGCTGTTCCCACTCCATGTCCACTTAACCTCTTATCTGATAAAATATAACTTTGATATTTCCCATATGCGATCTGCAAGCAAGAGAACTTGATCACCGAAACAATGGACTCTCTCAAATTCTCCACAGTCCTACTCTCCTTGCTGAGCCTTGCTATTATCACTCAAGCACAGGATCCCACTTACCTATATAGTAATTGCCCAAACAAAACCACCTTCACAAGGAACAGCACTTACCAGGCTAATTTAAATCTTCTCTTATCTTCACTTTCATCAAACGCAACCCGCAACAACATCAATGGATTCTACAACGTATCTGCAGGACAGGATCCTGATGCAGTCTATGGCATGTTTCTTTGCCGTGGTGATGTTAGCAACAGTGTTTGTCGAAATTGTGTCAATTTTGCTGGCAAAGACATCCTCGAAAGGTGCCCAATTGAGAAAGTAGCTATGATATGGTTTGATGAGTGTGAATTGCGTTACTCAAATAGAAACATCTTCTCTACTGTGGACCAAGACTTTACCCTATTCATGATGAGTCCAAACAATGTTACAGTCCAACCTGATCGTTTTAACCAGCTAGTAGCAACCACCATAAATGATATAGCTACTCGGGCTGCATCTGCTCCTTCAGGTGGTAAGAAGTTTGCAGTTCAACAAGTGAACTATACTGGGATCCAGAAATTATACACTCTCGTGCAGTGTACAGCAGATCTATCCACTCCAGATTGTAGCCGTTGTCTTGAGGGAGCTATTTCAAAATTAGGCAATTGCTGTAATAGAAGGCAAGGAGGAAGGGTCATATTTCCAAGTTGTTATTTTCGGTATGAACTTTATGAATTTTATAATGCAACGGCAGCAGCTGAGGCTGCACCGCCACCTCCGCCTGTGGCTCTATCTCCTCCTCCAGCTTCAGGTCCAGAGACAAGAAGAAAAGGTAAAGTCGATAATGCCCTTTTCAATTGTCTTGTCGTTATATGAGCTTCAAAGTCATTATCGTAACAGTAGAAACTTTTATGGTGCCAATACACGAACCACTACATATTAATTGTTTGGAGAGAGAGAGAGAGAGAGATATAATAAGGTAGAGAAAATTTATATGAAAACTACTATTTAGTAATAATAATTAAAATACCATAAAAATTTTCCATAAAACGTGGGGTATTTTTTAACCGCTAGAAGATTATTGTATGTCACATATATTAAAAATTTAATTAATTGAAAAAATAAAATTAATTTTATAATCAATTAAAAAAATATTATTTTCTTTCAATTTATGGAAGTTAAAATTTCCAATCCTATGCATAAATTGTTTCTATTGATAAAGTCAGATAAGGCTGTTGATGATACTTGAAATCTAATTAATTATAATTAAATGTGGGATGCATTCAAGATTTTGAGGTTAAGAATTTATTCAAAACATGAGTACTATAACATATAATATTAAAATATTTAAAATTAATAGTAGATAAATGAAAAATTAATATAAAAAAACTCTTGATTAAGTTGACAAAATTCCAATTAATACCTATTATAGATGTTTTTATTGGTTTATTAAAATAAAATAAAAAAGTATTCATTATGAGTTATTTTCCCTTACTTTCATCTTTTATGTTATTCCAGTTTTGAACGCAACGAGAGTAAAAAATAGTTTTTTTTAAGTTAGTTTATGCTTAATGTTGAATTGCATCAAATCTAAGTATTAATATTTTTTAATCTTAGGAGAACTTTTTTAAGAAGTGCGATTTAATTTGTTTTTATCGTTTAATATTTTTTCAGTTTGCATACTAGTTTGATATCTTATATTATTTTGTATGCATACCTATTTTATTTTTTTGTAGGATGTATTTTGATGTTTAATCTAATATTTAGATTTAATTATTAATTAAATTAAATTTAAATAAATTCAAAATTATTTATCTTTGAAAAATTAAATTAAAATTTAGTTGAATTTGATTCTTAAAATCTTAAGACAAAATTTTAAAGTTCAATTATTTTTAAATTTTTATTTAATTTGTAATTTATATAGAATTTAATTTGATTGAATTTTATTTGATTGAATTTTTTTTATTATATAGTAGGTTTTGTCTCTCCACTTCACTACGAGCTAGACTTGTTTTGAAAAAAATAATGTTGAGATACTAAAATTGAATAAAAAAAATATAAATAAACATTTATTATAAATATATAAAAACACTAGCTAGAACTAATTAAGTTAACATGAGACATTTCATCAAACTTGTCATTCAAATTATTTGATTGGAATAACCTAATTAAAAATAAAAATAGATAAAACCTTTTAAAACATATATAAAAACACTAGTTTATTGAATGTTATATTCTTACAGGGAATGAGAAAAAAATAATTTTACTTATTAACGCGAGACCAGTTGGTCACAGTTGAGAATAACTGAATGTCTTAGGTTTGGCCTTAGCCAACCTTTCCTATTTATATATATAGGGCAGAATACAGTAGTAACCATAGGGATTACAACATTGGATTAATCCTACATTACATTAATATCCTATGTATAGATATACATGATATACATTCTATAATATGCCCCCTCAAGCTGAGGGTGGAGGATCGACCCGAAGCTTGAACCTGAAAGCAGTAAAGGACGCAGCGGAAAGTGGTTTGGTGAAGACATCAGCAAGTTGATCCTGAGAGGGGATAAACCGAATCTGAATTTCCTTCTTTGCTACCCGGTCACGGACAAAATGATAGTCTACCTCAACATGCTTAGTACGAGCATGAAAGATAGGATTTGCCGAGAGATAAGTAGCACCAAGATTATCACACCAAATAGTAGGAGCCGAGATGGAGGGAACCTGAAGATCTCTTAACAAATATTGAAGCCAGATGACCTTAGCAGTACCATCTGCTAAGGCTTTATACTCAGCCTCAGTGGAAGAGCGAGCAACTGTACGTTGCTTGCCGGATTTCCATGAAATCGGTGTTTGACCAAAGAAAACAAGATAGCCACCCGTAGACTTGCGATCATCAATACTCCCAGCCCAATCGGCATCTGTAAAACCATGAAGAGCAAAGGAGGTACCTCGAGTGATATGAAAACCATAAGAAGCCGTTCCTTTGAGATAACGGAGTATGCGTTTAACAGCAGCCCAATGGAAATCTGTAGGAGCATGCATGTATTGACAGACTCTGTTAACAGCAAAACAGATATCTGGGCGAGTGAATGTAAGATACTGAAGAGCACCCACATTTTGACGAAACCGTGTGGGATCAGAAAATGGATGATCGACTGTAGAGCAAGTTTAGAGGGAGAAACTGGAGTGTCAACCGGTTTGCAGGAAGTCATACCAGCCCGAGTGAGGATGTCAAGAATATATTTTTGTTGGCGCAACATCAGACCCATACCTGTAGACTGAACTTCAATACCTAGAAAGTAGTGAACATCACCTAAGTCACGTAGCTTGAATTCAGAGCTTAGTAACTGGACTAGATGATGGAGCATGGCAGAGTTGCTGCCTGTAAGCAGAATATCATCAACATAGACGAGAAGATAGAAGATATTAGTGCCATCAGATAAGATAAACAAGGAAGTGTCAACCTTGGAGGCAAGGAAACCAATAGAGAGTAAAAAATCACTCAGACGAGTGTACCATGCCTTTGGTGCCTGTTTTAAACCATATAGTGACTTGTGCAACCTGCACACATGAGATGGAAGAGTAGAATCAACAAAACCTGGAGGTTGTTTCATGTAGACCTCTTCAGTAAGAACACCATTGAGAAAGGCATTATGAATATCAAGCTGATGAATCTTCCAATTACGGGAAACTGCAATGGAAAAGACTAATCTGACGGTGGCCTGCTTAATAACTGGGCTGAAAGTTTCAGAATAATCAATGCCTTCCTGTTGAGTAAAGCCTCTAGCAACTAGACGGGCTTTATAACGTTCGATGCTGCCATCAATACGACGTTTGATACGATATACCCATCGGCTGCCCACAACATTCATCGATGGATGAAAGGGCACTAGAGACCAAGTATGATTGGATCGTAAAGCCTTGATCTCATCACACATGGCATCATGCCAAGCCACATATTTATTTGCATCAGAAAAGGCAACAGGTTCAGAAGAAGGAGAGAGCAATACCCGAGAGACAGCTGCATTAGCGGCAGCAGAGGACACCATATTGGCATTTTTGGGCTGCCGTGATCGAAGGATCATAGGGTGTCGGCTGAGAACTGGCTGTGACGCAGGTGAAGGAGGCATGACAGAGGTGTCATGATGCAGCGGATAGGCTGAGAGATCCACCACCAGATTTAGTCCAGGAGACGAATCCAAGGAAGAAGCTGCCGCAAGTGGAGAGCTGGCAGCAGAGGCAGAGTCGGCAGAAGCCGAATTGGTGGCAGAATAAAGAGGAGCTGAAGACGAGCCAGAGGATCTCCCACTATGCGCAAGGACTTTGTGCTGGAGAGCAGGAAACACTGAGTTGCAACCTGTAGCTGCAACAGTATGGTTAGATAAAGATGCATGGGGTGAGCGGCAAGGGAAATATGGAGGCTGTGGTGCTTAAGTCGGCAGTAAGGGCAGGGCAGAGGCAGAGGCGGGTGGGGATGGATTTTGAGCTGTAAACAGTGGTGAGTGGTTTAGATTTGGGAGGACGGTAATAGGGGATGGTGTATGGGTTTGAGGGGGAACCTGTGCAATCTGTTCAGATTTATCAAACGGAAAAACATTTTCATGAAAACGAATATGACGGGAGATATACATGCGATGAGATTCAATATCAAAACATCGATAACCAAGGTGAGAGGGACTGTAACCAAAAAATATACAAGGAGAAGATCGAAAATCTAATTTGTGATTATTATAGGGACGCAAGAAAGGAAAACATAGACATCCAAAAGTACGTAAAAATTGATAATCAGGAGACCGTTGAAACAAACAATCAAAAGGAGATTGATTATCAAGAACAGGAGTAGGCATACGATTAATGAGATAAACCGAAGTATCAAATGCATAATTCCAAAAATGAAAAGGAGCTTTACATTGACCTAGAAGAGTAAGACCGGTTTCCACAATATGCCTATGACGTCTTTCTACCATCCCATTTTGTTCGTGAGTATGTGGACATATCAGACGGTGATGAATACCAACAGTTTGGAAGAAAGTGGAGAGTTTGCGATATTCACCGCCCCAATCAGTTTGAACAGATTTTATTTTTAAAGAAAACTGACATTCGACAAGAGTTTGAAATCAATGAAAGACAGAATAAACATCAGATTTTACAACAAGTGGATAATACCATATATATTTTGTGTGCGCATCAACAAATATAACAAAATAACGATAACCATCCGAAGAAAAAAGGGGAGCAGGACCCCACACATCACTAAAAATTAATTCAAGTGGAGCAGAAGTTTTGTGACCAGTAGGTCGTAAAGACAAACGTGACGATTTTTCTAAGGGACAACTTTGGCATTGAAAATTAAGACTTTTGTTGTTACAAATGATCTTATTTTTCGAGACTAAAAATTTAAAAATGCGGGAGCTAGGATGACCTAGGCAACGATGCCACAAATCAGCAGAGGCAGAGGTGCAAGGAGACCAATAGGCTTGAGGAGTTGACAGGACGGAAGACCTAAACTTGGACAAAGTATAGAGACCATCTTTACTCTGACCTGAGAGAAGGACTTCATTGGTGTTGAGATCCTTGACATAAAATAGAAAAGGGTGAAATTCAAAATAAACATTATTATCGAGACAAAATTTCTGAACAGAAAGCAGAGGTTTCGTGATTGTAGGAACATGTAGAACATTAGATAAAGTGAATGAACGATGTGGGTTATATATTTTTGTATGGCCAATATTAGATATGGAAAGTCTCTTACCATCACCAACATGCAAATTATCATTACCATTGTATGGTTCTGAAGCAGTCAAGGTTGCAAGGTCAGGTGTGACGTGTTGGTTTGCACCGGTGTCCGGAAACCATTCAGCAACAGAGGCAGAATTATGGAATGCCAAATTGGCACTATGTTGCTGTCCATGGCTGCGTTGCTGAAGTTAGGAACACTGAGGAGCAGTGTGTCCAAAAGTGTGACATAGCTGGCAGCGGGAATTGGATCCTCGGCGCTGCCAATTTCCTTGCCAGCTGCTGTGCCTATTTTCGTTGCCATACTGAGGAGCAGAATTGTAATTGGTTTGAGAGTTACGAAAATCAGACTTGTAGCCAGTATTTTGAGCGCCTCTGTGAGCGGTAGAAGGAGAACGCCAGCTGCCATAGGAACGCCCCCTATGTCATCCAAACTGAGCAGAATTGTATCGTTGAGACAGTAGTGCTGAAGGTGGCGTGGGCAGCAATGGTTGGTTAGGCAGCAATGGTGCGTGAATGGCAGCAGATCCCATAGACAAATGAGAGGTTTTATGAATAAATTCATGAGTTAGTAGATGACTAAGCAAATCTGCATATGGTAGAGGATCCGCCCTTGTAATAAGACTTGTTACTAAGTCCTTAAATTCTCCGCGAAGGCCACGAAATACATAGAGATTAAAATCGGTTAGCGAGATAGGCCGGCCAGCAGCTGCTAGCTCATCAAATAAAGTCTTAGCTTTTTGCAAAAATTGAGTTACCGAATCATCACCTTGTCAAAGGTCTTGAAGAGAGCCATGTAATTGCATAATACAGGAATTGGATGTAGAGGCTAGAGCTTGCTCAAGTGTGAGCCAGACAGAACATGAGGTTGGACAATCAACAACAAGATGAAGAACTTCCATGGATAGCGAAGAGAGCAAGGCACTTAGAATTAGTTGATCCTGTTGTTTCCAACGAAGAAAGGATTGAGGTACCTGAAGAGTAGCACCATCGGCAGCAAGAATATATGGAGAGGGGCAGGAGTTTGAACCATCAACAAAGCCGAAAACTCCTTGGCCTAAGAGGTATGGTTTCATCTGCATTCGCCAATACAAATAATTGGTATTCGTTAATTTCAGAGAGATGACCTGATGAGTGTGTGAGAGGGACACAATTGCCACGGCAGAGGCTGCTGTAGTTTCAATTTCCGAAGATGGCAGCAGAGGAGCATTGTCCGAATTGAGCAGAGGAGCATTGTCCGGATTGAGAAGAGCATGGCCAATATTAGTGTGTTGTGGCCACTGCATAATTGAGGCTGAAGAAGAGAGCTGTCCTGCGGCTGAAGAAGAAAATTGCAACGAAGGAGGTGGGACAACAGGTGCTGCTGCAGAGGAGGAGAAGGCTGCCGGTTGAGAAGAATCCATTGCAAAGGAGGAGGAGAAGTGTTTTAATTTATTTTGGCTCTGATACCAAGTTGAGAATAACTGAATGTCTTAGGTTTGGCCTTAGCCAACCTTTCCTATTTATATATGTAGGGCAGAATACAGTAGTAACCATAGGGATTACAACATTGGATTAATCCTACATTACATTAATATCCCATGTATAGATATACATGATATACATTCTATAATAGTCACTGACCATCACTTTATTTCTTAGAATATTATTTTTGTACGTAGGATACCACCGACCATCACTTTATTTCTTAGAATCATCCTAAAATATAGTAGATTTGTTAAGTTGGCTTTGGGGATCAATTCAATCAAATGTTGGATATCTCTCATTAGTAGCAACTCTTCCAGCATAAACTCTTCAAAATCAACAAGGAACGGTTTCATAGCTTCTGGTACATTCAAATTCTGCTCCTGCTTGGTTTCATGTGCTCCCTTAATCTTTGTTATCTTTCTCGGAATACTTCTCAACCACATTCATGGCTCATTCAAGGAATGGTATTACTTCGAATACCTGAATCAATAGTTATGGTTCTCTAACGGAGCAAAATGCATTGCCCTATCAAATTATCTTTTATAAACTCATTAGCTAGACATTTTATGTCAGATTTAAAATGGAAAAAAGGTGAGATAATTAACTAGGAAAGATATTGATGATGGAAGTCAAAGAGTTACAAAAGGTTTAAATAGTTACTTTTTTTAAAGTTGCTTCTCACTTTAATTAGGTTATCATAGTGCGGTAGGCAAATAGCTTTTTGACCAGAAAAATGCAGTTGATTTTTAGAAATAATATATTCTCCTTTGTTCCTTAACAAAATATTTCTTCACATATTATGTCGTTGATCCTGATTTCGTCGCTTTTTGAATATGCTTGTATATGAATGTTAAAGGCAGTGTGAAATTGCTGTGCGTTTTTGAACGATATATATTTCTTTATGCAGGAAAAGGCGGTGTCTCAACAGTTTTAATTATAGCTATTTTGATCCCAGTTACTGTTTCTCTTGTGCTTTTCTGCCTGGGTTTCTGTTTCTTGAGTAGAAGGGCGAAGAGCAATAAATATTCTGCGCAGGAAAATGATGGTAAAAAACTTTGAGAATCATTTCCCCCCTTCTAAATGCAATGTCTTTCTCTGTTTTGCACAGTTTCAGAATACCCAATTGATATCTGCTTGGTTGTGCAGTTGGAAATGAGATTACAAACGTGGAGTCATTACAATTCGATTTGAGTTCTATACAAGAAGCCACAAACCATTTCTCCGCTGATAACAAGTTAGGTGAAGGTGGATTTGGTGAGGTTTACAAGGTAAGCAAGCGATTTGTAATGAATTTAAAGTTTGAAGAACCCAAAAGATCTTGCATTAGAATTTAAGAAATTTTGCGGTAGTGCTTGTTTAACAATCTTTTCAAGTGCATTCTCAGGGAACACTTCCTAATGGACAAGCAATAGCTGTGAAGAGGCTATCGAAAGGCTCAGGACAAGGTGCAGCGGAATTTAAGAATGAGGTTGTCTTGGTAGCTAAGCTTCAACACAGGAATTTAGTGAGGTTGTTTGGATTTTGTTTGGAAGGAGAAGAAAAAATTCTTGTCTATGAATTTGTGCCAAACAAAAGCCTCGACTACTTTTTATTTGGTATGGACTTTCTAATTAAACGCTCATCAATTGCCCTTTGATACAGGGAATGCATAAATGCTTGTTCGTTCATTAGTTCTTCTAAATCAGGAGTACTTGCATTTGAACATAATCCTCTATGCTCTGACTGAAATTTTTTATTTTCATGAATTTGTAGACCCAGAGAAGCAAGGGCTACTGGATTGGTCTAAACGATACAAAATAATAGGAGGAATTGCTCGGGGAATTCTTTATCTACACGAGGACTCTAGGCTAAGAATTATACATCGTGACCTTAAAGCTAGTAATATTTTGCTTGATGGAGATATGAACGCCAAAGTTTCAGATTTCGGCATGGCTAGGATTTTCGGAGTTGATCAAACTCAAGGATGTACCAACAGAATTGTTGGAACATAGTAAGTAAAGATCTAATTCCTATAGAATTGTTGACATAATATTTTCATTTCTTTTCTAAACATGTCGATCCGTTTCGGTTTTGTAGTGGTTATATGTCTCCAGAATATGCAATGCATGGGCAGTTCTCCGTCAAGTCTGATGCTTATAGCTTTGGTGTCTTAATTCTTGAAATTATATCTGGAAAGAAGAACAGTTCTTTCTATCAAACTGGCGGTGCTGCAGACCTTGCGAGCTATGTGAGTGAAGTTTTCTTCCACAACACCACTAATTCCAGACCAGGGATGATAACCTGGAAAAAAGAAAAAAGAAAAAAAGAAGCATAAGGTTATCGAAACTTTTGACCCCTCAATTTTTTTCAGGCATGGAAACATTGGAGAGATGGGACACCACTGGAAGTGATGGATCCAACTCTGGCGGATACGTATTCAAGAAATGAGGTAATTAGATGCATCCACATCGGATTGTTATGTGTTCAGGAAGATCCAGCTTCCAGACCCACAATGGCATCAGTTGTTCTCATGATCAATAGTTACTCGATTACCTTACCATTACCTCAAGAGCCTGCATTTTTTCTCCATAGTAGAACAGATCAAGGGTCAATTCCAAGCAAGGAGTTTTTTGCAGATAAATCTAAGAGCAATTCTGTGCCATATTCTGGCGATGAAGGTTCAATCACTGAAGTATATCCTCGATAGGGAGAGAATGTGCATTTTCTCCAAAATAAGCAATGGAAAATATATAAGGTTAGCTTTTTAGTATAAAACACTTCGAATTTGGGAGTTTCATATCATGGAGTTCCAATCATGATCAGTGAGTTTGCTTAAAACTAGCTAGTGCTTGATGTATATTGTAAATAAGCCTCAACTCCAAAGTTGTTAAATGTGCTTGATGTGTATTGTAAATAAGCCTCAACTCACACACAACTGTGCAATCTCTAGTGGACCTCGAGTTGGCGGGCTCTCTCTAGTGGTTTAACACTCAGAAGTGGTTACTTACTCATAGATAGCATCCAAGAGTGTCTGTGACATAAAAAAAGTGTAATAAATTTTTACATCAAACTTTACAGTTCAAACTTTTTGAGGTTATTCAGATTAGTTCCATATATGTGGTCTCGTGCATTGATAGATGAGTTTTGATCTTTGATCTTCACTAGGTTTCATGTTTGTGACACGTTTGATCCCATCCAACTACACAGTATTTTAGGAACAAACTATGTATATTTTGATGAGCAAATATGGTATTGTAGAACCAGAGACATTAACGTTCAAATAGATGAATCCATAAGAGATTTGTTACTTATGGTATTATATAATTCGCATCAATATTATAATACTTCCTTTCATGATGACACATCATGCCTTAATTTTTTAAAAAATATCAAATTGTTATTTTCTTTTAAAATGTGTTTATGATGATTTTTATATATTTATGACAAAAATAAAATAAAAAATATTATTTTATTATATTTTAATTGAAAAATATTTGTTAAAAAATATAATGTATTGTAATACAAAACACACACTTACAAAATAGGAAATGACCTCTCCTTTATACTTGTTTATATTGGTTTCTCACACCAATCTATCGAAAAATCTAGAATTTTAAATTCTTAAAATACATTTAGTAGTTGGTAGATGTATAAATCATGTGTAGAAAAAGATCTAGAAAGTAGGAGAAAATAATAATAATCAATGAACCTGATATTAAATGATAAGTTGAGAAACAATTTAATTAAAAAAATTTAAAAAATTAATCAGAGTCAACACAAATTAACTTACTAAAATAGTAAATCGGGTCATAAAATTAGGATAATAACTTTATAAAAACAATTTATAAAAAAAATTGAGTCCATTTGGATTAACATACAAAAATCATGATTTGATATATGAGACTGAATAACCTTATAAAATATAAATTAAAATAAACTATGAAGTACAATCCACAATTAATATTAGGTTCATTGATTAGTATTATTTTAGTTGGCTTTTAACCATTTTTTATCTAGTTTTTTTATAGGCTTTTTAATCATTTTTTAGGGTTTTTTTTAATAAAACCAAACCTATTGATAAATAAATCTCACAAAATCCAATTAGACATTATCAAATTTGCTTCTTTTTTTTTTTGAGCCTTTTGTTTTTCTAAACAAAAATAAATTGTAGCATTGCTTTTAGTTTCATATTCCAATTCGAGCAAACCAAGCAAAAAGTCAGCAAAAGACCACATCCAACAACAAAACATTTGCATGATAATTCACCAACCAAAGAAAACCAAGCAACCAACAACATTCCAAGTTAGTTGTTAAGCAAAACATTCCAACAAAATAAATCCAGCAACAGCAGCATCAAGAAAATCAATCTTCATCTGGTGTCCAATCTTTCTGAATATCCATCTAAAAAACAAAACATTAATATGAATCAGTTGATAATTAAAAGTGTCGCACCCGACATCGCGGCGGCCTTAAAAATTAAATCTTATCTTTGGACAGAACGGATTTCTGGCATCCTGTTCTTTGATGAGAATATTCTTTGTTTAAGGAGTCGCCACCTAGTATTATGGTTACTAGGAACCCTAACTGGTCAACAGAGATTCTATGGTTTGGAACTGGTTACGTAAAAGGGAAGATATTATCACCCCTTAAACGTCTTGCCTGAGGCAGGCTGCATTGCTAGTTTCGTCTTAAATTACTAAATGTTTATTTTTTTATGTTATGAAAGTTTGCTTACAATATTCCTGACTCTGGCGCCAGTGAATATTAACTACGAATATTTCCAACTCTGGCATTGATAAATATTACGTAGTTAAAAAAAAAATTAAATCAGTATTTTTTTTTATTCCCGACTCTAGTGCCAGTGAATAAATAAATAATAATACATTTATTTTTTTGAATGCACATATTTCTTATTTTTTTTAGCTAAAAAAAATTGAATAAAAAAATAAAAATAATATAAATTTAAACCGGTATTTTTATTCCTGACTCTGGCGTCAGTGAATAAACCAATAAATTTACATTATTTTTGTTTTTGCATACACATTCTTTATTTTTTTTTTCTGTATTTTTTATTTTTTATTATTTTTTGTTGGGCGGGGCTGGGCTGGGCCTGGCCCGGCCAGCATAGTATTTTTGGGCTGGGCCCAGCTCAGCCCACATGGGCTGGGCTAAGCCCGGCCCGGCCACTGGCCGGGCAAAAGCCTACAAGAAGCACGCGTGCTGTGTACTGTGCGAGGTAATTAACAAACTTATTTGATCTGTGAAGGCGAAAGAGAATTATTCTATGAAAGCTAAAGAAAGCTTACCTGTTCTGCTAGCGTGCTGCTGTTTCGGGCGAAGATCAGTGAACACACTCCTCGCTGGGAAACTGGAATTCCTCCTTCGACCTTTTGCTTTCCTGCCCTCTGCTTCTTCTTCTCTCGGTCGTTTGTCTCCTCTCTGCTTCCCTTTTTTTTTTTAGAAATGAAGGAACGAAGCTGATGATGATGCCGGTTCTCCCCGATGGTTTTGGTTCTGGGTCCTTCTTCTTTTCTGCTATCTTTCTGTTTTCTTGCCTTCTTGTTGCTGCCTCCGGTTCTGGGTTTTTCTGGGTTCTATGTGCGCTTTTTTTCTGTTGCTGGGGTCTTTCTCTGATTTTTTTTTGTTTCGTTTGTGGTGTTTTGCTCTGTTTCGCCCCCTGGTTCCGCTCTGTTCTGCCTTTGTTATGGGTTTATTTCTCTGTTGTGCTTGTGTCCCCCTCCTCCTTCTCTCGGTGAATTTGTGTTTTTTTACTTTGTATTTCTGCCTTGTTTTTTTTTAGCCCCGGATCTTCGTCTTTCCTCTTTCTTTCTCCTCTCTCTTTTGCATTGCATAGACTGGGATCAATATTTATAGTGCAAGATTCTTATCACTTATAAAAAGTAAAGTCTCAATCAAATTCATTCTCTTTTTTTAAATTCAAATAAGAATCGAATTCGAAATCAGAAAATTTTATCTTGAAGTTAAGGATTATCTTGAAAATAAAGATTATTTCGAAAGTAAGGATTATCTCAAAGATAAGGATAGAATGAAAAAAGCACATTATAGTCCTTAAATTTCACGCAAGTTGACAAATCACATTTTTCATCGAAATAAGTCTCTGATCTTTTAATTTTACATTTTAAACCCTGTAAAAATTAAATTAATAGCCAATGGGCCAAAATTAGGTTACGACAAAAAGTAAGTATTATGTATTCACAGCAGGTTACATGCTCAAAAACTCAAAAAGTTAATTTATCACAGTAACAAGACAGCAAATATTAACATGGAGATAAAATAACTAATTATAAGCATGCTCTTGAGACTACTTTCATAAGAGAATTTGTCAATAAATTTTAATTCAGTTCTCTTACAATCCAGTACAGTGGAAAAACAATAGAAATTAGAGATTCTATCGAAAGAGACAAACCTGCTACTTTATGCATGTCTCACGGCATATGAGATATATCTGCTAGTGTTTATTGAAAAATAAAAATACAATTAATCTTTTTAGAAGCTTATGAACTTTAAACACAACAAACTTTGGTACATATGCTTTAGTAATCATAAAATAAAAGAACAACAAATGGTGGTGTTTGTTTAATAACGGGATTTTTAAGAAAATGAAAAGGTTTGATAAAAACCTTTTAAAAATTAGCTTTTGCAAAAGTTTAGAATTCCATTGTAAGCTCAAAAAATTATAATCTTTGGCAATAATTAAACAGGAGCAGAGAGATGGCAGGAGGTGGGGATAAAATGAGGATTTAGTGTTAGGATAGCTGGATTTAGTGTTAGGCTGAAAGGGATAAAAATTAGGCCGAATTGTAACATCAATTTTTTATGTCATTTTTCTGTATTGAATGCTGATTTTAAAAAACAATAAAATTGCCTGTCAAAAATCAAACAGCAACTATGAAGTTAGCAGTCCTTTTCACTTTGATTATTGATCTTGAATTAGTGTAATTCAACCCTCAATTGAGCAATAAACTTTTAATTTTTTTAATTTGACTCCTGATCCGGTTTTAATTACAGCCCCTCCATTTACGCATCTATTTCAATTTGTTCCTTGGTTTCAGATTTATTCAATTAAGTTCTTAATTGGCCATCAAACTTCAATATTTATACAATTAAGCCCCTGATTTGACCAAATTAACTTTCAAAAATTATAATTTGACCCTAGAACTTTAATTTCTTCCAATTAAAACCCAAATTAACTCCAAAATCAATTTTTCTTGCAATCAAAACCTCCATAAATTCAATTAAACATTCAATAAAATTTAATTGAGTCCATAAACAACTGATTTTGGACTTTTCTTCCTCCAATTGAATTTTCTTTGTCAACAGGGCTATTATCAGTCAATAAAATACTGTCAAATTTTAATCTTTGTATTTTTTAACCCCCTCAAGCAATTTTTGACTATTTTTTGAGTGTTCTAGCATCCTCTTTTAACTATCATATTTTTTTGATAATATTTTTTTTTATTATTTTTTTTATTATTCTTATGCGGGGACCGAAAATGGGTTACAATACTATATGTTTCTTGAAAAAAAAGTCCTAAAATAACAAAAAAAAATGTTTAAATTGTGAAATGTTTTTATTAAATATATCACTCATCATTTCTTTCATCATAGCACGCTTAAATTATAAAATCAAACTCAATTTTATCAAATGACAAACTAATATAATTTCTCAAAATATTGAACAAATCCTAACATGTACAAAATTATACATTTATACAATAGATTTCTTAATGAAAATGCTATAAAACAAGTAAACACAAGAACAAACTACACATACAAAATGCCAAAAAATTAACATAAAAATGGGTTACAACAAAAAAATAAATATTTTTGCTTATTTGATGTGATGAGTCTTTAAAAGGACGGAGATATTAACATAATGAGTGTTGAGGTTGCTGAATTTATGATAAAAGAGCTTAGATTTATAATAAAATAGAGGGGGAAAGGGTGTTGTTTTCTATAGAAAAAAAAAAAAAACAAGAAGAAGGATTGAGAGAGGAAGAGAGGGGTCATGCTACTAGTTATAACTTTAATATTATTGATGGATTCATCAACAAAAATTAATAACTATAAATTATAATTGGTATGTCTGTCGAAAATATTGACACAATAGATTTGCCGATGAAATTAACAAGGGAATAAGTGTTTTTTTTTTAAATCCACCAATAATTTTCTTGATACTCACCCATAAAACTTTTTTTATCAGTTATTTACCTTAATTATTACTTAACAGACCTTATCAAACTAACGATAATTTAATTTTCATGAGTTAGCCTCGTCTGCTTATCAATAAACAATCTTTATTAATCAATAATTAGGTTGAGCTTATTGTGTGCTTGCAACCATAAAAACATAACGGGAACAACCGTAAATCAAATTCAAAGTCAAGATTTCATGTTTTATTCTCGGATATAACAATAAACAAGGAGTAAATACTGCACATAGAAAAGTAATGCCACAAAAGGCACAATTATGGTTTTCATAACAATAACTGAGACAGTATTTGAACTACTTGAATAATAGGGACTTAAAGGATGATGAATCAATAATTCAAGATTTGATGAATCTTTGAAAAAAATAGTAAATAAAATATATGGTAGACAATAAAAATATTGAAAAATAGTCTTTTAAAATGGTTGGACAGATGATATAAAAGTCAGCTATTGAAAAAAGCAAAAGCTAATATTTAAATTAAGATATGATGAACTTGTTCTAATAAAATGTAGAAATTAAGAATATAAAAGAATGTTATAGTTTTATCTATTTTATTCAACTCATGTAGAATTTATATTGCCATACAACATACATATATGTTTCATCATCTTCTTCAAGATTATTGAAATAATTTTGTGATTGTCTTGAATTGTTCAATCCCTTCATTTCTTCCTTTTATTAAGTAGAAAATAATCAAGACTATAAAATTGATTATTTCCTTAACTATAACAAACCCCATTCTTTCGCTATATGATGAGGAAATTATCGAGGATCTAACTAAGTAATTGAAATCTCATTCTTCGATAGTGGGATAATCTTAAGCTGGGATTGCGCCATCGTTGAAGTATAGCTCAGTGAAGAAGCTGGTTCAAAAGGTATTTGTAAAGTAAGAGAGGAGTTGCTTAGCATCTGAACAACTGAAGTCATTGTCGGCCTGTCAGCTACATTTTCTTGAACGCAGAGTAACCCAATGTGGATGCATCTCGTCATTTCAGCTGTTGAGCCGTTCCTCAAAATGGGATCAATAAGATCTAAAGCAGTCCCTTCCCTCCAACGTCTCCATGTCTAAAAAATTTATTCGAAGTGAATTCACAATATTGAAGGGTAAATCTTTCACTGATGTGTTTGATTTGTAGATGGTTGTACTTACATGGCTCGTAAGGTGCTCCATGTCATCTCCATCGCGGAAACTAGGTTTTTGACCGCTCACAATCTCCAAGACTAGCACTCCAAAACTAAACACATCTGACTTGACCGAGAACTGTCTTTGCCTTGCATACTCTGGAGCAATATAGCCACTGAAATGGTACATTAACAGATCTTAGTTGCAATGGTTCGAATCATAAGCATTCAGTATTCACACCTCTTCCATTATTGATATAAATTAGACTTACAAGGTTCCAGCGATCCTCGATGCAGCATCATGAGTTTGATCAGTTTTCATTAACTTTGCCATTCCAAAATCTGAAATTTTAGCATTCATGTTTCCATCTAACAGAATGTTGCTAGGCTTGAGGTCACGATGAATAATCCGGAGCTGAGAATCTTGATGCAGGTACAGAATCCCTCTAGCTATGCCTTCTATGATTTTGTAGCGCTTCTCCCAATCAAGGATGAATCGTTTGTTTGGATCTAAGCGTTCATAAAATGAGAGCTTCAGAAACTTCGGAAAACATGTCTATAGAATTTGACACTAGTTATAATTCTCTTACAAACATGAATTGATCTTGATAAAAAAAAATGATGAGGAAAAAAAAATTATAAGATAATATGGAATTCAGTATTACCATGTATAAATTGATCGAGACTTGAATTAGGCACAAACTCGTAGATTAGAAGCTTTTCTGTTCCTTCCAAGCAGAACCCCAGTAACCTAACAAGATTCCGGTGATCAAGTTTGGCTAGTAGCCCTACCTCATTCCTAAATTCTACTGCTCCTTGCCCAGAATTACTTGATAATCTCTTTACAGCTATAGCTTATCCATCTGTATTATAGAATGTAATTATATAGGAAATATTGTAGTCATATTCTTATGTGGTAATCTCCACCTTTACTATTGTATATTGCCCTACTCATATTTATAGAAAGGGTTGGCTAACCTATTAGGTTAAGCCTCCTAATTATTCTCAACTTGGTATCAGAGCCTCCTAATTTTTTCTCTCTTTGCAGCCGGCCCTAATTTTCTCCCCCATGGACTCTCCTCCTGTTGCCGTTGATCCAATCTCTCCCTCCACCGCTGCTGCATCATCACCGGCCAGCCCTCTTCCCGCTGCTGGCTCTGCCGTTCCTTTGCCTCTCATGGGAACACAATATACAACAATGGTTCCTCTATCAAACACCCACCATGTTGTGTCGTTGAAACTTACGAACACAAACTATCTTTATTGGAGAATGCAGATGAAGCCATATCTCCTTGGTCAAGGTGTTTTTCACTTTGTTGACGGCTCCTTGCCGTGTCCTCCATCTCATATGATTGATGCTTCGGCTGATTCTTCTTCTGCCATCAGCCCCTCTTTTCTTCGTTGGAAGCAACAAGATCAACTTATTTTGAGTGCTCTACTCTCCTCTCTTTCCGTGGATGTGCTGCATCTTGTAGTAGATTGTTCTACTTCACATTGTGTTTGGAGCACGCTTAAGAAGGCACTTGCCTCTCCATCTAATTCCCGGATCATGCAACTACATGGCTCCTTTCAAGACCTTCGGCAAGGTGATGCATCAGTTAGTATGTATATGCAGCAAGCCAAATCGTTATTTGACGAATTGGCTGCTGCTGGTCGCCCAATGTCCCTTGAAGATTTCAATCTTTATGTGTTTCGTGGACTTCGCGGTGAGTTCAAAGACTTGGTAACTAGTCTCATAACCAAGGCTGAACCGCTATCGTATGCTGATCTTCATAGCCATCTCCTTACCCATGAGTTTCTGCACAAGAATTCCTTTCACTCCATGGCTGTCGGTTCATCCTCTTCATCACTGCGGTCTTCTTCTTCTCTGCCGCAGCAGCCACCATTGCTGCCAACACCTCCGAATTCTGCTTATTATGCCATGACTAATCACAGCCGAAACAGGGGACGTTCTAGAGGAAATTGGCGCTCAAACACCAACCGATTTCAGGCCCCAAACAGAGGTCACTCCGCTGCAGATTGGAGGCAAAATCAGTGGCAGAACAGGCGCACCTCTGCTGCAGATTTCCGGCCAAATCAGGGGCAGTGGTCTGGACATGTCCGCTGCCAATTATGTTCCACTCCTGGCCATTCAGCTCTTCAATGCTATCAGTTTCGCAGCAGCACACAGCAGCCTTCTGCTCACCTTGCTGTTGCGAATGATTCTGCTGCAACGACTTGGTTTCCCGACACCGGCGCGAATCAACATGTGACGCCTGATCTTGCAACTCTAACTGATTCTGCTCCTTATCTTGGTAATGATTTCTTGCATGTTGGTGATGGTAAGGCCCTTGACATATCCCATGTTGGACATACTACTTTATATTCCCCCAAACGCTTGTTTACATTAACTAATGTTCTTCGTGTGCCTCACATTACCAAACCGTTGTTATCTGTTCAGAAATTCTGTCGTGATAATCATGTTTATTTTGAATTTCACGATTCTGTGTTTTATGTGAAGGATCTCATCACCAAAGAAGTTCTTCTTTCCGGTCGGAGTCATGATGGTCTTTATGTTCTATCCGAGTCCTCGGCTACGTCAGTTCCTCAAGCTTTTTGGTCTCCTTGCATTTCCGAGACTGCCGACTTGTGGCATCGTCGTTTAGGTCATCCAACTCCTCGCATTCTAAATTTGTTAGTTTTTGATAATAAAATTATTTGTACGTCTAAACGATCTTTTACTCAATGTCAAGCATGTCCATTAGGCAAGTCATCCCGTTTGTCATTACGACCGACGGGTCACAAAACTTCTACCCCACTTGAATTAATTTTTACTCAATGATGTTTTTTACCGTTTCTCCCAAACCACTCCAAAATTGTTCAAACTGTCTAAAAGTTGCGTCGTCAAGGATACCCACATTATAGAAAATGCTATTAGGAGATTGCTCAAGTGATCCTAAAAAATAACGATTCGCATAACGTACAATACATGGAAGTGGATTCCCTCCCCATGAAATTGCTTCGTTTTGGTTTGGACATGCTGCCATGAGAGTTTGAATAGCAGAATTGACGCAGCTGGAACAATTTTCAGCTGATGGGGA
This sequence comes from Populus tomentosa, assembly GCA_018804465.1. Classification (NCBI taxonomy): domain Eukaryota; kingdom Viridiplantae; phylum Streptophyta; class Magnoliopsida; order Malpighiales; family Salicaceae; genus Populus; species Populus tomentosa. The sequence continues at coordinate 2,080,171 of CM031989.1, forward strand.
AGCCATACAGAGCACAAGACCATAAACTGTGTCATTGCCTAAACCTATTGTAGTATTGTAGAAACCCCCATTGTTTGTGACATTGGAAGCTAGTGAACGGAGAACAAGGTCTCGGTTTTTTGCGTAGGTGCTATTAGCTGTAAAGTTTCCTGTGGTATAACAGGTTTGAGCATCGGTAAGAGTGATGCTTACGATAATAACATGTAAAAGAAGAGAGACGATAGTTTTAGAACCCATTTCAACAGAGGAAATATTAACTTCTGTTCACAATTTCTTTCATCGTGAAAGAAATCCCTTGCATAGATGGTATTTTATATATCTTGACTTTCCGCGTAAGAATAAGAATTTTTAATTGATGTATTCAAGTGATTTCTTTCTCTGTTTTCATGTATCATCCATTATAAATAAGATTTTTTTTTTAAAAAAATCTATTTATATATCAATGCATTTATCAATGTATCAACCGTTTATTTATTTATTTATTGTAGTTAGGCTGCATTTTAGTTTTATGGCAAAGGTAGTGGATTACTAAAATGATTTACCTAGTTCTTTTAATTAACAAAAAAATATATTTATTCAACGTGCAAATAGCGTTCCCAATAATAAATAAAAATATTTAATCAATAAAAAATTCAATTTTTTTTTTTTTGGTTAGGCTGCATTTTAGTTTTATGGCAAAGGTAGTGGATTACTAAAATGATTTACCTAGTTCTTTTAATTAACAAAAAAATATATTTATTCAACGTGCAAATAGCGTTCCCAATAATAAATAAAAATATTTAATCAATAAAAAATTCAATTTTTTTTTTTTTTGGTTAGGCTGCATTTTAGTTTTATGGCAAAGGTAGTGGATTACTAAAATGATTTACCTAGTTCTTTTAATTAACAAAAAAATATATTTATTCAACGTGCAAATAGCGTTCCCAATAATAAATAAAAATATTTAATCAATAAAAAATTCAATTTTTTTTTTTTTGGTTAGGCTGCATTTTAGTTTTATGGCAAAGGTAGTGGATTACTAAAATGATTTACCTAGTTCTTTTAATTAACGAAAAAATATATTTATTCAACGTGCAAATAGCGTTCCCAATAATAAATAAAAATATTTAATCAATAAAAAATTCAATTTTTTTTTTTTTTGGTTAGGCTGCATTTTAGTTTTATGGCAAAGGTAGTGGGTGGGAAATGATCGGTATCACAGTTTGAAATGGCAACTTTACTTGTGCCAAATTTTATGGCAAAGGTAATTAGGCTGCACTAAAATGAAAAGTTTTTCTGTAAAAAGAATAAAAAAAATAAGTATAAATATAAAATTCAGCTAGGCTAATGATCTGGTCTAAAAGTTACGTCATAGGTTGGATGAGTCAATTTAAAACAATAATTTTTTGAAAGAAAATGAAATTATATCATAGATTAACTTGTTAAATAAAACAGGTTTAACCATGTCAGCTTTTACCTGGTTCAATATAAACATGTCCCGAGTCAGGTCATGAATTGGTTGGTTGCTGGTTGATCCATCGGGTGGGTTTAACTGCACTAAAAAGAAAGGATAATGTAGGTATTTGATGACAATAGATTTAAAAGGATTCTATTTGGAGCCTGCTTCGTAATTATTGAACTGGTCGCATCACTTAGTTCAATTATAATATAGTCCTGCCATTGATCCTTGCATGCATAAATATAAAATGCAATAGAGTCCAAGGAAATCAATAAATTTACTGTTTTTCCATATCAAACTGCAATTATCCTTCCCCAAATAAAACAAAGTTTAGAGTAAATATTTTAGTTTTATGGCAAAGGTAGTGGGTGGGAAATGATCGGTATCACAGTGTGAAATGGCGACTTTACTTCTGGTCCCAATTCCTGACTGCTTAATTGCCTTTAGACCAAGATCGTTAAAATCGCGATTCAAGTCGTAAAATCGTACGTTTTTACGAGTTAATATAGACTTTACGTGCTAAATCGTTCATAAAACTCGGAAATGAGCAAAAGCGGGTCAGAAACAGTTAAAATCGTTAAAATCGGGTGAAATCGCATAAAATCGTGATTTCACACCCGATTGAACGAGTTTGCCCGCAGGAGATAAAATTTCAGTGTTGCTGCCACGTGTCACCCGCCTATTGGATGGAACAAATCGAAAGCAATTAACTGATTAACAATTCACGCCTTCACGGAATCAGTCTTCTCTCCAGTCTTCTCTCGCTCAGCCTTCTCAGTCAATTTCATTGTTGTTTCGCCCGCAAAAATATCAGCTGCTATTAACTATGACAATCTTTTCTCCCATAGGAACAAAGCACTCGTCTCATCAAGATTACATGGAAAAGGCTGATAAAGCAAGGCGTGACAGACTTTCTTCAGGTTCTGCTGCTCCATGATTTTTGTGTGTGATCAGTTTGACAGTGGAAAGGGTTTTGGTGATTCACTTTTCATCTGCCTGCTTCTGCCATGGCTAAGCTTCAGGTTGAGGAGTGGGTCTGTATTTCATTTTGTAGGATGCGATGTGCAAATGTTTATGAGATGAAAACTTGAAATTTTTCTGAGTTGGCACTTCCAAATAGAAGTACTACTTGGATTCTTGTTGGCTTATCTCCAAAACGATATCAGTAAAAGCTGGGTGGAAATAAGTTGCATCTACAGAAATGGCAACTCTTACTGATCTCGAATTCGTTTTGTCAATTCTGAGGGAAAACTAGGGATGCTGTGGGATGATCTAACAGTTCATGTTCTTTTTCATTTTACTTGCAAGAGGGGATGGATAAAAGATCCAATCATCTCGAATACTGCTTTAAAGAAGTTAACAGTTCTAAAATAGAGTAAGAGGACTTGTGCATTTGAGTGTTGATTACAGTTTAGCAACATCATGAACTTCAGATGAATTATGTAGGATAAGTTGACAGGTTTTAGGAAAAATAATATTTTTTTTTAGCTGTTCTATACGGCGGGTTAGATTATTTTTTTTGAAGTGCTTGAACTATGTATGAATTTTTATTTGAAGCATGAATTTTTTTTAATATATTTTAAAATTCCTTACGATTTTTTTACGATTTTACGATCCGATTTTGTGAGCGGCTTTCCATGCCGTGTTAAAATCGTGATTTTAACAACCTTGCTTTAAACTGTATAAAATTATTCAAAGACGCCTTGCAAGACAGACACATTGGCTGTGACCAAAAAAAAAAAAGTCAATAGACTCAATCACATGCTAACTTCTTGTTTGGTTTGAAGACTCACCGGATGTCCCACTCTAGCTTTGCTGAATATTCATGGAGAAAAATCGAGATATTATTTGTCGACTTCAAAATTGGACCTACCAGATGTCCCACACTAGCGTTGCTGTGTTAGAATTTCAAAACTTTGATGTTGGAATAGCAAAACATCCAAGAACATTTGTTGCTCGTATTGAACATTCCAAGAACCAGTGTTTCTCACCTAAAACCAGACCACAATTAAGACCATTAGTTGTCTATTCCTCGTTGCCAACCCTCTTTCCAAAGAAAAGGCTCCATGAAAATAACGGAATGTGGCTATTTGGTTTTCCAAATCAACAAATATTTTCCATTTGACTGATTATAGAACAGGAGATTCAGACTTCATATTTCGAGTTAAAGCTGTAATTTATTTTAACTTTTGTTATTATGTCCCTTTACGATATGGGGCATTATTTTGTGAAAAGCAGGAACAGCTTGAGCTTGCCAATAATGGAGCCGGACTCTGACCAATCTACTAGCAAGTCGAAATCTTTGTCTGCGAATGATATGTCAATCACAGAGCTATATCCTCGTTGATGCAACAAAAATAATCTTCAAAACATGCAGGACGTCATAGCTTATTATTTAACATCGCAATTGTGTGTGGGGTTTTTTTTTTTTTTTTTCTATCTATCTACATAATTTCATTGGTGAAATAAATTAAGTATTCTTTAACCATTCTAATAATCCTATAGACACCTTAAATATTAATAGCCATACTCTACATGTTCAGCCTTACCCCACCCTATACCTGTAATGTTTCATTCGTCAAAGCAATTGTAGGTGCTTGTCAAATTACTGTTGCCCTTTTTTCACACTTTTTCATTCCAAATCAATGTCACATTTTTCTCTACCTTAGAGGTGTTCATAACGCATTTTGCTTCTTATTTCCACAAAGATACCTGACTAATATTTTTAAGTGCCAGACCTGACCATATGGCCCCATATCGCGTGCTCTTAAGCTTTTGTTGCTTTAATTGCATATTCCACGAACCTCTGTCTTTCTCACATCAAGCCAAACCACCATCAAGCCTATTAGTTTGCCTATTTCTACTTTTGCTACGCTCTTTCCAAAAGAAAAGTCTCCATGAAAATACCTTCGTTTTTACAGCAAGGAAAAGCACTTTGGCTTTGGCAATTTGTGAAGAATGGTAGCGCACTTAGAACCAAAATAAAATAAAATAAGAGAGACAAAATAATTTTCTGGAAGTGCATCTTTCATTGATCTATTGTTATTGAAGATTATGTTCCCTCATCTTTAAAATTCCCTTTTATATTAATTTTCTGAGATATCACAATGGTTTATGACATTACCTTGTATATTTATTTCCTGATATATCAGTATAATTTATGGGATTAGCATAGTTTATGTAATTAACCTTGTATTAGCCTTAAATATCGCCATATAATATAGGAATTCTCTTGTATAGATTCTCATCCTTTTTATCAATGATATTCATGGCCTCACAAGCACATATTCCAACATGGTATCGAAGCAGGTTGCCTCCTGGTGACCGTCTTCCCTCGTGTATTTTCCTTTCTTCATTCCAAAGGCAGACTTGTCATCAAAACCAGCCACGGATTCATCAAACCATGCTGCCATTTCAACAATACACATGAAATATTTAAATATGAATATGAAACATCTTCTCCTCACTCCTTACATCATTCTGATAATTAATCTAGGTTCCATTCTTGTGTGGAATTGTTGGATGCATGGTGACAATAACTCACATGGTCTCGTGCCATGCTTATGGCACTTGAGGCAAACACATATTGGGCTTTATAAATGGTTGTATTCCCAAACCAACAGTTGATTACACACATCTTTTACAATGGACCCGTAATAATACTATTGTCCTTTCTTGGCTGATCAATTCAGTCGGTAGACAAATCTCCAATAATTAATGTGATTTATATGGACTCAGCATATGATGTTTCGGTGTTGATCTGCACAAGTGTTTTTCTCAACGCAATACACCACGTATATCTGTGATTTCCAAGAGCATAACTGTTCTCTGTTAGAAATATTTAAAGGAGAAAAGGAATCATGGAAGCATGTGTTGGGTTTTTGAATATTATATATGTAGTAAAAATTATAAATAAAATTATTTTAGAGTTATTAAAATCTCATTAAACAAATTTAAAATTGTTTGGAGATTTTTTAATTAAAGAATTAATCTTTTTCAACTTTAAATAATTTTTAAAAATTAAGTTGTAATAAAATATAATTTGTCTAATTTTCTAGCTTTTAACAATAATCCACATAAACCATTAATAAAAAATCTTCTAAATTTTTATTTAGATAAGAGGGATTGTTATGTCTAGAATGTTAGTTCTAATTTAGACTCATCGAACGATGAGACTTTCCGAGAATATGCATTAGAGAGAGAGAGAGAGAGAGAGAGAGAGAAATGAGGATCTAATTGTGAATAAATTTGAGAAAAAGGGACTGAACTGAATTATATGTACAAAATTTGACTTAAAATACTAGGGGAGACTTCGCCATTGACCAGAGACTCCATTTATTCCATGTTTTGAATTTTCAACTCTGCTGTGGGTCATCCTGTTGTTCCAACTTTTCTGAGGAATTGGACAAGCAATTTTGTGTTTCTCCATGAATATTAATTCAGGTCGCCAAGTCTTCAAACCAAACAAGGAGTTCCTAGCGACCAAGTCTTCAAACCAAATGACTTCTGTATCAGCCAATGTGTTCATGTCTTCCGCATGTCACCATTTCCCACCATCATGCATGAAACTAAAACAATCAAACTTTAACTTTGAATGGTATAATTTAACTGATTAAATTTTAAATTTATTTTTTTAAAATTATTAATTTAAATATTATAAATATAAGAATCAATAAAAGCTTGTTTGATCGTAAATTTTAGAATCTTAATAAATTAATTAAAATGTATGTTAATTAAAATATATGTAAATTGATTGGACATTATTTCACGGCTACCAAAAAAATATTCCTACTTTCACCCAATAAAAATCACAAAAAGAAAGTGGGGTTCTGCAATGCCTATGACAGCATCAAAATTGCTTTAACAAAAATAATTTTTTTTTTTTTTCATAGAGAGGTTTTCCTTTAACAAAATTGCAATGCCAATCGCAGCATCAAAAGTCATCATTTCACTTATAGCATTCTTTTTGTGATTATTAATTAATATTTAATATTGCTACAAGTTAGCTTTGAAAAATATGTGAAACATTAAAGGCATCCCACACTACATGTTAGCTTTGAAAAATATGTGAAACATTAAAGGCATCCCACATGACAAGTTAGTGAATTTATACACTCATCGTCTCATATGTCCAGATACTTATAAATCAAATGGTACTATTGAGCATCATCATCGTCATATTGTTGAAACTGGTCTTACTCTTCTAGGCCAATATAAGGCACCTTTAAAATTCTAGAATCATGCATTTAAAACCTCGGTTTATCTTATTAATCGTATGCCAACCTTGGTTTTAAGCAACAAATCTCCCTTTGAATGTTTGTTTCATTAGACACCTGATTATGCTTTTTATATACTTTTGGATGTCTCTACTTTTATTTTCTTTGTCCTTACAATGCTCATAAGTTAGATTATCGCTCCACTCCATGTGTGTTCTTAGGCTATAGTTCATCTCATCTAGGCTATCATTGTCTTGATTTGTTGTTTGATTGCATCTATATTTCCCGTCACGTTCGATTTCATAAACAAGTTTTCCCTTCTATTGAGTCTATCCTCCCATCTCCATCCTCCTCTCCGCTTGCCACTGTCTCTAGCCTACCCTCCCTCATATTTTCTCTGTCTCAACTAGTCTCAGCCTCACCTTCCCTTCCCACTAACATGTTGGTCCCCTCACCATCATCTCCATCTACATGTCTCTTAATCATTTTATAGGTTCAGGTTTTGCGGTGCCAGTTGTATCTTTATTAGATTCACCCTCTGCTGCAACCTCTCCAACCTTGTCATCAGCACTTTCTTCTCCATCTAAGCACTCTGCTTAGTCCCTACCCAGTTTAGACTTATGTGTGGATCTCTCCACCTATTCTCTTCCATAGGAGACCTCCTCCCCTCAGCCTTCTGCTCTGCCATTCATTCGGTAGCATCCCATGGTGATGCGTCCTTAACAGTCAAAGACTGCTAATATCAGCTTTGTTTCTGCTTCCTCTCCGCCCATTTCATCTTCATAGGTAATGTCACCCTCTACTCTTGAGCCTCTAAGTCTTAAGGAAGCTGACCAGTACTTTTGTTGGCATACTGCCATGAAGAATGAAATTGTAGCCTTATATGCCATGCCACTTGGTCATTGGTGCCGTTTGATTCATCTGTGAACATTGTTGGTTACCGATGGGTGTATAAAATCAAGCACCGCGTGGATGGGACTATTGACCGGTATAAGGCTTCCTTGGTTGTGCGAGGGTTCACCCACCATGAAGGTATAGATTATTCAAAAAACTTCAGTCCTGTTGTTAAACCGACTACTGTTTGATTAGTTCTCATGATTGTAGTCTCAAAAGGATGGCAAATTCGGCAACTTGATGTTCACAATGCCTTCCTCAATGACTCACTTCACGAGGTTATTTACCTTCAGCAACCCCCAGGCTTTGTTAACTCTGCTTTGCCCACTTATATCTGTTACCTTCACAAATCTCTTTATGGCTTAAAACAAGCATTGCTGGCCCGGTACATGCGACTGAGTGATTTCCTTCTGACTATTGGTTTTCGGGTTTCAAAGGTTGATACCTCCTTAGTTATTCTGAATGTGAATCATGATATTTGTTACTTACTTGTCTATGTGGATGACATCTTAATTACCGGTAATAACTTTAAATTGATTCATCGCCTCATTACCTTACTGAGTTTGGAGTTTAAACTTCGTGATTTGGGTCGTGCCCATTATTTTTTAGGAATTGAAGTTGCTCCCACCAATATAGGTTTTATGCTTAGCTCGTTAAGCATTATTCTCGGATCATGAGGTTGAGATAACCTAATAAAAAAGCAAACCAAAAAAAATTATAAAGTCTAATTCTCAATCGAACACAATATTCAATGATAAAATTGAAAAAAAAATCAATTAAAAAAACTGAGTCAAATTGGTTAACTTATCAAGCACATAACCAAATCATAAGATGGGGATAACCCAATAAAAAAAAAATCAAATGTTGAAGAACCCTTGACTTGGGTCATAACATCGAGATAATCTCTTAGAAAAAAACAGAAAAACAATTCGATTTAACATTAGTTCAAATGCCAAAACCCGTGATCTTGCTTGTAAAACCAAGATATCCTCATAAAAAAGAAAATAAAAATAAATTATAAAGCTCAATTCTCCACCGACTTAGTGTTGAATTGAATAATGAAATTGAAAAAAAAAATCAATTAAAAATTAATACAAAAAACTACTCGAATCAAATTGGGTTAACTCGTTAAGTATTATTTCCAAGTTATTAGACTAAAATAACATAATAGAAAATAAACAAAATAAATCATAAAGTTTAATTCTCAATCAACCTTGTATTAAAGGATGAAATAAAAAAAATTTAATTAAAAAAAAGAAAAAAACTCGAGTTAACTAGATAAACTTACCAAGTTTATGATCTATATCATGAGAGTATGTTAACTCAATAAAAAAATAAATTTAATATTAAAGAATAAAATAAAAAAATAATTAAAGAAATTAAAGAATAAAAAGTAAAGTATGATTTAAATTAAGGATCAGTTAACGTTAAAGAAATTGTTTAAAACAATTATTGTTTTCTAAAATAGTTCTTATTCGAGATGTAAGGGTTGTTTGTTATTTAAATCAAGGTTCCATGCTTTTTAAAAAAAAAAAAATAATTTTTTTATTATTTTTAGATTGTTTTAATATGTTAATGTTAAAATTATTTTTTTAAAATTAAAAAATATATATTATTTTCATGTATTTCTAAATAAAAAATATTTTAAAAAATAATCGCTATCGATCACATTCCATACTAGAACTTTTAAGATAGATAATAATATTTTTGGATGTGGATGTAATAAAAAATTACTTTCTAACAAATTTTATTGACTGGGTTCTACTATTATTAATTAATAATGGTTTCTATATTCAAGTCATTTTTAAAACCTGATTATAGAATACCATGTCATGTACCTACCGTTAGGACTGGTCAAAATCTTTAATTTGTACAAAAAGTCTGCATCCTTATCTTGGAATTTTGTGACCAGTCCCTACGCAAGTGTTACACATACCGATTATGTATTTTGTCAATCAAAATTATTAATCCAACAACTAACTTATGACCAGGAATAAATTACTCTCAAAAAATATCAATGAGCCATTCGTGTTAGTTTCAAATTCGTGATCTTTGATATCATGATAGAAAAAACATTATATTCCCAAAAGAATATATATATATATATATATAAAATTTCTTCTCTTTTTATTTTTTTATTGTTAGCAAATAATATATATAAATATATATATATATATATATATATATATATATATTTATATATATTATTTGCTAACAATAAAAAAATAAAAAGAGAAGAAATTTTCTGTATAAATTTAGATAAATTCTCAACCTTATTCTTATTCTAAGTGCATCCAATCCCTGGAGCACAAGAGCTCGCTTGTTGACAGAAATATTTTGTTGATATTAAGCAAATTTCTAATATAAAAATGTTATGGTGCCCATATACTATAGGAAAAAAAATGAAATACTAAAATATATATAACAGCCTTAATAGGCAAATGGCCGATACAGAAGCAATAGCACCACACTCAACAGGATACAGGAAAAGGCCCCATGTATTTAACTTACAATATATAGCAGTACAATTAGCCATACCCCATGTATTTAACTTAGAATATATAGCAGTACAATTAGCCATGTATTTGAACCTAGCAAATAGCATTTTAAGCCATCCTCAGCATGTTTTTGTTTGTGTGCTGATTAATAGCGTGCTTGACAATGTAATAATAGTTGTTTTTCAAATAATTTTTTGTGCTGAAATACATGTCAATGATGTTTTTTTATTTTTTAAAAATTATTTTTAACATCAGTATATCAAAACGATCCAAAAAATACAAACCATATTAAATTTTAACAAAAAAAAAACTTTTAATTTTTTTAAAAACACGATTTCAACCGCATTTCTAAACACTACCTTATTTTTTATCACTGCTCAGGCATGCAATTCTTAATTGACAAGAGGATAACGATGCAGTCCAACTTGATAAAAAGAAAACAAGTACAAAAATAGAGATTTTTGCCGAAAATGATCTTAACAACCACGACCGAAATTCATATTTTATTATTGAATATTTGTTAATATATTCTACATTTTTAAGAGATTTATAAAATTACTGACTTTTATAAGATAGGAAAATTGAAATTCTAAATCAAAAAATAAAAAATAACATAAAATCCAAAACTAAAGTATAAATCTAGAAATAAAAAAAATGAAAAAAAATAGCTCAAACAAAATCCAACTTCGGCAGGATACAAAGAGCCAATTTCCTATAAAAATGGATCTTTAGACCCCCTTGATCAAATTTAAACGAGATTTAATATTTAGTTTGAAAATTATGAGTTTTTTTTATTAAACTATTTGTTAGTTTTTTCTATTTGTTTTTTTTTTTATTAAGTTTTGGGCTTTAGCCCATTTCTATTGCAGAGGTAATATGTATTGCATTTTGGGCTTCATCGAAAAAACCAAAAAAAGAGGCTAAATAGCATTACAATATATCAACTATGGATCTCTACCTATGTGTGGAGCTGTGCCTCCATTTCTTCATTGGTAGAGAGGAATTTTAGGAGTATTGTTAAACTGTTAAGATTTTAAATTTGTTTTTTTATAAATTATTGATCCTATAAATTTAAAAACTATTAAAAAATTATATGATCATTAACTTTAGAGTCTATAGAAATAGTCAAGATACTCGCAAGCTGATCCGAAAACTTATATTAATAATAATAATAATACTAATAAATAAATAAAAATATGGGTACAAAAGGCACATAAATCCCTATGGAAGCATTTTGTTGATTCAAGTAAGGAGATGGAAGCAATACCCTCCTCCAGCTTTACATCCGAAAATGTAAATATAGTAATTTGTTACTATTTACAATTACATTTTGTTTTATTGCATTAGCAAATTAGTGAGATAGCAGCGTTAACATTTTTTTGACATATTCCACTTGGGTTTTGATGATAAAAGAAAAAACAAAATGAAAAGGAATTTTTTTAAAATAAAAAACATAAAAAAAGGGCCGTTCATTTGGGCGGCTCGTGGCCCAAACAGATTGCCCTTTGCAGACAATTTAGGCTGGTAGTTTAAATGGGCTGCACCTCACATTTATTTTTCTCTTACACATCTCAGTATATTTCTTTGAGTTACGAGAATTTTTATTTCTACGTTTTTTAAAAAAATTAAAAATATTTTATTTTTTTATTAATTTTAAATTAATATATTTTTAATGTTTTCAAATTATTTTAATGTGCTGATGTAAATAATAATTTTTTAAAAATAAAAAAATATTATTAATATATATTTTAATATAAAAAATTATTTAAAAAACAATTATAACATCACCGCAAAACAAATTCTTAGAATAGCCTCCATGGTCCATGCACGCTAAGTTTTAACTGACATATTTTTTGATGGATTTTTTTGTAAGTAAAAACTTTTACGCAAGCTGCAAATTTTCTAGCCGAGGGTCCAATCATGAATCACTTTCTATACAGTCAGCTCCGTTTTTCGATGAATATTTCTAGCTGACATATTAGTAACATTCACTAATTATTTCACTAAAAATGACTAAATATTATTTTCAAGAGTGTGTAAAGAATGTTTTTACCAATCAATTTTTATTCAATATTGAAGTGAATTAACATGATAAAAATCTATAAATAAATTAATTGAGTCATGAAAAAAATAATTGATAATTTTTTTATTTTTCTTCTATAATTACTGGCTTAAACATTTGAAAAATCTCTTGTTCCACGAGACACTTATTTTTTAGAAGTACTCAAGCCCAAATACAAACCCAAATCTTGGCCTAGTTTTGTAGCCCGTGAAAAGCCCATTGTCTATTTAAAGCTTTTTCATGACTTTATTAGTGGTTTTTTCATGTCTATTTAAAGCTTTTTTATGACTTCATAAAATTAAAATACAAAAGTGAGTTTGAGAAATTATTGGACCAATAATTGAATATGACTAGCAAAATTGAGTTTGAGAAATTTATGTCATAATCAAGGGTTGAATTGATGAAGAAATTGTTTGGGTTGAAGCAGTTATCGAGATAGTGGTATAAAATGTTTGTTACTTTTATGCTTGAACATGGTTACTTTAGAAGTGACTATGATAGTTGTGTATTTTAGAAAGCTCTCAGATGATTCATATGTGTACTTGTTATTTATTGATGACATGTTTATTGCCTACAAGAACATGTTTGATATCAACAATTTAAAGGATTAATTAAGAGGCGAGTTTGAGATGAAGAATTTGGGTGCAATTAATAAGATTTTGGGTGTAAAGATATGCATAAATTATAGAGCTAGCAAGTTATACTTGTTATGAAGGAAATATCTTGAGAAGGTACTTGAGCTTTTTGGTATGTAAATCTACAAGCCAATGAGTAGTTCACTTGTAGCCCATTTTAAGTTATCTTCAAGTTTGTCACAAAAAACTAAGGAACAAAATAAGCATCTATTAGGTGTTTTATTTGCTAGTGTAGTTGAAAACATTATATAAGTTATGGTTTGCACTCTTTCAAATAGTTCACAGTTATTAGTGTGGTCAACAAGTTTATAGGAATGGAGGTTGAGTATATGACATTGATAAAAGCAGTGAAATAAGTTTTATGGCTAAAAGGTTTGGTTGGTAACCTTGGTTTGTCATATGAGTCTATTGTTATAGATAATGATAGCTACAATGTCATTAATCTAGCAAAGAACCAGATGTACTAAGAAAAGACCAAATATATTGATGGCATGTATCACTTTACTCTAAATATCATATCTTAGGGTGTTGTATAAGTAAAAAAAATTGCTACAACTGAGAACCCTGCAAATATGTTAATGAAATCAAACTATGTAGTCAAGTTCAAGCATTGCTTGGACTTGATTAGTTTGTGTATTGCTTGAGATATGCTTGATAAAGGTGATAAAAAAAGAGTTCAAGTTTTGTAAATTGGCTCAATTTAAGTCGAGGTGAAGATTTGTTGGATTTGTCTTAAATTATGGGCCTAAGTGAGAAAAAAAATACTCACGTCCTTGGTTCATAAATAAAAAATCTAAAATTGTCATATTTTAGTAGTAAAAGGTATTTTTTTAGTACCTCTATTTTCTACATTTTGATGGCTAGAGAAGAGAGTAAAGGTAAGTTTTGAGTTATTTTAGAATTTTAGATAAGAGATCAATTTTGTGTGATATTTTGTTATCTTCTACTTTTTTTTATAGTAAATTTTCCTGATTATCTTGCTCGTGAAGTAAGCATAGGTTACCGAACTATATAAAATCCATTTGTAATCATATTTAATTTATTGTGTTTATTTTTTTTATATTTATGCACTTACCAATTAGTTTGAGATTTTAACATTGTTTTCAAAATACATATCCTCTGCAGAAAAAATTCATTAATCCAACCACTGACTTATGATCCTGAATAAATTATTCTGAAAAATCACAAATTTATGAGCCATTTCGTGTTGCATAAACCGATTGCTTATTTGGTTAATCAAATTTCTTTACTACGGATCTAACCGATAATTAAGAGCAATTCTCATAATGGATATGCCAGGATCGAACTGAGTAAAGAATGGTCTTCAATGAAGAAGAAAAATGCAAACACATTGTTGTAACCCATTTTTGGGTCCCCATAAAAAATAAAAAGCCAAAGGAGGTTAGAAAAATAACAGGAGGTAGAAGCGCTCAGAAAATGGTCGGAAAATTGGTCAAGGAGGTTAAAAATACAAAAATTGGATTTTTGACAGTATATTCTTGAAGGATGAGAGCCCTGTTGAGAAGGAAAATTTGAATTTTGAGGAGAAAAGCCCAAATTTGGATGTTTATGGACTTAATTGGATTTTTAATTGAATTTATAGAGGATTTGAGTGCAAGAAAAATTGATTTTTAAGTCAATTTGGGCTTTAATTAGAAGAAATTTAAGTTCTGGGCCCAAAATATATTTTTTAGGAATTTTTTAGGTCAAATCAGGGGCTTAATTGCATAAATATTGAAGTTTAATGGCCAATTAGGGGCCTAATTGAAGAAATTGAAAGTTTATTGATCAATTGAGGGCTCAATCGCATAAATCAGAGACCAAGGACCAAAGTGAAAAACGCGGCCAACTATGGGGGCGAGGACCGAAATTGGCAAGGACGCAATTGAAATAAATAAAAGATAATTGAGGGCTGATTTGAAATTTGGCTCGTTCTGGCGCCATTTTTAATTGAAACGGCGCGTTTTATCCAAAACGACGCCGTTTCATACATAAAAAAAAAAGAGGACCGAACGGTGCCGTTTTGAACGGCATTGTTCCCCTTTCTTCTTCCTCCCTGACGCGATGCAGCAGAAGGAAGAAAAATGGTTTTTTTCTTCTTTAAACCGGCCTCTCTCTCCTCGAGGCCACCGACCTGAAGCCCCACACTGTGGGACCACCGATCGAAGCCACTGGCCGACCGGCCGCTCACCCTGCAAAAAGCAAGGGAGTGGCGCTTTGCTGTCGCGGGTGGTGGCCGACCAGCCACCACGAAACCCGCTCCCCATGCGCACTAATGAAGGGCCCAACGCCCTTTCGCTCCTATAAATAGAGAATAAAAAGAAAAGAGGGGGCCCGAAGGGAAGTGAGGGAGACGACCCGAAACCAAAGAAAAAACCGAGGAGAGAGGAAGAAGAGAGAGAACGAACGGGATAGAGGGGGAAGGAGCAAACGAAAAATAACAAAAGAAAAAGAAAACCGAGAAGCCAAGAGAAAGGAAGGGACAAAGAACTACAGAAAACGAAGAAGAAGAGAGGGGAAGGGGAAGAAATCTCTCTCTCTGCCGGTTAAGCAGCAGCGCCACCGCTTGCAGCCGCCGTCCATGAGCCACGACACCGCCACCGGCCTCCACCAGCGACCTCCTCCTCCACACCAGGTGCACTTTCTTCCCCCGGCATTTTTTTTTTCTTTCTTCGTTGCAGGCATCTGCCTCCTGCATGCTACATGCAGGAGGCGGGGGGAGAAAAATAATTCTCCCCCCGCTGGCCCAGACTAAAGAGGAATTTTCGGTTGGGCCGAGATCGGCCCAACCCCTTTTTTTTGGGCTGATGCCGGCCCATTTACCTGGGCCGGCCCAGCCCACTTAATATATTATATTATATATAATATATTATAATATATATGTGTGTGCATATTATATATATAAATATAAAAAAAATTGAAAAATCCTAAAAAATATGGTTGATTTTCCTACATATTTTTGTTAAAGTGTATTAATATTGGGTTGTATGTTTATACCGTAAAGATACAAATCCAGTATTAAAATACCCGGTTTTCGTCAAAACATCAAAGATTTTGAAAAATAAAAAATGTTTTTGCTTCCAAAAATATCCTGAAAAATCCTAAAAAAATATGGTTGATTTTCCTACATATTTTTGTTAAAGTGTATTAATATTGGGTTGTATTTTTATATCGTAAAGATACAAATCCAGTATTAAAATACCCGGTTTTCGTCAAAACATCAAAGATTTTGAAAAATAAAAAATGTTTTTGCTTCCAAAAATATCCTGAAAAATCCTAAAAAATATGGTTGATTTTCCTACATATTTTTGTTAAAGTGGATTAATATTGGGTTGTATTTTTATACCGTAAAGATACAAATCCAGTATTAAAATACCCGGTTTTCGGCAGGTTATCAAAAAAAAAACCAAAAAAAAAAAACATTTTGTTTTCATGCATACGGCCTAGTCTCTCAAAAATAAAGAAAAATCATCGCATCATAGTTTCATACAACAAAAGGAATTTCAAAAACAATATATGTATTAACATGCATTTTGGCTTTAATAACCAGTTTATTGAAGTCACGAGAACTAGGCCAATATTTCAAAAACAACAAAAAAATTATTTTGTTTTCTTGTAATTTTGGAATTATGAATTTATACGTGAAACGTATTCCTAATATTAAAAATAAAGTTTTTGTATAGACGTTAGAACGGTTAGGATTTTACCCGTTAAGATAAAGACCTCCTTACCGATGAGGATCTTTTTCTTGAACCATGGACAGACCAACAACTAGAGGTACAGTAACACCTTAGTTTTTATCAGACAATAAAACAATGCAGCTTACCTTAGGTAAGGCGTATTTGGGGTGCTAATACCTTCCCTTTACGCAAACAGTCCCGTACCCGATCTTTGAGACCAGTTAGGGTTCCTAGTGACCAAAATATTAGGTGGCGACTCCCATTCCATTTTTCCACCAACAAAAGACAAGAATTTCTTGTCTTCCCAATATCTGCCACATAGAAATAGATATAGATAGATTCACCTTGTAGATTAAAAAATGGAAAAACAAAACTTGTAATTTTCACCGCGACGCTGCACACGTGCGACAGAATGGCGACTCCACTGGGGACCTTGTAGACTAAGCTTTGTTTTTGTCTGATTTATTTGTGTTTTCCTGTGCTTATTTTTAATATATGCCTTTCCTTTTTTATTTGCGTATTTGTTTTTATTTTACGCGCACTTATTCATGCATTGTATACAATTGTCTCATACATCACTCGCTTTAATTTTGAAAAGCACACACAAGCTTTAAGTTAAGTGGGGAATTAGTGATTTACCCTAAGACTATTGGTCAGGGTTCAAATGCGTGAAACACCCAACTCATATCTGAGTGCCTGCTTGGTAATGGTGGGCATACGTCTCTTAACTGTTCCTTGCAACGCCCTCATACTGTCTTTATGAAGAACGTCACTGGGCAGATATGAGACCCTTCAAGACCAGATAGAAAAACTACCCACTCTCACTTAATAAATAGAGCTTGTCCTTAGGTTATGTATCTTACTTTCATTTGCATCACGATTAATAATGTTAAATTTATCAACCCAGGTTTTGAGCTGAAATCATGACTAAGTACCTCTCTTTCCAAGAATTTGGACAAGAGTCTGAGTTGGCTCAGATAGCCGAAGGAAAATGCCCAAGAATCGATGCTAGTGGATTACCATGCATTACCAAGGTAAATCACATGGTAAACGACTTAGGGAAGTTATTGTCTATCATGGAATATGTTGACGAGACTCTGTTTGAAAGGCGATATGGGAGAATTGCACAAATAATGAGGTTGCCTGTACAAGCAGCGGCGATCAAACCCCTTCTGAATTTTTGGGATCCCAGTTATCGGTGTTTTACCTTTGGAAACATCGATATGACACCAACGTTGGAAGAATATGAGAGAATTCTGGATTTTCCAAATGACAGCCACAGAATCTACCACCGACGCAGATTTGAGGACACAGCTTCGGAAGTAGTCAGTTTATTAGGCTTAGGAAAGATCAGCCAATGTAGAGTCGCCGAAGGGGGTTTTAAATGGAAGGTCATTGAAGCCTGAATGAAGAAAAATGCCGAAGAAGGCAAGTTGGGAGATGAACGATATAGGTTGGTGGCCTTCGCCATCTTTGGACTAGTATTGTTCCCTTCTGAAACTGGGGTCATCAGTTTAGAAGCAGCAAGTGTCTTCGTCGAATATGAGCATGACCAGATCTGTTGTAACCCATTTTTGGGTCCCCACAAAAAAATAAAATAAATAGCCAAAGAAGGTTAGAAAAATAACAGGAGGCAGAAGCGCTCAGAAAATGGTCGGAAAATTGGTCAAGGAAGTTAAAAAATACAAAGATTGGATTTTTGACAGTATATTCTTGAAGGATGAAAGCCCTGTTGAGAAGGAAAATTTGAATTTTTGAGGAGAAAAGCCCAAGTTTGGATGTTTATTGACTTAATTGGATTTTTAATTGATTTTATAGGAGTTTTGATTGCAAGAAAAATTGATTTTTAAGTCAATTTGGGCTTTAATTGAAAGAAATTTAAGTTCTGGGGCCAAAATATATTTTTTAGGAATTTATTAGGCCAAATCAGGGGCTTAATTGCATAAATATTAAAGTTTAATGGCCAATTAGGGACTTAATTAAGAAAATTCGAAACCAGGGACCAAATTGGAAGAGGCGCGTAAATGGAGGGGCTGCAATTATTTGGTTCAGGGGCCTAATTGAAGAAATTAAAAGTTTATTAATCAATTGAGGGCTCAATTGCATAAATCAGAGGTCAAGATCTAAAGTGAAAAACACGGCCAACAAGAGGGACGGGTACCGAATTTGGCAGGGATACAATTGAAATGAATAAGAAATGATGGAGGGCTGATTTGAAATTTGGCTCATTTAAATGAAACGGCGCGTTTTCTCCAAAACGACGTCGTTTCATATAGTAAATAAAAAAAAAAAAGGGAAGACTAGAACGGTGTCGTTTTGAACGACACTGTTCATCTTTCTTCTTCCCCCCGAATGAGCAGCAACAGGAGACGAAAACCATTTTCAAACCTTCTCGCCTCTCTCTCCTCGCCCCCACCACCACCGAACGAGTCAATGGCCGACCAGCCGTTGCATGATTTACTCCCAAGGCGCACTAGCAAAAGGCACCGTCTCTTTTTCCCCTATAAAAAGGAAGGAAAACCGAAGAGAAAGGGGACCCGAGGATAGAGGGAGAAGAGAAATAACGAGCGAAAGAGAGGGGAGAGCAGAAACAAACCAAAAACAAAAAAAACCGAAACCGAAAGCAGAGGAAAACGACCGAGGAGGAGAGGACCACCGTGAACGAAAGAAAACAGGGGAAAGGGGAGGAGGAAGAAATCTCTCGCCGCCGTTAGGGACTACAGCAACACCGCCCGGAGCCGCCGTCCACGAGTCACGCCACCGCAGCACCGCCAGCGACCGCCTCCTCCACGCCAGGTAAATTTTCTTCTTCCCCCTTCGTTTTCGTTGCAGGAGGCGGGGGGGAAGAAAATTAATTCTTCCCCCCCGCTGGGCCTTGGGCTGCTGGGCCAGCCCGATGCTGGCCCAGCCTTGTAAGTCTGGGCCGGTCCTGGCCCAGACTGTAGAAGTTTTTTTTTTGGTTTGGGCCAAGATTGGCCCAATTTTATTTTGGGCCGAGGTCGGCCCGCCCTTTTTTTTTTTGGCTGAGCCTAGCCCATTTATTTGGGCCGGCCCAGCCCCATAATATAATATATTATATATAATATATTATAATATATATGTGTGTATATATACTATATTAAAAATATATATATAATAATAAAAAAATATATATTTTGAAAATATTTGAAAAATATTGTTGATTTTCCTACATATTTTTTTATCAAAATGGCTTAATGTTGGTTTGTATTTTTATACCGTAAAGATACAAAACCAGTGTTAAAAATACCCGGTTTTCGTCAAAACATCAAAGATTTTCAGAATAAAAAATGTTTTTGCTTTCAAAAAAATTCTAAAAAGTCCCTAAAAATGTTGTTGATTTTTTTGCATGTTTTTATTAAAGTGGATTAATATTGGGTTGTATTTTTATACCGTAAGGATACAAACTCAGTATTAAAATACCCGATTTTTGTTAAAGCATAAAAAAAAAATATATATTTTTTTTAAAAAATTGTTTTTGTTTTAAAATACGGCCTAGTCTCTCCAATAGATATATATAAATATTATAACATCATATTTTCATACAACAAAGGAGATTTTCAAAATAATATATATATTAGCATGCATTTTGGGCTTTAATAACCAGTTTATTCAAGCCATGAGAACTAGGCCAATATTTCAAAAATTCTAAAAAAATCTTTTTGTTTTCTTTTAGTATTTGGGATTACGAATTTATACGTAAAACGTATTCCTAAATGTTATTAATAAAGTTTTGGTATAGACGTTAGAACGGTTAGGATTTTACCCGATAAGATAAAGACCTTCTTACCGAGGAGGATTTTTCTTAAACCATAGACAAACCAACAACTTGAAGTCCAATAACACCTTAGTTTTTATCAGACAATAAAACAATGCAGCTTACCTTAGGTAGGGCGTATTTGGGGTGCTAATACCTTCCCTTTACGCAACTAGTCCCCGTACCCGATCTCTAAGACCAGTTAGGGTTCCTAGTGACCAAAATACTAGGTGGCGACTCCCATTCCATTTTCCACCAATAAAAGACAAGAATTTTCTTATCTTCCCAATATCTGCCACATAGAAATAGATTTACATTTTTATTAAAATGGAAACACTAGATTTTTGCCGCAACGCCGCACACGTGCGACAGAATGGCGACTCCACTGGGGACCTTGTAGACTAAACTTTGTTTTTGTTTGATTTGTTTGTGTTTTTGTGTGTTTATTGTTAATATGCCTTTCCTTTTATTTGCGTGTTTATTTTTTATTTTACGCATATTATTCATGCATTGTATACAATTGTCTCATGCATCACTTGCCTTAATTTTGAAAAGCACACACAAGCTTTAAGTTAAGTGGGGAATTAGCGATTTACCCTAAGACTATTGGTCAGGGTTTAAATGCGTGAAACACCTAACTCATATCTGAGTGCCTGCTCGGTAATGGTGGGCATACGTGTCTTAACTATTCCTTGCAACGCCCCCATACTTCTTTACGAAGAACGTCAGTTATTGCCTATCATGGAATATGTTGACGAGACTCTGTTTGAAAGGCGATATGGGAGAATTGCACAAATAATGAGGTTGCTTGTACAAGCAGCAGCGATCAAAGCCCTTCTGAATTTTTGGGATCCTAGTTATCGGTGTTTTACCTTTAGAAACATCGATATGACACCCACCTTGGAAGAATATGAGAGAATTCTGGACTTTCCAAATGACAGCCACAGAATCTACCACCGACGCAGATTTGAAGACACAGCTTCGGAAGTAGTCAATTTATTAGGGTTAAGAAAGATCAGCCAGTGTAGAGTCGACGAAGGGGGTTTTAAATGGAAGGTCATTGAAGCCCGAATGAAGAAAAATGCTGAAGAAGGCAAGTTGGGAGACGAACGATATAGGTTGGTGGCCTTCGCCATTTTTGGACTAGTGTTGTTCCTTTCTGAAACTGGGGTCATCAGTTTAGAAGCAGCAAGTGTCTTCGTCGAATATGAGCATGACCGGATCAATCCTTCCTCAGCCATCTTGGGGGAAACCATGTTATCTCTCAATCACTGCCGAACACATGGAAAAGGAGCTATGAGATGCTGCATCCCTATGTTGTACCTATGGATAATCAGTCATATCGAAGCACCAAGAGACATCTTCAACAACTTTTGGTGGTTTGACTTGCGACCGTTAAAAATTACCATAGATGAGACTTGGAAGAATTGGGATGAGAAGGCATGGAGAGATAAGTATGCAGCAGTGCCAAGGAGCAACTTCAAGTGGAAAGCGCCGTAGATGAACAACGTTATTTGCACAATGAGCTGTGGAAGCAAGATATGGGTTCCTTTGATTGGTGTAACCGGTTACATCGGCTATGCGCCTGCCCTTGTAACAAGGCAGTTAGGCGGAATGCAATATACACCAAGAACCTTGGGTTTAGCTGATTTCATCGGTTTATTCAAGCACCAACCATTCATCGAAGAAATGGAGCTTATCCGACAGAATTGGGAAAGACCCTTGAAGGTGAAAAGGGAAGAAGGAAGCAGTTTTGAAACCTCATTCAGCCATAATTATACAGTTTGGAGGAATGAAGATTCTTCTGAAGTGAAGGGTCTCTCTACACAAGAACAGTCAGAAGCAACGATAGAACCACAGAAAAGAAAAAGAATGGATGATGAGGAAGATCTAAGAAAGCAGCTAGAGCAGTGTAGAATAGATCTCAGCAAAAGTAAGGGGCAGCAACAACTATTAGAGAACCAGTTAGAGGAAGAAAATACGATGAGGGTTTTCTTGAATCAGCGGTTAGAAAAACAAGAGAAGCAGTTAATGTCTCTAAAGGAATGGCAGAAAAGGGCCGAGGTAGCTGAAGAGATAACAACGGGGGTCCAGGCTGAGTTAAGGAATCGAATAGCTGATTATGATGAGTTGGTCAAGAAGAATGGGATGGCAGAAAAAGAGTTGGCTAAGGTTAAGAGGTCAACAAAAGGCGTGAATATTGATAAGGAGACGATGGATTCTTTGAAGAAAGGAAGGAACCTTCTTTTAAAGAAAGTAGAAGTTGAGAAGGAGAAGAATCGTCTAGCCAAGCTCGACATAGAAGAAGAAAGGAAGGTCAGAGCTCAATACATGGTGCAACTGGAGGAAGAAAGAAGTGCGAGAAGGGCCGCTGAGTCTGACATGAGAGATTACCAGAAGAGAGCTGAGTCTTTAAAAGGAAGGATGATGGCTTTACAATCGGAGATCGAGGTACGAGAAGAAGAGTTAAGGGAGTTGAGAAGCCACTACTTCGAGATGGAAGAGGAAATGAGTAAGGCTAAGCAAGAGCGTCAAGAATGCCAAGACTACATGGATAGCTTTGCAATTCAAATCAATTCTAAAATAGCAGAGTTGGATATCGAAAAGGAAGAGCTACAGAGGATAAGAGATAAGCTGGCACGGTCAGAGGATATGGTGCGAGTGTTGGAAAGAAGCAACGAAGCCTTAGGAGCCAGCAACGAAGCAATAATCAAAGATAACACCGTATTCTATGACAGAATAAGATATATGTCAAAACAGGTTGAGCAAGTAGCCCGTTATGCGGAAAGGTTGCAACAACAAGCCACCCAAGTTGGAAATGATGCTTCAAAGTATCGAGAATACATGGGGGCCATGGCCTGTTTTATTGGGGATTTAGCTAATAGGGGAAATACTTTTTAGAAGTAGCAATGTATAGGACTCTCTTTCCCATTATTGTTTTGTATGAGCAATTTTGTTATTTATAAGAAGTCCATGATGTATTTCCTTTCTTAATGGGTTTGGTAAGCCACTATGATAAGAACTTGGCAAACCCTCCTTTATGGTAATCGGGTCAACTCAGAAATCTTGCTTAAAGGTTACGAAAGTCATAAATCAGCTCATAATATATATATATATATATATATATACACACACATTACATATGCATCACATTCTCATCACGCATTTTATTTTTAATTTATCATATGCATTACAGATCGTGAAACATAGGTCCCACACCTAGAGTCCACCAAACCCGGCCCAGATCAAGAATGGAAAACGAAGAAAGAGCCCATTTAGAGTCGCACTACCAGACCGAGTTGGAATCCGTGAAAAATGAAGTTTCTCGGCTGACCAATCTGCTTGAGCAACTTTTAAGAGCCAAGAACAGGGAGGGAACGTCTACCCAACCACCTATAGGAGCACCGTCAGTTCATGTCCCGGGGGTATCTCAGAACTTGGGGGCAGATTCAGTGACGGGGCAGCACTTTGCACCTGCCATTCCCATTCAGCCCCCTCAAGCTCACATCACTGTAGATTTAACAGCCGAGGGGCCTTCCGATAATAGGTCCACTGGTTTTATGAACGATGACAAGATATCAGCTTTGGAAGAAAGGTTAAGAGCAGTCGAGGGAAATGACTGGTTTGACCCCATGCGAGCGTCTGAAATATGCTTGGTACCAAACATCACGGTACCAAAAGATTTTAGGATACCAGAGTTTATAAGGTACACTGGGTTGGAATGCCCAAACACTCACCTTCGATCTTATTGCAATAAGATGGCTGAGGTGATTCATGACGATAAGTTACTAATCTACTTTTTCCAAGACAGTCTATCGGGGTCTGCGCTAAGTTGGTACATGAGGCTGGATAATGCCAAGATTAAGAAATGGAAGGATTTAGTGGAGGCTTTCCTGAAGCAATACAAGTTCAATTTGGAAATTGCTCCAGATCGAACGAGCCTTATGTCAATGGAAAAGAGAAGCCAAGAGTCAGTGAGGGCTTATGGTCAAAGATGGAGGGACGAGGCCACGCATGTGCAACCCCCTTTGATAGAAACGGAGATGGTGACTTTGTTCGCCAATACATTCAAGGCACCCTACTATGAGCATTTAATGGGTAGCTCATCTCAACATTTCTATGATGTTGTACGTGTGGCGGAAAGAATAGAGCAAGGAATTAAAACTGGGCGCATAGCGGAGCCTTTAGAAAAGAAAGGTTTTATTGGCAGGAAAAGAGAAGGTGACGTTAACAATTTGGAAGGCGGGTACAAAGGCAAAAAAGTAATTTTCCATAATCCACAAGCACCAACCTCTCAATTCTCACGCATAAGCTTTAACCAACCTTTTTCACCTAATCGAACAAATAACCAGCCAAACTACCAAAATCACTACCAAAGACCCCACACAAGATACACTTCAGAACAACTGCCGCCGTTACCCATGCCTTTGAAGGACATGTATGCCAAACTGTTGAGCATTGGATAAATAGCTCCTATCCCCACACTACCACTACAACCACCATTCCCAATTTGGTACAAGCCCGAGTTGACTTGCGAGTACCATGGGGGGAATCCCGGGCATGGGATTGAAACCTGCTATGCTTTCAAGAAGAGGTTATTGGAGCTTATTAAGATGGGATGGGTATCCTTTGAAGACAAGCCCAATGTTAATTCAAACCCATTGCCTAAGCATGCTCCAAATAGTGGTGGAATAGGCATGATCGAAGTGGGAAATCAATGCAAGGTGTTGAAGGTGCCGATGAAAAGGTTGTACGACATGTTAGTACAATCAGGATTGCTAGAGTCAAAGGTGGTAAGCCAATTGGAGAGAGGTGACTACTGTGAGTTCCACGGAAGCGATGGACATCACATTGAGGATTGCGCTGAGTTTTGCGAAAAGATCGCAAAAATGTTGAAGATGGGACAATTGAGGATTGAACCCATGGAGAGCAGGTGTGAGGTAAGTATGATGGAAGGTCAAGATGAGATGGCAGGAGTTTGCAGGGTCCAACAGACTACTAATGGGCCCCCAAGGCTGATCTTGGTTAAACCGTCCTGCACAAAAGAGAATCACAATGCCATGCCGTATAATTATGGGTATGCTTCCAACGTTCGAGCGCCTCTTCCTTTGTTCCAGACGGAGATAAGTGGTTTCACCAAGAGTGGTCGTTGCTTTACGCCTGAAGAATGGAGGAAGGAAAAGGGTAAAGAAGTGGTAGATCTGGACAAAGCACTAGAAGTTAATAAGCCGGTAACGGAAGAGGAGTCGAATGAATTTTTAAAGTTGATCAAGCATAGCGAATATTGCATAGTGGATCAACTAAAAAAGACTCCAGCTCGGATCTCCCTTATGTCCTTGATACTCAGCTCTGAGCCGCATCGAAATGCCTTGCAAAAGGTGTTGAATGAGGCATATGTACCCCAATACATTGAACAGAAAACCATGGAGCATTTAGTGGGGAGGATCCATGCAACTAATTACCTCTACTTCACGGCTGATGAGCTTGATGCTGAAGGTACCGGACACAACAAGCCTTTATACATTACTGTTAGGTGCAAAGACTGCCTCGTAGGGAAGTGCTCGTCGATAGTGGCTCGGCCCTCAACGTGTTGCCAAAGCACATTTTGGAGGAAATGCCAATTGATGAATCTCATATGAAGCCAAGTACTATGATGGCCAGAGCATATGATGGCTCACCTAGGCCAATACTTGGGACTTTAGAAGTGGAGCTATATGTGGGACCACAAATGTTCCTAGTGACACTTCAGGTTATGGATATCCACCCTTCCTATAGTATGTTGTTGGGAAGACCTTGGATCCACGCAGCGGGGGCAATAGCTTCGTCATTGCACCAATGCCTGAAGTATATCATGAATGGGATGTTGGTAACTGTCAAGGCTGAGGAGGCAATATCCATGATACAGAATGTGGTTGTGCCTTTTATCGAAGCAGAGGATTGCAAGGATAATAACATCCATGCTTTTGAGATCGTGAACACCGACTGGGTACCGGAGAACACCGTGCTAAGAAGGCCAAGGATCTCAGAAGCAGCAAGGATGGCAAGTCTATGCTTCTTAGACCGCGGGATCCCATTTCAGTATAACCTTACTGTCGGGATACCAGAAGGGGTAAATTTGGCAAGGATGAAAAATGCTGCTCAAAGATTTGGGTTGGGATATCAACCTAACCAAAAGGATTATCGGTGGGCTGCTGGTTGGAGAAGGGCAAGAAGGATGGCTAGAATTAAGGGAAGAGATCTTGAAGAAGAACAGCTAGAAATCCCTCCCCTTAGCGTATCATTCCCAAGAGCTGCATACATAATGCAACATGATAAGGAAGCTGGAAGCCTGGGTCTAGAATTGGCCAATATGAGCATAAACACCTTGGAGGAAAATGAGAAGAAAGGAGATGACGTGAAAGCAGTAGCGGGAAAAGAAGATGAAGTGCTGCCATAACTGACGATCCATACACTAGAAGAGGTCTCCGCCAAGACCTTTGTGCGCAAGTTGGCTCAGGGCGAGAAGTTTCAGAACTGGATGATCCAAGAAGCTCCAGTATTTTTCAAAATGTAAACCAACTTTGTTTGCCTTATCATGCTTTTGTCATTGCTTATGTTTGCTTTTATTTCCTCTAGTTGACAATCAAGGCTCATGATGTCATCTAGATTTTGTGTTTGTCATGGAGCCCACCATTTCCTTAAATAAATGATGAGATCATGCACTTTTTTTCAAAATTGTTTTTTATATATATATATTTACACCAAGCACTTCCCGCTTTCAGGAATCCTGAAAGCGGATCTCCTACAACATCACATACATTTAGCATCAAGAATAAATGGCCAAACTTGAACGAGCATGTAATAGCTATGGAAGAAGAAGAGTGGGATGAAAGCAATATCAGTGAATTCACCAGGCTAGTAGAACAACAAGAACAGACTTGGAAGCCTGCCGCTGAGGAACTCGAAACCATCAATGTGGGCAATGGTCAGCTCAAGAAAGAGTTGAAAATAGGTACTTTAATTACTTCTGAACAAAGGATAAAAATGATCACCCTATTACAAGAATATTCAGATGTCTTTGCTTGGTCCTATGAAGATATGCCCAGTTTGGATACAAGTATTGTAGAACACAAGATATCGTTAGAAGAAGGTTATAAGCCAGTCAAGCAGAAAATGAGGAGGGCCCACCCGGACGTCTGGATCAAGGTCAAGGCAGAACTCGAAAAGCAATGGGATGCTGGATTTCTAGAAGTAGTTAGATATCCACAATGGGTATCTAACATTGTTGTGGTACCTAAGAAGGAAGGGAAGATTAGAGTTTGTGTGGATTTTCGGAATTTGAATAAAGCTAGCCCTAAGGATGATTTTCCTCTACCACACATAGATGTTTTGGTGGATAATGCTGCCCGAAGTTCCACTTATTCCTTTATGGATGGTTTTTCAGGATACAACCAGATAAAAATGGCTCCAGAGGATAAGGCGAAAACAACTTTTGTCACACCTTGGGGGACCTACTACTACAAGGTCATGCCATTTGGGTTAAAGAACGCAGGTGCGACATATCAAAGAGCAATGGTGACTCTATTCCACGACATGATGCACAAAGAAATTGAGGTGTATGTAGATGATATGATTGCCAAGTTTAAAAAGGGACAGGATCATGTGGAAGTTTTGAGGAAGTTATTTGAGAGGTTGAGGAAGTATGAACTAAGGCTTAATCCTGCAAAATGTTCATTCGGAGTTAAATCGGGCAAGCTGTTGGGATTTGTGGTAAGTGATAGAGGTATAGAGGTGGATCCAGATAAAGTAAGGGCCATCCAGGCTATGTCATCCCCTAAGACGGAGAAAGAAGTAAGAGGATTCTTGGGAAGGTTGAATTACATTGCTCGGTTTATAGCTCAGCTAACAACAACATGCGAGCCTATATTCCGACTACTAAGGAAAAAGAATCCTGGAACCTGGAATGAGGAGTGTGAGGAGGCATTCAATAAAATCAAGCATTATTTACAAAATCCACCTTTACTGGTTCCTCCTGTATCAGGAAAACCTCTAGTATTATATCTAACCGTAACTGAAGTAGCCACGGGATGTGTATTGGGTCAGCATGATGAAACTGGAAGGAAGGAAAGAGCTATTTATTACTTGAGTAAGAAATTCACTGAATGTGAGTCCAGATACACGGAGATAGAAAGGCTTTGTTGTGCGTTGGTGTGGGCGGCAAAGAGGTTGCGACATTACATGTTATACTATACCACTTGGTTGATTTCAAAAGTGGATCCTCTGAATTATATTTGTAATAAGTCCTTTCTCTCAAGTCGAATTGCAAGGTGGCAGGTTTTATTAGCAGAGTATGACATAGTGTACATGACAAGGAAAGCCGTAAAAGGGAGTGCAATCGCAGACCATCTGGCCGATAATGCTGTTGAAGATTACGAACCTTTGGATTTTGATTTCCCCGATGAAGATATATTGTCAATAGAAAAGGAAGAAGAGATGACAGATTGGTGGACCATGTTTTTTGACGGGGCAGTAAATGTATATGGTAACGGGGCAGGGGCGGTAATAATCTCTCCTAATAAGAAACAATACCCAGTTTCTGTCAAACTACATTTCGAGTGCACCAACAACACAGCTGAGTATGAAGCTTGTATCCTCGGTTTAGAAGCAGCATTGGAGCTGAAAATAAAGAAGATAGATGTATATGGGGATTCAATGTTGATCATCTGCCAGGTCAAAGGGGAATGGCAAACCAAAGAGGAAAAGTTAAGGCCATACCAGGAATACCTATCCATGCTAGCAAAGGAATTTGAAGAAATTAAATTCACCCATCTGGGAAGGGAGGGGAACCATTTTGCGGATGCTTTGGCCACACTAGCTGCTATGACTACCATTGATCTCAAGTGCAAGGTACAACCGGTATACATTGATATTAGAAATGATCCAGCTCACTGTTGTTTAGTTGAAGGAGAGATGGACGGACAACCTTGGTATTACGATATCAAGAATCTTGTGCAGAATCAGGAATATCCGGTGGGAGCTTCTAAAACGGATAAGAAAACCTTGAGAAGGTTGGCTATAGACTTCTATTTAGATGGAGAGATTTTATATAAAAGATCATTTGATGGAACCCTGTTAAGGTGTTTGAATGAGGCAGATGCTAGAAAGGCATTAAGAGAGGTCCATGAGGGGATTTGCTCAACTCATGCTAGCGGGCATATGATGGCAAGGAAAATCCAAAGGGCTGGTTATTTTTGGATGACACTAGAAAAAGACTGTATCGACTATGTCAGAAAATGTCACAAATGTCAAATTTACAGTGACAAGGTCAAAATGCCACCAGCTCCTCTGTTTAACTTAACATCTCCATGGCCCTTCGCAATGTGGGGAATCGATGTGATTGGACCTGTAAACCCAAAAGCGAGCAATGGTCATAGATTTATCCTCGTGGCTATTGTCTACTTCACAAAATGGGTAGAAGTCGGGTCATTTGCTCATGTGACGCAAAAAGTGGTGAAGAAATTTATTGAGAGAGATTTGATATGTCGATATGGTCCACCAGAAAAGATTATAACTGATAATGCCCAGAATTTCAACGGCAAGATGATAATAGAGCTCTGCACTAAATGGAAAATCAAGCATTCCAATTCTTCGCCATATAGACCAAAGATGAATGGTGCAGTAGAAGCTGCTAACAAGAATGTCAAAAAGATTATACAGAAGATGGTAGTCACCTATAAGGATTGGCATGAGATGTTGCCATTTGCCCTTCATGCATATCGCACTGTAGTTCGAACTTCGACAGGGACTACCCCATATTCTCTGGTGTACGGTATGGAGGCAGTGATGTCTTTGGAAGTGGAAATCCCGTCGTTAAGAGTGTTAATAGATTCCGAGTTAGAAGAGGCCGAGTGGGCCAGAGTGAGACACGAGCAACTGAACCTGATCAGTGAAAAGAGGATGGTCGCGATATGTCATCACCAACTTTACCAGAAACGAATGGCTAAGGCGTATGATAAGAAGGTTAGACCGCGGTTGTTTCAAGAAGGGGATCTAGTATTGAAGAAAATATTGTCATTACCCGGAGATGATCAAAGCAAATGGGCACCAAATTACGAGGGTCCTTATATAGTAACGAAGGCATTCTCAGGAGGAGCGTTGAAGTTAGCTAGAATGGATGGAGAAGACCTAGCTCGATCTGTGAACTCTGACTCTGTAAAAAGATATTATGCTTGATGTAGGCCCCTAAATCAATAAAGCAAAGTTTGGCCATTGACTTCTTTCCTTTTTTGCATTGATCTCACAACAATCATTTTTGTATTAATCCCAACAGTGCATGTCTTGCTTCTCTATATAAAAGCTTAAACTAGGATCACACCCCTACACTGGGGGCAATACAAGTGTTTTTTATGAAAAGTTTTACGGAAGCTTATAAATTTGAAAACCAAGCTAAAGCATTTGACAAAAGCATGACAAAAAGGCAATAACAAGTCATACATTTTGAGAAAAGGACTACTTGAGGAAAGTCAAAGACTTCTTCTCCAAGAATATGATAAGTAAAAGAGGCAACACAAGAGATGAATCCAGCATACGACTTCAAAAGCAAGCTCATGTTAAGAAAGAGCTTCATGAACTAGAAGAAGATGATGGGGCCTATGTTTCAAAACCAGGTATGAATGCATGCATTGCATCTAATCATAAATCATTGCATGTATGTTTTTTTTTTTTATCGTTACAGGAGGAGATCTTAATGCATTCCAACAAGATTGTGGACGAAGAAAGAATCATTGAGTTGATTCTAGAACAACAAGAAGAGAAGATAATAATTTTCAAACCCTGCCAGTAGGAAGAACGACATCGATAGCAATAGATTAAAAGGAATCGCCAGATGGGATTCCAAGTTGATGGAGATCGCCAGAAGGGATGTCGTTTTTTGCTATTTGGAGGTCGCCAGATGGGACCTCATATTTCATGTTGGTTAAAAGGAATCACCAGATGGGATTCCAAGTTGATGGAGATCGCCAGAAGGGATCTTGTATTTTGCTATTTGGAGGTCGTCAGATGGGACCTCATATTTCATGTTTGTTAAAAGGAATCGCCAGATGGGATTCCAAGTTGATGGAGATCGCCAGAAGGGATCTCGTATTTTGCTATTTGGAGGTCGCCAGATGGGACCTCATATTTCATGTTTGTTAAAAGGAATCGCCAGATGGGATTCCAAGTTGATGGAGATCGCCAGAAGGGATCTCGTATTTTGCTATTTGGAGGTCGTCAGATGGGACCTCATATTTCATGTTGGTTAAAAGGAATCGCCAGATGGGATTCCAAGTTGTTTGAGATCGCCAGAAGGGATCTCGTATTTCACTATTTTAGAGGTCGTCAGATGGGACCTCATATTTCATGATTGTTAAAAGGAATCGCCAGATGGGATTCCAAGTTGATTAAAGGAGATCGCCAGAAGGGATCTCGTGTTTCACTATTTGGAGGTCGCCAGATGGGACCTCATATTTCATGTTGGTTAAAAAGGAATCGCCAGATGGGATTCCAAGTTGGTTAAAGGAGATCGCCAGAAGGGATCTCATATTTCGATATTCATCCAAGGAGGTCACCAGAAGGGACCTCATATTTCAGCTTTGAATAAAAGGAATCGCCAGATGGGATTCCAAGTTAAAGGAGATCGCCAGATGGGACCTCATATCTCATATTTCATATAGGAATCGCCGGATGGGATTCCAAGTTGATTAAAAGAGATCGCCAGAAGGGATCTCATATTTCGATATTTGTCAAAGGAGGTCGCCAGAAGGGACCTCATATTTCATTTTCGTTAAAGGGAATCACCAGATGGGATTCCAAGTTGAGTGAGAAACAATTATAGATTTTGGTTTAAAGAGATCGCTAGAAGGGATCTCAAGATGACTAGATTTTGATCATATTTTTTAGGCCGAAGAGGATTGTTGTAAGAAAGAGTTTCAGATCGATCAAGTTTCGACCAGTTCAGTTTCGGGAGTTCAGTTTAGATTATCTTTATAAAACTTACTGCGCAAAACCCTTGCTCTGTAAGCATTATAAAGAGGGGGCATCTGTTGTAACCCATTTTTGGGTCCCCACAAAAAAATAAAATAAATAGCCAAAGAAGGTTAGAAAAATAACAAGAGGCAGAAGCGCTTAGAAAATGGTCGGAAAATTGGTCAAGGAGGTTAAAAATACAAAGATTGGATTTTTGACAGTATATTCTTGAAGGATGAAAGCCCTGTTGAGAAGGAAAATTTGAATTTTTGAGGAGAAAAGCCCAAGTTTGGATGTTTATTGACCTAATTGGATTTTTAATTGATTTTATAGGAGTTTTGATTGCAAGAAAAATTGATTTTTAAGTCAATTTGGGCTTTAATTGAAAGAAATTTAAGTTCTGGGGCCAAAATATATTTTTTAGGAATTTATTAGGCCAAATCAGGGGCTTAATTGCATAAATATTGAAGTTTAATGGCCAATTAGGGACTTAATTAAGAAAATTCGAAACCAGGGACCAAATTGGAAGAGGCGCGTAAATGGAGGGGCTGCAATTATTCGGTTCAGAGGCCTAATTGAATAAATTGAAAGTTTATTAATCAATTGAGGGCTCAATTGCATAAATCAGAGGCCAAGGACTAAAGTGAAAAACGCGGCCAACAACAGGGACGGGTACCGAATTTGGCAGGGATACAATTGAAATGAATAAGAAATGATGGAGGGCTGATTTGAAATTTGGCTCATTTAAATGAAACGACGCGTTTTCTCCAAAACGACGCCGTTTCATATAGTAAATAAATAAAAAAAGGGAAGACCAGAACGGTGTCGTTTTGAACGACACTGTTCATCTTTCTTCTTCCCCCCGAATGAGCAGCAACAGGAGACGAAAACCATTTTCAAACCTTCCCGCCTCTCTCTCCTCGCCCCCACCACCACTGAACGAGTCAATGGCCGATCAGCCGTTGCGTGATTTACTCCCAAGGCGCACTAGCAAAAGGCACCATCTCTTTTTCCCCTATAAAAAGGAAGGAAAACCGAAGAGAAAGGGGACCCGAGGATAGAGGGAGAAGAGAAATAACGAGCGAAAGAGAGGGGAGAGCAGAAACAAACCGAAAACAAAAAAAACCGAAACCGAAAGCAGAGGAAAACGACTGAGGAGGAGAGGACCACCGTGAACGAAAGAAAACAGGGGAAAGGGGAGGAGGAAGAAATCTCTCGCCGCCGTTAGGGACTACAGCAACACCGCCCGGAGCCGCCGTCCACGAGTCACGCCACCGCAGCACCGCCAGCGACCGCCTCCTCCACACCAGGTAAATTTTCTTCTTCCCCCTTCGTTTTCGTTGCAGGCGTTACCTCCTGGTTCTGCATGCAGGAGGCGGGGGGGAAGAAAATTAATTCTCCCCCCCCCCGCTAGGCCTTGGGCTGCTGGGCCAGCCCGATGCTGGCCCAGCCTTGCAAGTCTGGGCCGATCCTGGCCCAGACTGTAGAAGTTTTTTTTGTTTGGGCCGAGATCGGCCCAATTTTTTTTTGGGCCGAGGTCGGCCCGCCCTTTTTTTTTTGGGCTAAGCCTGGCCCATATATTTGGGCCGGCCCAGCCCCATAATATAATATATTATAATATATATGTGTGTATATATATTATATTAAAAAAAATATATAATAATAAAAAATATATATATTTTGAAAATCTTTGAAAAATATATATTTTGAAAATCTTTGAAAAATATTGTTGATTTTCCTACATTTTTTTGTCAAAATGGCTTAATGTTGGTTTGTATTTTTATACCGTAAAGATACAAAACCAGTGTTTAAAATACCCGGTTTTCGTCAAAACATCAAAGATTTTCAGAATAAAAAATGTTTTTGCTTTCAAAAAAATTCTAAAAAGTCCCTAAAAATGTTGTTGATTTTTTTGCATGTTTTTTATTAAAGTGGATTAATATTGGGTTGTATTTTTATACCGTAAGGATACAAACTCAATATTAAAATACCCGATTTTTGTTAAAGCATAAAAAATATATATATATTTTTTTAAAAAAATTGTTTTTGTTTTAAAATACGGCCTAGTCTCTCCAATAGATATATATAAATATTATAACATCGTATTTTCATACAACAAAGGAGATTTTCAAAATAATATATATATTAGCATGCATTTTGGGCTTTAATAACCAGTTTATTCAAGCCATGAGAACTAGGCCAATATTTCAAAAATTCTAAAAAAATCTTTTTATTTTCTTTTAGTATTTGGGATTACGAATTTATACGTAAAACGTAGTCCTAAATATTATTAATAAAGTTTTGGTATAGACGTTAGAACGGTTAGGATTTTACCCGATAAGATAAAGACCTTCTTACCGAGGAGGATTTTTCTTAAACCATAGACAGACCAACAACTAGAAGTCCAATAACACCTTAGTTTTTATCAGATAATAAAACAATGCAGCTTACCTTAGGTAGGGCGTATTTGGGGTGCTAATACCTTTCCTTTACGCAACTAGTCCCCGTACCCGATCTCTAAGACCAGTTAGGGTTCCTAGTGACCAAAATACTAGGTGGCGACTCCCATTCCATTTTCCACCAATAAAAGACAAGAATTTTCTTGTCTTCCCAATATCTGCCACATAGAAATAGATTTACATTTTTATTAAAATGGAAACACTAGATTTTCGCCGCGACGCCGCACACGTGCGACAAGATCAATCCTTCCTCAGCCATCTTGGGGGAAACCATGTTATCTCTCAATCACTGCCGAACACATGGGAAAGGAGCTATGAGGTGCTGTATCCCTATGTTGTACTTATGGATAATCAGTCATATCGAAACACCAAGAGACATCTTCAACAACTTTTGGTGGTTTGACTTGCGACCGTTAAAGATTACCATAGATGAGACTTGGAAGAATTGGGATGAGAAGACATGGAGAGATAAGTATGCAGCATTGCCAAAGAGCAACTTCAAGTGGAAAGCGCCGTGGATGAACAACGTTATTTGCACAATGAGCTATGGAAGCAAGATATGGGTTCCTTTGATTGGTGTAACCGGTTACATCAGCTATGCGTCCGCCCTTGTAACAAGGCAGTTAGGCGGAATGCAATATACACCAAGAACCTTAGGTTTAGCTGATTTCATCGGTTTATTCAAGCACCAACCATTCATCGAAGAAATGGAGCTTATCCAACAGGATTGGGAAAGACCCTTGAAGGTGAAAAGGGAAGAAGGAAGCAGTTTTGAAACCTCATTCAGCCAGAATTATACAGTTTGGAGGAATGAAGATTTTTCTGAAATGAAGGGTCTCTCTACACAAGAACAGTCGAAAGCAACGATAGAACCACAGAAAAGAAAAAGAATGGATGATGAGGAAGATCTAAGAAAGCAGCTAGAGCAGTGTAGAATAGATCTCAGCAAAAGTAAGGGGCAGCAACAACTATTAGAGAACCAGCTAGAGGAAGAAAATACGATGAGGGTTTTCTTGAATCAGCAGTTAGAAAAACAAGAGAAGCAGTTAATGTCTCTAAAGGAATGGCAGAAAAGGGCCGAGGTAGCTGAAGAGATAACAACGGGGGTCCAGGTTGAGTTAAGGAATCGAATAGCTGATTATGATGAGTTGGTCAAGAAGAATGGGATGGCAGAAAAAGAGTTGGCTAAGGTTATGAGATCAACAGAAGGGACCTCATGTTTCAGCCTTGGTTAAAAGGAATCGCCAGTGGGGTTTCCAAGTTTTTTTTGGTTAGAGGAGATGGCCAGAAGGGATCTCAAGATGACTAAATTTTGATCATAGTTTTTTGGGGCTGAGGAGGATTGCTGCAAAAGACAAGTTTCAAATCAATCAAGTTTCGACCAGATCAGTTTCGGGAGTTCCATTTTGGGTTTATCTTTATAAAACTTACTGCGCAAAACCCTTGCTCCGTAAGCATTATAAAGAGGGGGCATCTGTTGTAATCTATTTTTGGGTCCCCACAAAAAAATAAAAAGCCAAAGGAGGTTAGAAAAATAACAGGAGGTAGAAGCGCTCAGAAAATGGTCGGAAAATTGGTCAAGGAGGTTAAAAATACAAAAATTAAATTTTTGACAGTATATTCTTGAAGGATGAGAGCCCTGTTGAGAAGGAAAAATTGAATTTTGAGGAGAAAAACCCAAATTTGGATGTTTATGGACTTAATTGGATTTTTAATTGAATTTATAGAGGATTTGAGTGCAAGAAAAATTGATTTTTATCAATTTGGGCTTTCATTAGAAGAAATTTAAGTTCTGGGGCCAAAATATATTTTTTAGGAATTTTTTAGGTCAAATCAGGGGCTTAATTGCATAAATATTGAAGTTTAATGGCCAATTAGGGGCTTAATTGTGAAAATCCGAAACCAGGGATCAATTTGGAAAAAGCGGGTAAATAGAGGGGGCTGTTTTGAATTGATTCAGGGGCCTAATTGAAGAAATTTGAAGTTTATTGATCAATTGAGGGCTCAATCGCGTAAATCAGAGGCCAAGGACAAAAGTGAAAAACGTGGCCAACTATGGGGGCGAGGACCGAAATTGGCAGGGACGCAATTGAAATAAATAAAAGATAATTGAGGACTGATTTGAAATTTAGCGCGTTCTGGCGCCATTTTTAATTGAAACGACGCGTTTTATCTAAAACGACGCCGTTTCATACATAAAAAAAAAGAGGACCGAACGGTGCCGTTTTGAACGGCACTGTTCCCCTTTCTTTTTCCTCCCTAACGCGATGCAACAGAAGGAAGAAAAATGGTTTTTTTCTTCTTTAAACCGGCCTCTCTCTCCTCGAGGCCACCGACCTGAAGCCCACACCATGGGACCACCAACCGAAGCCACTGGCCGACCGGCCGCTCACCCTGCCGAAAGCAAGGGAGCGGCGCTTTGCTGTCGCGGGTGGTGGCCAACCAGCAGCCGCGAAACCCGCTCCCCATGCGCACTAATGAAGGGCCCAACGCCCTTTCGCTCCTATAAATAGAGAATAAAAAGAAAAGAGGGGGGCCGAAGGGAAGTGAGGGAGACGACCCGAAACCAAAGAAAAAACCGAGGAGAGAGGAAGAAGAGAGAGAACGAACGGGATAAAGGGGGAAGGAGCAAACGAAAAATAACAAAAGAAAAAGAAAATCGAGAAGCCAAGAGAAAGGAAGGGACAAAGAACTACAAAAAACGAAGAAGAAGAGAGGGGAAGGGGAAGAAATCTCTCTCTCTGCCGGTTGAGCAGGCGCCACCGCTTGGAGCCGCCGTCCGTGAGCCACGACACCGCCACCGGCCTCCACCCGCGACCTCCTCCTCCACACCAGGTGTACTTTCTTCCCCCGGCATTTTTTTTTCTTTCTTCGTTGCAGGCATCTGCCTCCTGCATGTTGCATGCAGGAGGCGGGGGGGAGAAAAATAATTCTCCCCCCGCTGGGCTGCTGCCGCTGGGCCAGCCCGATGCTGGCCCAGCCTTGAACGTCTGGGTCGGGCTTGGCCCAGACTAAAGAGGAATTATCTCGGCCCAACCCTTTTTTTTTTGGGCTGAGTCCGGCCCATTTACCTGGGCCGGCCCAGCCCACTTAATATATTATATTATATATATAATATATATGTGTGCATATTATATATATAAATATAAAAAAAAATTGAAAAATCCTAAAAAATATGGTTGATTTTCCTACATATTTTTGTTAAAGTGTATTAATATTGGGTTGTATTTTTATACCGTAAAGATACAAATCCAGTATTAAAATACCTGGTTTTCGTCAAAACATCAAAGATTTTGAAAAATAAAAAATGTTTTTGCTTCCAAAAATATCCTGAAAAATCCTAAAAAATATGGTTGATTTTCTTACATATTTTTGTTAAAGTGGATTAATATTGGGTTGTATTTTTATACCGTAAAGATACAAATCCAGTATTAAAATACCTGGTTTTCGGCAAGTTATCAAAAAAAAAACCAAAAAAATAAAAAACGTTTTGTTTTCATGCATACGGCCTAATCTCTTAAAAATAAAGAAAAATCATCGCATCATAGTTTCATACAACAAAAGGAATTTCGAAAACAATATATGTATTAACATGCATTTTGGCTTTAATAACTAGTTTATTGAAGTCACGAGAACTAGGCCAATATTTCAAAAACAACAAAAAAATTATTTTGTTTTCTTGTAATTTTGGGATTACGAATTTATAAGTGAAACGTATTTCTAATATTAAAAATAAAGTTTTTGTATAGATGTTAGAACGGTTAGGATTTTACCCGTTAAGATAAAGACCTCCTTACCGATGAGGATCTTTTTCTTGAACCATGGACAGACCAACAACTAGAGGTACAGTAACACCTTAGTTTTTATCATACAATAAAACAATGCAGCTTACCTTAGGTAAGGCGTATTTGAGGTGCTAATACCTTCCCTTTACACAAACAGTCTCGTACCCGATCTTTGAGACCAGTTAGGGTTTCTAGTGACCAAAATATTAGGTGGCGACTCCTATTCCATTTTTCCACCAACAAAAGACAAGAATTTCTTGTCTTCCCAATATCTGCCACATAGAAATAGATATAGATAGATTCACCTTGTAGATTAAAAAATGGAAAAACAAAACTTGTAATTTTCGCCGCGACGCCGCACACATGCGACACACATAACAAATTTTACATCTATAATTCGAATAAAAGAGAAGAAATTTTCTCTATCAATTTGGACAAATTTTCAACCTTACACTGAGTCCATCCAGTCCTAGCAGCACATGAGCTGAAATGCTGAAATGTTATTGCTCACACCTACCATAGGAGAAAATGGGATACATCTATGGAAAAGGCCCCATCTATGGAACTTAGAATGTAGCAGTACAAGCCATACTACCCCCTGTATTTGAACTTAGAAAATGTATTTTAAGCCATACTAAACAGGATTAAAGATAGACCATATGTAAGAGTTTTTGGTTGTGTAATAATTTATTCTTGGTCAAGGGTCAGGCATGCAAATTTTCAATTAATAAGGCGAAAGGTATTCTGAGTGATTATTCCAGTTATTGAGCCATACTAAACAGGATTAAAGATAGACCATATGTAAGAGTTTTTGGTTGTGTAATAATTTATTCTTGGTCAAGGGTCAGGCATGCTAATTTTCAATTAAAAAGGCGAAAGGTATTCTGAGTGATTATTCCAGTTATTGTCTTTTCCCACCATCAGTGCAACTTTAACGGTCCCATTGCTCGTAGTTATAAGCCAATTTCTTTGCTTCTGCTCGGAACTTTCTTTGTAATTTTCAACACTCTATGAGTGCTTAGAGGCTGCTCTCGACAATGAAATGCCCTAGCAATTTTTAACTCGTCTTAATCCCAGCCCCTTTTTTGGGCTAAATTTCGTAAACGTGCTCAAAATGTTGAGGATGACAAGCTCAGATGCATGTTTAGTCATGTTTTTATTTATCATGCCGTTTACAGTTCTCTCTACCCAGACTGGTCCAGACGTCCATCTTAAAACATTTTGCTGCAATAATGCATTGAACTACACTCGCAACAGTGCATTTGAGAACAACCTCAAGATTGTCCTAAAGAGATTGCCTTCCATCACTTCATTAACAGGCTTTAACTACACCTTTTTTGGAGAAGCCTCTGCCAAGGTCTACGGCCAAGCACTTTGCAGAGGTGATGTCAACTCAAGTGCTTGTCGGACTTGTGTGGAGAAAGCAAGCAAGCAAATCTGTAATGATTGCATAAGTCGCGGAGAAGCAATCATATGGTATGAACTTTGCCAAGTTCACTACTCATTTCAGAATATGACTTCCTTGTCTGTCTATGCAGGGAAGTATCTAGACCGTGATTCTAAGGAGAAATCTGTATCAGATCAGGTTCATTTTTTAAAATTTTCGAAGTACTTAATGACTAACCTGTCAAATGAGGCCGCTTTCAATCCTTTCAACATGTTTGCAACTGGGAAAATCAACTTTTCCAGGAGCAAAACCATATTTGCTCATGTACAGTGCACTAGGGATATCAGACCACACGAGTGTTTGAAATGCTTGAAGTCTGCTATAACTGATTTGGAAGGATGCTGTTCTTCACGGAAAGGTGGAATGGTTCTTAGTAGGAATTGTAATGTGAGATTTGAGTTGTACCAATTCTACAATGTCTCAAAGCACTTGTCGTCCCCAACTTCTAGAGGTAAGTAAACAGAATTTTTACTTGGAGCAAGCTAGTGAACTGTAAAAGAGAATTATGTCTGTCATCAATTTCTGTAAGTGAGCATCGTATTTCTACTGTGTACTTTTGAAGATTAAATGTCGTTTGAGGGCAATTGGAACTACTTACAGTTTTTATCTATGGAAAACCGGAAGAAAATGGAAGGCGGGGAAGGTTGCATGTGTTGTCTTTATTCCTATAACGGTGCTTGCAATTGTCATAGGATCTTGCATTGTCTTCCTAAGACATAAAAGAAGAAAAGAAACAGGTAACGTAAATAGTGATCAGCAGTTTTTGTAAAGGCCAAATTGACATCAGAATTATTATACGATGGTTTTAAATCTCTTATTCTTTGGCAGACGTGGAAAGAAGTCACCTAGCATTATTACAGGAATTGGCAAACCCAAGAGGCGTCACAATAACAGAAGAAGGCCAGTTCGTAAGTTCTGAGGACCTACCTTTCATGGACTTGGATACTATAGAAGCAGCTACAGGAAACTTCTCCTATTCAAATAAGCTTGGACAAGGTGGGTTTGGCGCTGTTTATAAGGTAAGTTGTAAAGTGGCCTTATTGTCGCCATGATCTACTGAAATTCAGCCCTCTGTCCCAACAATTAGCTCCACTCCACTATAAGGTTACACAAACCATTCTCTATTCAGTTTTACGATGCTTAAATGTTTCTTCAATGGCCAAAATTTATGTTATGTGTTCAAGAAATGAGGTAATTAGATGTATTCACATTGGATTGTTATGTGTTCAGGAAGATCCAGCTTCCAGGCCCCCAATGGCAACAGTTGTTCTCCTGCTCAATAGTTACTCGATTACCTTACCATTACCTCAAGAGCCTGCATTTTTTCTCCATAGTAGAACAGATCAAGGGTCAATTCCAAGCAAGGAATTTTTTGCAGATAAATCTAAGAGCAATGCTGTGCCATATTCTGGCGATGAAGGTTCAATTACTGAAGTATATCCTCGATAGGGAGAGAATGTGCATTGTCTCCAAAATAAGCAATGGAAAATATATAAGGTTAGCTTTTTAGTATAAAACAATTCGAATTTG
This sequence comes from Populus tomentosa, assembly GCA_018804465.1. NCBI lineage: Eukaryota > Viridiplantae > Streptophyta > Magnoliopsida > Malpighiales > Salicaceae > Populus > Populus tomentosa. The sequence continues at coordinate 2,121,572 of CM031989.1, forward strand.
GGAGTTCCAATCATGATTAGTGAGTTTGCTTAAAACTAGCTAGTGCTTGATGTATATTGTAAATAAGCCTCAACTCCAAAGTTGTTAAATGTGCTTGAGCTAGAATAGTATTAGGATAGTAATCTCCAAGGAATAATTGTGCACCCCAACTCACACACAAGTGTGCACTCTCTAGTCGATCTTGAGTTGGCGGGCTCTCTCTAGTGGTTTAACACTCAGAAGTGGTTACTTACTCATAGATAGCATCCAAGAGTGTGTCTCTGACATAAAAAAAAGTGTAATAAATTTTTACATCAAACTCTACAGTTCAAAGTTTTTGATGTTACATAAAAAAAAGTGTTCAAATTTTTGCATTGATAGATGAGTTTTGATCTTTGATCTTCGATCTTCACTAGGTTTCATGTTTGTGACACGTTTGATCCCATCCAACTACATAGTATTTTAGGAACAAACTATGTATGTTTTGATGAACAAATATGGTATTGTAGAACCAGAGACATTAACGTTCAAATAGATGAATCCATAAGAGATTTGTTACTTATGGTATTATATAATTCGCATCAATATTATAATATCTTATTTAAGTGAAGTATGTGTTGGAAGTGACAAAAATACATTATATTAATAATATAATACAAAACACTAGTCAATTCTAACAACTCACTACACTTGTTCCCTTTCATGATGACACATCATGCCTCAATTTTTTGAAAAATATCAAATTGTTATTTTCTTTTAAAATGTGTTTATGATGATTTTGATATATTTATGATAAAAATAAAATAAAATAAAAAATATTATTTTATTATATTTTAATTAAAAAATATTTGTTAAAAAATATAATGCACTGTAATACAAAACACAAACTTACAAAATAGGAAATGACCTCTCCTTTATACTTGTTTATATTGGTTTCTCACACCAATTTATCGAAAAATCTAGAATTTTAAATTCTTAAAATACATTTAGTAGTTGGTAGATGTATAAATCATGTGTAGAAAAAGATCTAGAAAGTAGGAGAAAATAATAATAATTAATGAAACTGATATTAAATAATAAATTGAGAAACAATTTAATTAAAATAATATAAAAAAATAATCAAAATCAATACAAATTAACTTACTAAAATAATGAATCGGGTCATAAAACTAGGATAATAACTTTATAAAAACAATTCATAAAAAAACACTTGAGTTAATTTGAGTTAACATATAAAAATCATGACTTTATGCATGAAATTGAATAATCTCAAAAAATATAAATTAAAATAAATTATGAAGTACAATCCACAAATAATATCAGGTTCATTGATTAGTATTATTTTAGCTGGGCTTTAACAATTTTTTATCTAGTTTTTTTATAGGATTTTTAATCAATTTTTGGGTTTTTTTAATAAAACCAATCCCGTTGATAAATAAATCTCACAAAATCCAATTAGACATTATCAAATTAGCTTCTTTGTTTTTTTTTTTTTGTTGAGCCTTTTGTTTTTCTAAACAAAAAAAAATTGTAGCATTGCTTTTAGTTTCATATTCCAATTCGAGCAAACCAAGCAAAAAGTCAGCAAAAGACCACATCCAACAACAAAACATTTGCATGATAATTCACCAACCAAAGAAAACCAAGCAACCATCAACATTCCAAGTTAGTGGTTAAGCAAAACATTCCAACAAAATAAATCCAGCAACAGCAGCATCAAGAAAATCAATCTTCATCTGGTGTCCAATCTTTCTGAATAATATCCATCTAAAAACCAAAACATTAATATGAATCAGCTGATAATTAAAAGTAAGTATTATGTATTAACAGCAGGTTACATGCTCAAAAACTCAAAAAGTTAATTTATCACAGTAACAAGACAGCAAATATTAACATGGAGATAAAAAAAACTAATTATAAGCATGCTCTTGAGACTACTTTCATAAGAGAATTTGTCAATAAATTTTAATTCAGTTCTCTTACAATCCAGTACAGTGGAAAAACAATAGAAATTAGAGATTCTATCGAAAGAGACAAACCTGCTACTTAATTTATGCATGTCTCACGGCATATGAGATCCGCTAGTGTTTATTGAAAAATAAAAATACAATTAATCTTTTTAGAAGCTTATGAACTTCAAACACAACAAACTTTAGTACATATGCTTTAGTAATCATAAAATAAAAGAACAACAAATGGTGGTCTTTGTTTAATAACGGGATTTTTAAGAAAATGAAAAGGTTTGATCAAAACCTTTTAAAAATAAGCTTTTGCAAAAGTTTAGAATTCCATTGTAAGCTCAAAATATTATAATCTTTGCTTATAATCACCTTAGCAATAATTAAACAGGAGCAGAGAGATGGCCGGAGGTGGGGATAAAATGAGGATTTAGTGTTAGGATAGGTGGATTTAGTGTTAGGCTGAAAGGGATAAAAATTAGGCTGAATTGTATCACATTCCAGTGAAGAAGTCAACTTTCCATGGTCAAAGGAAAAGATGATTTTGATCCAAGTTAATGAGCCAAGAAGAGGTCATCTCGCTATGAAAAAGTCCATCGATCGACAGCGGGGTATGCAAGTTGTTAGTAATTGCCACAATAAAACCTTAAATGTGAACTGATATTTTGGTATTGACAAAAGAATAATAATGACTCTTAGTCCAAACTTCTCTCTTTCAACATCACTTTTTCCCTTTTTATTTTCCATATATATATATATATATATATATTTGTACTGATTTATTTTTTTGAAGTGTTTTTTTATATAAAAATATATAAAATAATATTTTTTTATTTTATAAAATTTAATATCAATATATTAAAACAATATAAAAATATAATATAAATTTTTTTTAAAAAAAATTAAGATATAAAAATAAACAGAATATTTATTATTTTTTTTAATCTAGGAGAATTTAACAGTAAACCTGTTGATCAGCAGACCCAACGATCTGGTCCCATATTTACTGTTCTGACACTTCAGTTGTCCGTGTTGAATATTCCAAGAACCAGTCTTTCCCACCTCAAGCCAAAACAAAAAAAATAATAAAAAATAAAATAATTTTTTAAAAAAAACTTTATGAAAACACGGGTTTGAACCGCGTTTCCTAATTCTAGCGTTTGCCACACTCTTTTCAAAGAAAAGTATACCTTAAAATAACGGAATTTGAGTTCCGAGAGATTCAATACCTTCATTTTTAAGGCAACAGCACTTTGGTTGTGGCTATCTTCTTTCCCAAGTCAACAAATATTTTCCAGTTGGCTGATTTCGAGTTAAAGCTGTATTATTTATTTATTATTATGTCCCTTTACAATACGCGGCATGTTTTTATTATGGCATGTGTTTTGTAGGTTTTTTTTTATGCCTGCTTTAACTAATTAAACTTTGAATTTGTCATGTAATTGTTCTTAATTTGATAAAACAAGTTTTTGAATTTTTTGAGTTTTTTTTTTTTTTTTATGAAAACTATAAATTTATTGTATTACAATGAAAATTACATGTCTATAATTATATAAGTCTATTGATTATTAACCTATGTTACAAGCCTAATGTTATAAATATACAAATTTACTGTTATCAATCTATAATTACATATCTACTCAATAAACATGTTTGAATTTTCTATGAACTTTAATGATAAGAAATTTGGATTATTTTAAATGTGAACGGTATGGAAGACCGCGATGTTCTTGCATTGATGGTGGCCGGGACTTGACTTGGAAGAGTTGCTCCTATCGGCACGGGTGGTTGGGTACGAAATGAGTGGGGTAGAGGAAATTGATTTTAGGGTTCTAAGGATCTTTCAATTACAAAAGTCTGATCTGCTACCAAATCTGATCCATAATTATATCTAGCATGTTTTCATGTCCCAAACTTCATCTTCTTAGTTAATTTCATGTATTGCTACATGTTCATATATATTTTTTTACACATACATGGATATAAAAGGAATAAAAAAAACATATCATCATATATTCAAAATTAATCATAATGAGGGATATAATAACTCGCAAAAGCATGGACATTTCCGAGCTTTAATTAACTCTTCACTTTTCCTTTTAGGCCTCTTAAATGTTGCCATGTTCCAACAAATATTTCGTTCTTTCTACTATAAAGAAGAACTTTGCTCAATAACTCTCAACCTATAATTTCTCCTTTCTTCCGTTCATCTTCAAGTACTAGATGGCCTATTATGTGTGGCATTTCTTTTTCTTTACGGCTATCTTGTACACTTCTATCACAGCCCAACAATTTGAATATCGATCTCATGTATGTACGAATTCATCTACTACAAATAGCTCTTTCCCATCAAACCTCAACATTACACTCTCTTCACTCTATGCAAACGCCGCTCACAAGGACGGTTTCTACAACACCAGTGCTGGTCAGAATTCTGATAGGGTGTATGGGCTCTTTCTATGTAGAGGAGATACCTCCCCTGAGTTATGTCAGAGTTGCATTAAAACCTCTAGTGAAGATATCATGAAACAATGCCCGGATAACAAAGAGGCGATTATATGGTATGATAGGTGTATGTTACGTTACTCTAACCGTTCAATATTCTCCATTGCAGAGCAAAGACCGACAATATGGTTTTGGAATGCGAATGATATCGAAAATGTTATGAACCTAAATCAATTTAATGCTAGTTTGGGAGACTTGATGAACCAGCTTGTTACTTCGGCTGTGTCTTCTAGTGATTTGTTTGCAATGGGAGATAGAAATGGAACTGCTTTTAGCAAGTTATATGGGCTGGTTCAATGCACTCCAGACATATCTCCATCTGAATGCGGAATATGCTTATCTAGTTGCGTCAGCGACATTCCTGGTTGCTGCAATGGAAAGCAAGGTGGCAACGTTCTTAAACCAAGTTGCAGTATAAGGTATGAAATTTATCCTTTCTACATAGCTTCGCCAGCTCCACCTCCTCCAGCAAGTTCCCCATCTCTGCCAACGCCTCCAACAACCTCTTCAAATCCCAGCGGTATGTGTTTTATTCGTAACCCTTTTTAGAGATAAGATGTCTATCATACTATCGTAAAGCTATTCGTTTTTATGCAGGAAAAAGGAATACTTCATCATGTTAGGTATTGCCATTTAGTGGCAATACCCCACCACTAAGTTGGTGGTGGCTCCATTAATGCCACAATTGGTGGCATGTTGGCCCCTCCATGTTAACCATAAAATGCCTATAAAGAAGGCACGCAAAGAGTGCTAATTGTGTGAGAGGGTGAGAAGTGTAGAGAGTGGAAGAGAAAGAGAAGAGAAAGGCCTGCTGTCCATGGCAGCAGCCCTGCAGCTGCAAGGGCAACAAGAGAGATGGGAGTTGAGTGATGAGATCCTCCTCCATGTATTTAATGTATCCTTTCCCTATCTCCTAAATAAAATGGACTCTCTCCCGTAGATGTAGGCGTTTTGCCGAACCACGTAAAATATTGTCTCAGTGTGCTTGCCCTCCGACGAGCAATTATCAGTACATCACCGGTCGTCGGAATCCCCAACAATTTGTATCAGAGCTGAAGGTTTAAGTGGTGTTTGATTTTTTGCTCAAAAATGAAAGTTGTCAAAATTATGTTTTGACCATACCACTGTGTAGAGGAGGAAGAGACGAAGCCACTGTTGAAAACCACGTCGAAATCGGACGTCGGACATGTCCGCACGCGCCGGCGGAGTGGCTGGCCACGCGCGCCGACGCGCGCCGCATGTCACACGCGTCTTCTTCACCCGGATGGGCTGACCCGACCCGAATACCAAACGACCCGACCCACGTGGCTGACCCGGATACGGATGACATCAGCATGACGTAATTATGATGGCATCTGCATAGTAGAACGGCCCCAGGATGACGTCAGCATGATGCAATGGTGACGGCATCATACACAGTCAGCATGTCTGCACCTGTCAGAGCCACGTCAGCACAGGGGACCCACATGCCACGTCATCAGCCGCGAGCCTAGCCGAGCCGAGTTGAGCCGAGCCGAATGGGAGCCGAGGTAAAGGATTCTGTGCAGCAGAGTCTATGTGCAACCGGATCTGAGAGTGAATCTAAGCCGTTAATCAGGCCAGAATTATTTTGATCATATCGTAGCCGTCTAAAGTGCGATTTGGACGATTCAAGACATGTTTCCAGCTAATTTGATCATTCCGGATCGTTGAGATTCGAGACCAAAAATGACGGTGGTGAATTATTAAAGAGCGATTGCCCGATCAGGAGGCATCTGAGGGTCATGATGGAGGTCGATGGAGATGAAGAAGAAGAAGGTGCATATGTTTACCCAATTACATGTGCTAAACTGTTAAATAGGAAAATGTAATGCCTTGATGGAAGGAAAAATTGGGACACTCTGGACACCCGGTTATGTGGACAATTAGAGGTGGAGAGTGAAAATTGACGAAGACCAATCTTGACGAATCTAAGCACTAGTAGTCTCGCTAGATGTTGAGAAATCATGTATTAAACATGTATATTCCAGATCACTTGTAAAGGAAAGTCGCAACAAAGCTAGCAAATGGTTGTATATACGGAGAGACAGTACGATGGATAGATATGGCCTAAGAAGTTCTGTCTAGGAGATTGGGTTTTAAGCGGGACCAGTGTGACCCCTCCAATCTTTCCTGGGAACTTGCTTAGTGGAAGGATTATCCATACGGTACTATTTTCGTATATATAGCAGTTTTTAATGAAACGGTTGAAGACTAGCAGGATGACGGCACAAGGGGAACAGTTGGGTTCCGTATGATCAAGGATCTGATGGAGTGGTGATTTCTCCAAAGAAGTTAGATTCGGTGACTGTAATTTCTCGAGGGGAGAATTGATGAAGACCCTGATAATGGAAGAGAAATACAGCAAGGGGATAAAGATTGGCACCCTATTTTGACTTGGACAGGTGTTGTGACACGATGAGTTGCTGTCAAACATATGCAAGGAATAGGAAGAAATCTGGAGAATAGAAATTGCACGAGGGCACACGGAGATTGTGCAGGAGTACCCGTAGGATCCAATGAGGTACTGTAATGAGACAACAGGTGCAAGGAGAAGAAGTGTTCCTAGATGAAGCTCAGAGCAGAGACTGTTAAAGTTTGTACAACAGGAAGTCTTTTATGCTCTTGATGAAGACAACAGGCGAAGACCTTTCCAATGCATGCAAGGATGGAAAGAGAGTTGTTGCAGAGGCACCTAATTGAGGGGGTGCAAACGCCTGTGATAAAAGGCGACCGCCTATGATGAAAGGCGAAGCCACCAAAGAGAGTTGGTGTAGGTGGAGCTGTTAAGCAGAAAGGCATAGAAGCTCCAAACATAGAAATCAAGGTGGAGGATTGCGAGGAGTATACCACAACTTTCTCTTTCTATGTAGTCAGTGGCAGTAATCTCTCCCAAGTCCACATGGTGTTAGAAAATATTGGAGCCACTGGAGTCATCCCGATGAAGGAGGATGAGACCGCTCCATGACGAGCGGAGACACCTCGGATGGAAGGTGTGAGGGCTATGAAATGAGACCAAGATCAGGTCGCCCAAGACAACGGGCGTAGAAACCTCAGATGGAAGGTGTGGGCCACGATGTGAGCCCGAATTCAGACCGCCGCATGACGACGAGCGGAGACACCTCATTAGAAGGTGTGTGGGCCACGATATGAGCCCAGTTCAGAACGCCCCAGAGCCGATATGATGGCTAGATATAAGTGGACAGATGGATAGCCAATGAAGTGGCTATGATGAGTATGAAGACAAATGCAGGATTGACTTTCATGGATATTGACCCATGCTAAAGATCAATGAGATAGAAGACATTTGCCTTGGACAATAAGTGGGTGACTTGTGGAGCATTAAGACGCGGCTGCTATGAAGGAGCAGAGGGCATGCGCAGGTTCCGGGAACGAGTTGACTCTTGTCAAGGTGGTGAGCTCGGTAATGGCATTGTAATACTCAGAGTATGGAGATAGATATGGATCAACCTTTAATGGGTTGCCCCCATGGTTAAAGGTGGAGAGCTACCTGGACTCTTACGACTAAGAGCGAGAGACTCACAGAGAAGTAAGGTGTGGTTCCTAGGGTGGAACAGAGGGCAGGCGCAACTCCTGGATGAGTAGACTCTTGGAAGAGTGGTGAGCTTGTGATCACATTGAAATACTTAATGACTGTCGCACTTGGGAATATTCGTTTGAGGGGGTGTTGTAAGCCTTGGTGTGAGGCTTGATAAATCATTCCGGACCGAGCATGGTTGATAAGCTCGAAGGGGAATGTTCCCAGAGACAAACGTTAACACTCTTCAGATGTGATGTGTGAGACCATCTGGTTGAAGTGATCATTTGGTGTAAGCAAGGGTGTGCTTTGGTGACTCTGGTGATTGAAAGGTTTGGCGAGTACCTGTAAACTTGGCCACAAGATGCTCTCAGAATGGTAAGCTTTGACAAGATGCAGAATGCAAGCTTGTGCTGAAGAAGCAAGAGGACAATTGTCCACATAAATGGCAAAGGGGGTGATTGTTAGGTATTGTCATTTAGTGGCAATACCCCACCACTAAGTTGGTGGTGGCTCCATTAATGCCACAATTGGTGGCATGTTGGCCCCTCCATGTTAACCATAAAATGCCTATAAAGAAGGCATGCAAAGAGTGCTAATTGTGTGAGAGGGTGAGAAGTGTAGAGAGTGGAAGAGAAAGAGAAGAGAAAGGGCTGTTGTCCATGGCAGCAGCCCTGTAGCTGCAAGAGAGATGGGAGTTGAGTGATGAGATTCTCCTCCATGTATTTATTGTATCCTTTCCCTATCTCCTAAATAAAATGGATTCTCTCTCGTGGATGTAGGCGGTTTTGCCGAACCACGTAAAATATTGTCTCAGTGTGCTTGCCCTCCGACGAGCAATTATCAGTACATCACCGGTCGTCGGAATCCCCAACACATCACGGGCAATTGTATAAACTATTGTTCCTACAAGTGCCTTTGTGGTGCTATTGTTCACTTTATTCTACTGTTATCTGCACCAGAAAGCAAGGAAGAAAGACAATGCTCTAGAAGGGGGAAATGGTTATAGAAAACATAGAGAGTGTTTGATATTGTTATTGCAAATAATTTTCTATTAGGCTCTTCTGAACAATTCTTATTTTCTACTCCTTGCAGTTGGGATGAAATCACCTCGGTTCAGTCATTACAATTTGATTTGGGAACGATTGAAGCTGCTACAAACAATTTTTCTGACATTAAAAAGATTGGTAAGGGGGGATTTCGTGATGTCTACATGGTGAGAAACTAACATTTAATATACCTTTTCTGAATTCAGTCTTTAAATGTTTAAATCTAAACTATCTTTATATTCAGGGAAGACTTCCTAATGGACAAGAGATAGCAGTAAAAAGGATATCAAGAAGCTCCCGACAAGGTGCAGGAGAATTTAAGAATGAGGTCGTATTGGTAGCCAAGCTTCAGCACAGAAATCTAGTCAGGCTATTGGGCTATTGTCTGCGAGGAGAAGAGAAGCTACTCATCTATGAATATGTTCCCAACAAGAGCCTCGACTACTTTCTATTTGGTTTTGCCTTTGTTAACATACTTTTTCGCACGTGCTTCATCCTCATTTTTTATTTATTATTAATTTAATTTTTGTTGGACAAATGAAGATCCTGCAAAGCAAAGACTGTTGGATTGGTGGAATCGATACAAAATCATATCGGGGATTGCTCGTGGTCTACTTTATCTTCATGAAGATTCCCGTCTCAGAATTATCCACCGTGATCTTAAAGCAAGTAATGTTTTGTTGGATGGGGAAATGAACCCCAAGATTGCCGATTTTGGTATGGCAAAGATTCTTGAAGAGGGATCAAAGTTAAGGAAATACCAGCAGAGTTGTTGGAACATAGTAAGTTTTTAAGTGTTAAATTATATGTTTTGTTTTGTATGTTGTTATTGCTACATCCTTATATTTAAGGCAGCACAAGTTCATCCATGCAAGAGACTAAAATCATTATCTAATAAGATTATATATGAAAATCATCAATTTTTTATGTCATTTTTCTGTATTGGGTGCTGATTTAAAAAAACAATAAAATTGCATCCCGCCAAAAATCAAACAGCAGCTTTGAAATTGGCCGTCCTTTTCACTTTGATCCTTGGTCTTGAATTAGTGTAATTGGACCCTCAATTGAGCAATAAACTTCTAATTTTTTCAATTTGACCCCTGATCCAGTTTTAATTACAGCCCCTCCATTTACGTGCATTTTCAATTGGTCCTTGGTTTCGGATTTATTCAATTAAGTCCTTAATTGGCCATCAAACTTCAATATTTATGCAATTAAGCCCTTGATTTGACCAAATTAACTTTCAAAAATTATAATTTGACCCTAGAATTTTAATTTCTTCCAATTAAAGCCCAAATTAACTCCAAAATCAATTTTTATTGCAATCAAAACCTCCATAAATTCAATTAAACCTTCAATAAAATTTAATTGAGTCCATAAACATATGATTTTAGACTTTTCTTCCTCCAATTGAATTTTCTTTATCAATAGGGCTATCATCAGTCAATAAAATACTGTTAAATTTTAATCTTTGTATTTTTAAACCTCCTCAACTAATTTTGACTATTTTTAAAGTGTTCCAGCATCCTCTTTTCACTATCATATTTTTTTGATAAAAATTTTTTATTTTTATTTTATTTTCATGCGGGGACTCGAAAATGGGTTACAACACTATATGTTTCTTGAAAAAAAAAACAAGTCCTAAAATAACCAAAAAAATGTTTAAATTGTGAAATTGTTTTATTAAATATATAACTCATCATTTCTTTCATCATAGCACGCTTAAATTATAAAATCAAACTCAATTTCATCAAACGACAAACAAATATAATTTCTCAAAATATTGAACAAATCCTAACATGTACAGAATTATACATTTATATAATATTGGCTTACTTGGTGTGATGAATCTTCAAAAGGACAGAGATATTAACATAATAAGTGTTGAGGTCATTGAATTTATGATAAAAAAACTTAGATTTATAATAAAATAAGGGGGAAAGGGTGTTCTTTTCTATTAAAAAAAAAACAAGAAAAAGGATTGAGAGAGGGAGAGAGGGGGTTACGTTGTTGGTTATAACTTTAATATTACTGATGGATTCATCAAAAAAAAATTAACAACTATAAATTATAATCGGTATGTCTGTCAAAAATATTGACATAATAGATTTGCCGATGAAATTAACAAGGAATTAACTGTTTTTTTTTTTTTTGAAATCCACCAATAATTTTCTTTGTACTCACCCATAAAACTTTTTTTTATCGGTTATTTACCATAATTATTACTTAACAGACCTTATCAAACTAACGATAATTTAATTTTCATGAGGTAGCCTCGTCTGCTTATTAAAGTGACCACTTGTATAGTCAGGGTAGCCTCGTCTGCTTATCAATAAACAATCTTTATTAATTAATAATTAGGTTGAGCTTATTGTGTGCTTGCAACCATAAAAACATAACGGGAACAACCGTAAATCAAATTCAAAGTCAAGATTTCATGTTTTATTCTCGGATATAACAATAAACAAGGAGTAAATACTGCACAAAGAAAAATAATGCCACAAAAGACACAATTATGGTTTTCATAACAATAACTGAGACAGTATTTGAACTACTTGATTAATAGGGACTTAAAGGATGATGAATCAATAATTCAAGATTTGATGAATCTTTGAAAAAAATAGTAAATAAAATATATGGTAGACAATAAAAATATTGAAAAATAGTCTTTTAAAATGGTTGGACAGATGATATAAAAGTCACCTGTTGAAAAAAGCAAAAGCTAATATTTAAATTAAGATATGATGAACTTGCTCTAATAAAATGTAGAAATTAAGAATATAAAAGAATGTTATAGTTTTATATATTTTATTCAACTCATGTAGAATTTATATTGCCATACGACAATACATATATGTTTCATCATCTTCTTCAATATGATTGAAATAATTTTGTGATTGTCTTGAATTGTTCAATCCCTTCATTTCTTCCTTTTATTGAGTAGAAAATAATCAAGACTATTAAATTGATTATTTCCTTAACAATAACAAACCCCATTCTTTCGCTATATGATGAGGAAATTATCGAGGATCTAACTCAGTAATTGAAATCTCATTCTTCGATAGTGGGATAATCTTAAGCTGGGATTGCGCCATCGTTGAAGTATAGCTCAATGAAGAAGCTGGTTCAAAAGGTATTTGTAAAGTAAGAGAGGAGTTGCTTAGCATCTGAACAACTGAAGCCATTGTCGGCCTGTCAGCTACATTTTCTTGAACGCAGAGTAACCCAATGTGGATGCATCTCATCATTTCAGCTGTTGAGCCTTTTCTCAAAATGGGATCAATAAGATCTAAAGCAGTCCCTTCCCTCCAACGTCTCCATGTCTAAAAAATTTATCCGAAGTGAATTCACAATATTGAAGGGTAAATCTTTCACTGATGTGTTTGATTTGTAGATGGTTGTACTTACATGGCTCGTAAGGTGCTCCATGTCATCTCCATTGCGGAAACTAGGTTTTTTACCGCTCACAATCTCTAAGACTAGCACTCCAAAACTAAACACATCTGACTTGACCGAGAACTGTCCTTTCCATGCATACTCTGGAGCAATATAGCCACTGAAATGGTTACATTAACATATCTTAGTTGCGAATCATAAGCATTCAGTATTCACACCTCTTTCATTATTGCTATAAATTAGACTTACAAGGTTCCAGCGATCCTCGATGTAGCATCATGAGTTTGATCAGTTTTCATTAACTTTGCCATTCCAAAATCTGAAATTTTAGCATTCATGTTCCCATCTGACAGTGTTTGTAAAGAAGTGAAGAGAAAGTATACGAGAAGAAATAAGATAGAATAAGGAAGATAAGAAAGAGCAGAATAATAAACTGATGTTTATTTGAATAGAATGAATAATTCTTATTGATTTCATCCATGCAATCGTTACACATTTATACTGAAATAAACACAACAGAATTCCAATCTTATAGCATGAAATCATGCTATGTTCTGTTAACTTAATAACAAACTAACTAATGCCTAGAGACTAGGACAAAGGCTTATTATTAGCATAATAAATAGAACTAACAGAAATAACAGAAATAATGACAGCTCCTTCTTTGACAGCTTCAGCAAGCAAACTTCAACACTCCTCCTTGCTTGAGGAGCTGCAAACTCCAATCCTTTGTCTTAAAAACTCAAACCTGTTTGCTGGAAGTGGTTTAGTAAACAGATCAGCCAATTGATTTTCAGACTTGCAATAAATCAACTTAACTTCACCATGTTTCTGCACCTCACGCAAGAAATACAGTTTGATATTAAAATGTTTAGTTTTTCCATGAAAAACTGGATTATGAGATATTGCAATAGCTGCTTGATTGTCAACTGAGATTTCAGTTGCTTCTTCTTCTTCCATGTGTACATCACGTAACAATTTCTGAAGCCAAAGAGCTTGGTTTACAGCTGCTGTGGCAGCAATGAACTCTGCCTCTGCTGTAGATTGAGCCACCGTGTCTTGCTTTTTGGATGACCATGAAAATATAGCTGACCCTAGGTTGAAACAAAAACCAGAGGTGCTCTTCATGTCATCAATGGATCCTCCCCAATCACTGTCAGAAAATCCATGTAGTTTTAATTCCTGACACTTCTGAAATTTGACTCCATAGCTGCAGGTCCCTTTGATGTACCTTAGGATTCTTTTGGCAGCTCTCATGTGAATTTCACTCGGACAATGCATAAACCGAGATAGTAAACTTGTTGCATGAAGTATGTCGGGTCTAGTTGCTGTTAAATACAACAAACACCCAATCAAGCTTCTGAATTTTTCTTCATCCACCTTGGCAGTGCCATCTTCTTTGCTGAATTTGTCCTTTTGGTTCATTGGAGTAGTTGTTGGCTTGCAACTTTCCATATGAAATTTCTTCAAAATTTCCATTGAATACTTCTTTTGACAAATAAATATTTCATCCTTGCCCTGTAAGATTTCCATTCCCAGGAAGAAGCTCATTAGACCGAGATCAGTCATCTCAAAAACTTCCATCATATTCAGCTTGAAATGTTCAACCTGCTCTGTGTTGCTCCCTGTCACCAAGAGATCATCAACATAGAGTGAAATTATAATCACATCATTGTTGATGCTCTTCACATAAAGAGTTGCTTCAGACAAGCTCTTTTGAAAGCCAGCACCTGTCAAATAATCATCAATCCGACCATACCATGCCCTAGGTGCTTGCTTTAACCCATAGAGAGCTTTTTTCAGTAAATACACTTTGTCTTCCTTCCCTTGAATTTCAAAACCTGCAGGCTGCTCCACGTAAATTTCTTCTTGTAATATGCCATTGAGGAAGGCAGATTTAACATCTAACTGGAATACTTTCCAATTCTTTTGAGAAGCTACAGCAAGCAAAAATCTAATGGTGTCCATTCTTGCTACAGGTGCAAAAGTATCTGAATAATCAACACCATAGATTTGTGCATACCCCTTGACCACCAGCCTAGCTTTAAACTTGTTGATGGTGCTGTCAGCATTCAGTTTAGTCCTGAAAATCCACTTCACACCAATGATGTTCTTTCCAGGTGGTCTGTCAACAAGTTCCCATGTGCAATTCTTCTCAATCATTGATATCTCCTCCTGCATTGCTTTTTGCCATTCTGGACTTTGTTTAGCTTCTTCATAGTTTTCTGGTTCACAGAGGGCTACATTACTTCTTTGATAAACATCCTCAAGTGATCGGATGCCTCTTGTTGGTGGATCATCAAATGTTTCATCTAGCAATGGATCTGGAGGCTGCTGGTTTCTTTGTGAGTGTCCCCAGTCCCATTTCTCTTCTTCATAAGGCTGATTATTCATTTGTGATTGTCCCCAGTCCCACTGATCTTCTTCTTGAAAGTGGACATCCCTGGTAACCACCATTTTCAGTGTTTGAGGATGGTATACCTTGTAAGCTTTAGATGTACCACTATAGCCAACAAATATTCCTGGTGCAGCCTTCTTGTCCAGCTTGTCCCTTTTGATCTATGGAATGTGAACAAAACACAGACTGCCAAAGACTTTAAGAAATCTTAATGAAGGTTTGTAATTATACCAAGCTTCAAAAGGTGTCTTCTCGTCAAGCAATTTTGTGGGCAATCTGTTTTGCAGAAAAACTGCAGTGCTGGCTGCTTCTGCCCAAAACTCCTTTGGTAAGTTCTTGTCATGCAACATGCATCTCACCATCTCCATGATGTATCGATTCCTTCTTTCACTAACCCCATTCTGCTCTGGTGTGTAAGGGGCAGTGAGTTGATGATCAATGCCAGCTTCCTCACAATAGAGATTGAACTCTGATGAGGTATACTCTTTGCCATTATCAGACCTAATGGCTTGAATTCTGTAATTGCTT
This sequence comes from Populus tomentosa, assembly GCA_018804465.1. Taxonomy (NCBI): domain Eukaryota; kingdom Viridiplantae; phylum Streptophyta; class Magnoliopsida; order Malpighiales; family Salicaceae; genus Populus; species Populus tomentosa. Next base: position 2,136,941 of record CM031989.1, read on the forward strand.
ATGTTTTCCACATTCTTCTTGAATTTGAAAAAAATCCCAGCAACTTCTGATTTGTATTTCATGAAGAAAATCCAGCACATCCTAGAAAAATCATCAATAAAAAGAATATAGTATCGGCTACCTTTGATTGAAGGTGTGCTGAGTGGACCAGCAACATCAGTGTGAATCAATTGGAGTTTCTGTGTGGATCTCCAAGTTGATTTCGGAAATGGCTTCCTGCTTTGTTTACCAAATTGACATGCACTGCAATTTGATGGAAAATCAGTGAATTGAGGCACTCCTCTTACAGAGTCATTTTTCTTCATGCTTATCATCCTCTGTTGATGGCAGTGGCCTAGTCTTTTATGCCACACTTCCATATCAGTCAACTTTGTATGAAAAGCTGAATACTCCTCCTCAAATGGTAGGAATGAAAAACTCTTTCCTTTCATCTTAGCTTGCAAAATTAGTTGTCCAGCAGCATCAAAGACATAGCAAAAATAATTTTCAAAGACAACCTTCATCCCTTTCTCAATCAATTGCCCCACACTTAATAGATTTTGATCTATTTCAGGTACATATAAAACTTCAGAAATGGTTTTTGTACCTGACTTTGTGGTGATGGCAATTGTCCCCTTTCCTTTTGCAGCTATGCAAGCACCATTCCCAATTCTGACCTTTGCAACTTCTGTAGATTGCAAAGTTCGAAAGAGGCTTCTATCAGAGGTCATGTGATTCGTACACCCACTGTCTATCAGCCAGTGATCTGAGGTGGTTTGGACTGAAAAACATGAAGCTACGAACATTTGATCTTCATCATCTTGACTGGCAACTTGTGCATCAACATCTTGTCTCTGAGTTGTTGTCCTGCAGATGATTGCCTCATGTCCCATTTGATTACATTTGCTGCATTTTGCATCAGGCCTTTTCCAGCACTTGAAAGGTGCATGTCCTGTCTTGTTGCAGTGTTGACAGGGTGGAAAAGTTCTTTTGAGAAATTTTCCTTTGTTCTGGAATTTGCGAGCAGTAGTGTTGCTACTGCTTGAAGCCTGATTTTTCCTGAAATGACTTTTAGAATCAGTATACTTTGCTTGTAATGCTCCTTTTGTAACATGATCCAGCCTCATCAGTCTCCTTTGTTCTTGAACCTGCAAAGCATTTATCAATTCTGCCAAATTGATCTTGGACAGGTCCTTGGTGTTTTCCAAGGTTGTTATTGATGCCTCATATCTTTCAGGCACCGTAACAAGGATTTTCTCCACAATTCTACAATCATTAAAGTCTGTGCCCAGCAATCTCACCTTGTTGACAATTCCAAGCAATTTTTCTGAGTACTCTTTGATGGTCTCAGACTCCTTCATCCTCTGCAGCTCAAACTCTCTTATGAGGTTGAGGCTTTGCATTCCACGTATCCTTTCATCTCCAGCATACTCCTCCTTCAGATAATCCCATATATCTTTGGCAGATTTTAGGGACATAATCCTTGTGAAAACTGTTGTTGAGACAGCAGCAAATAGACATGCCTTTGCTTTGGATTTTTTGGTTTTTCTCTCCTTGTGACTCTTAATCTGAGTCAAGGTAGGATTAGTTGGCAGTGATGGAACTTCATAATCCTCTTCGATAGCCTCCCAAAGATCAAGAGCTTCCAAGTAGGTTTCCATCCTTACTGCCTAAAGTTGATAATTTTCTCCATTGAAGATTGGAGAAGAAATGTGAGAAAAACTTGCTTCATTATCTATCACAGGTCCTTTAAGAAATCAGCTCTGATACCAATTGACAGTGTTTGTAAAGAAGTGAAGAGAAAGTATACGAGAAGAAATAAGATAGAATAAGGAAGATAAGAAAGAGCAGAATAATAAACTGATGTTTATTTGAATAGAATGAATAATTCTTATTGATTTCATCCATGCAATCGTTACACATTTATACTGAAATAAACACAACAGAATTCCAATCTTATAGCATGAAATCATGCTATGTTCTGTTAACTTAATAACAAACTAACTAATGCCTAGAGACTAGGACAAAGGCTTATTATTAGCATAATAAATAGAACTAACAGAAATAACAGAAATAATGACAGCTCCTTCTTTGACAGCTTCAGCAAGCAAACTTCAACACCATCTAACAGAATGTTGCTAGGCTTGAGGTCACGATGAATAATCCGGAGCTGAGAATCTTGATGCAGGTACAGAATCCCTCTAGCTATGCATTCTATGATTTTGTAGCGCTTCTCCCAATCCAGGACTAATCGTTTGTTTGGATCTAAGCGTTCATAAAATGAGAGCTTCAGAAACTTCGGAAAACTTGTCTATAGAATTTGACACTAGTTATAATTCTCTTACAAACATGAATTGATCTTGATAAAAAAAAAATGATGAGGAAAACAAATGTATAAGATAATATGGAATTCAGGATTACCATGTATAAATTGATCGAGACTTGAATTAGGCACAAACTCGTAGATTAGAAGCTTTTCTGTTCCTTCCAAGCAGAACCCCAGTAACCTAACAAGATTGCGGTGAGCAAGTTTGGCTAGTAGCCCTACCTCATTCCTAAATTCTACTTCTCCTTGCCCAGAATTACTTGATAATCTCTTTACAGCTATAGCTTGTCCATCTGCAAGTATACCCTATACCATATATCCATTGAGAAAAAGAAACAGAGAAAATTAAGTGCATCAATTTGAAATATAAATTAACCTTCAAAGTTCTTAATTTTTTTTTTTATAAAAAAATCGATACCGTTTCTTTTGTACATTAAAGTACCTTGTAAACAGCACCAAAACCACCTTGTCCAAGCTTATTATCAACAGAGAAGTCGTTTGTTGCACGTTTGATGGTGGCAAATTTGAATTCCCCCAATTTTGTGCTACTAATTTCATCAAAATCTTCACAAAATGCAAGTTCTTAATTAATGTTTTGTTTCCAAAGTTAATTTGTAGATTGTTTGGAAGAAAAACAAATTATCTAGTGAATTTGATTCGTATTAATGAACCCAAGCTGTTTAATATGTAAGAACCAATAAACAATAACTTACTTTTGACCTCTTGCCTTGGCTTCCTAAAATGGAAAATGGTGAGAATGAGGATAACAAGTGCCAAGAAGATAGCTGTAGGGACGATGGTAACAATAACTGTCCGAGAAGCAGTATTCTCCTTCCCTGCCAAGCACGCCATGTTTAAGATAGAAATTACAGAAGCTGAAACTGGAAACCGTAAAACAAGTGAAATAATTTCTGTATAGAAAAAGAAGTTAGCCTACCTTTCCTGATTGTGGTATTAGTTGGCGGAGGAGAACTAATAACAAATGGAGGAGATGGTGGAGATGGTGACGGTGATGGAGATGGTGACGGTGATGGAGATGGTGATGGAGATGTTACTTGAGGAAATAAGTCGTAGAAGGTATAAATCTCCCACCGAAAAACACAGTTTGGTTTCAGGACAATACCTCCTTGATTCTGGTAGCAACAACTTTTATAGTCATCTACGGATTGTTGTAGGCAAACACTGCAATTACTCGGTGATACATCAGGAGTGCACTGCATAAATACATAAGCTTTTTGATTGGATGGTAGGTCTGCTGTCTCAACTGCTGGCATAAGCCTGGATGAGCCCGTGGAAGCGTTTTTTACCGTTTCTCCCAAACCACTCCAAAATTGTTCAAACTGTCTAAAAGTTGCGTCAACGATACCCACATTATAGAAAATGCTATTAGGAGATTGCTCAAGTGATCCATAAAAATAACGATTCGCATAACGTACAATACATGGAAGTGGATTCCCTCCCCATGAAATTGCTTCTTTTTGGTTTGGACATCCCGCCGTGAGAGTTTGAATAGCAGAATTGACGCAGATGGAACAGTTTCCAGCTGATGGGGAAGCCATACAGAGCACAAGACCATAATCTGTGTCATTGCCTAAACCTATTGTAGTATTATAGAAACCCCCATTGGCTGTGACATTGGCAGATAGTGAACGGAGAACAAGGTCTCGGTTTTTTGCATAGGTGCTATTAGCTGTAAAGTTTCCTGTGGTATAGCAGAATTGAGCATCGGTAAGAGTGATGCTTATGATAATAACATGGAAAAGAAGAGAGACGATAGTTTTAGAACCCATTTCATCAAAGGATCGAAATATTAACTTCTGTTCACAATTCCTTTCTTCGTGAAAGAAATCCCTTAATTATAAGCCGCACTCAAGGTTAGATGGTTATGGCAATGAGGCTATAGGCCACATATTGGCATGGCCAATTTGTTAACGAATTTAAGACAAAAAAAGGGGTAGCAATTTCGATGGAGCCATCTATTACTTTTAGACTTTACTCGTGGTCCCAATTTCTGACTGCTTATTAACTTTTAGAGCCCATTTCAACAGAGGAAATATTAACTTCTGTTCACAATTTCTTTCTTCGTGAAAGAAATCCCTTGCATAGATGGTATTTTATATATCTTGACTTTCCGCGTAAGAATAAGAATTTTTAATTGATGTATTCAAGTGATTTATTTCTCTTTTTTCATGTATCATCCATTATAAATAAGAATTTTTTTAAAAAAATCTATTTATATATCAATGCATTTATCAATGTATCATCCGTTTATTTATTTATTTATTGTAGTTAGGCTGTATTTTAGTTTTATGGCAAAGGTAGTGGGTGGGAAATGATCGGTATCACAGTTTGAAATGGCGACTTTACTTGTGCCAAATTTTATGGCAAAGGTAATTAATTAGGCTGCAGTAAAATGAAAAGTTTTTTTTGTAAAAAGAAAAAGAAAAGAAATAAGTATAAATATAAAATTCAGCTAGGCTAATGATCCGGTCTAAAAGTTAGGTTATAGGTTGGATGGGTCAATTTAAAACAATATTTTTTTTAAAGAAAATCAAATTATATTGTAGATTAACTTGTTAGATAAAATAGGTTTATCCACGTCAGTTTTTAACTGGTTTGACATAAACATGTCCCGAGTCATGTCATGAATTGATTGGTTGCTGGTTGATCCAATGAGTGGGTTTAACTGCACTAAAAAGGAAGGATAATGTAGGTATTTGATGACAATAGATTTAAAAGGATTCTTTTTGGAGCCTGCTTCATAATTATTGAACTGGTCGCATCACTTAGTTCAATTATAATATAGTCCTGCCATTGATCCTTACATGCATAAATATAAAATGCAATAGAGTCCAAGGAAATCAATAAATTTACTGTTTTTCCATATCAAACTGCAATTAACCTTCCCCAAATAAAACAAAGTTTAGAGTAAATATTTTAGTTTTATGGCAAAGGTAGTGGGTGGGAAATGATCGGTATCACAGTGTGAAAATGGCGACTTTACTTGTTGTCCCAATTCCTGACTGCTTAATTGCCTTTAGACTGTATAAAATTATTCAAAGACTCCGTGGAAGACATAGACACATTGGCTGTGACAAAATTATTCAAAGACTCCGTCAAAACTTTGATGTTGGAATAGCAAAACAATGTCATTAATTAATCACTATAAACAACATGTTAGCGCATGGTCGTAGTTAACATTAGAACATTAGTTACAACATTAAAATCGATGAGAAGGAAATGGAAATATGTGTTTGATATGAAAGTCAAAGAGTTGAAATCTTGTGCCAAAGCGGCCCACATATGCTAGCAGAAGAGATCTATTAAAAGTAAGCAAGTTTTAAAACGACAACGCGATATCAAACAACAAGTAAAACAAATTAAAAATTAACAAACTAGACAACGGGGCCCTGCCGCGCCTTTGTGTATTATTTTTTTGATGTTGGAATAGCAAAACAATGTCATTAATTAATCATTTTTTCCTTCTTATTTTCCACAGTTGCTGAGATATTTAGACTAATTCAAGTAAAAGTGTAAAACCCATTGATCAGCAGACCCTACGATCTGGGCCCATATTTACTGCTCTGACACTTTTGTTGCTCTTATTGAACATTCCAAGAACCAGTGTTTCTCACTTAAAACCAGACAACAGGTAAGACCATTAACTATTCCTCGTTTGCCACCCTCGTTCCAAAGAAAAGGCTCCATGAAAATAACGGAATGTGGCTATTTGGTTTTCCAAATCAACAAATATTTTCTATTTGACTGATTATAGAACAGGAGATTCAGACTTCATATTTCGAGTTAAAGCTGTAATTTTATTTAACTTTTGTTATTATGTCCCTTTACGATATGGGGCATTATTTTGTGAAAATCAGGAACAGCTTGAGCTTGCCAATAATGGAGCCGGACTCTGACCAATCTACTAGCAAGTCGAAATCTTTGTCAGCGAATGATATGTCAATCACAGAGCTATATCCTCGTTGACGCAACAAAAATAATCTTCAAAACATGCAGGACGTCATAGCTTATTATTTAACATCGCAATTGTGTGTGGTTTTTTTTTTTTTTTATCTATCTACATAATTTTCATTGGTGAAATAAATTAAGTATTCTTTAACCATTCTAATAATCCTATAGACACCTTAAATATTAATAGCCATACTCTACATGTTCAGCCTTACCCCACCCTATACCTGTAATGTCTCATTCGTCAAAGCAATTGTAGGTGCTTGTCAAATTACTGTTGCCCTTTTTTCACACTTCACTCCAAATCAATGTCACATTTTTCTCTACCTCAGAGGTGTTCATAATGCATTTTGCTTCTTATTTCCACAAAGATACCTGACTAATATTTTTAAGTGCCAGACCTGACCATATGGCCCCATATCGCGTGCTCTTATGCTTTTGTTGCTTTAATTGCATATTCCACGAACCTCTGTCTTTCTCACATCAAGCCTATTAGTTTGCCTATTTCTACTTTTGCTACGCTCTTTCCAAAAGAAAAGTCTCCATGAAAATAACTGTACTTTACTTGTACTGAGATATTCAATACCTTCGTTTTTACAGCAAGGAAAATCACTTTGGCTTTGGCAATTTGTGAAGAATGGCAGCGCACTTAGAACCAAAATAAAATAAAATAAGAGAGACAAAATAATTTTCTGGAAGTGCATCTTTCATTGATCTATTGTTATTGAAGATTATGTTCCCTCATCTTTAAAATTCCCTTTTATATTAATTTTCTGAGATATAACAATGGTTTATGACATTACCTTGTATATTTATTTCCTGATATATCAGTATAATTTATGGGATTAGCATAGTTTATGTAATTAACCTTGTATTAGCCTTAAATATCGCCATATAATATAGGAATTCTCTTGTATAGATTCTCATCCTTTTTATCAATGATATTCATGGCCTCACAAGCACATATTCCAACATGGTATCAAAGCAGGTTGCCTCCTGGTGACCGTCTTCCCTCGTGTATTTTCCTTTCTTCATTCCACAGGCAGACTTGTCATCAAAACCAGCCACGGATTCATCAAACCATGCTGCCATTTCAACAATACACATGAAATATTTAAATATGAATATGAAACATCTTCTCCTCACTCCTTACATCATTCTGATAATTAATCTAGGTTCCATTCTTGTGTGGAATTGTTGGATGGTGACAATAGCTCACATGGTCTCGTGCCATGCTTATGGCACTTGAGGCAAACACAAATTGGGCTTTATAAATGCTTGTATTCCCAAACCAACAGTTGATTACACACATCTTTTACAATGGACCCGTAATAATACTATTGTCCTTTCTTGGCTGATCAATTCAGTCGGTAGACAAATCTCGAATAATTAATGTGATTTATATGGACTCAGCCTATGATGTTTCGGTGTTGATTTGCGACAGAGAATCAAATATAAATTATAATTTTAATTAAATAAAATTAAATAATTTAATTTATTATCAATTCAACTATTAATTACTTTATATTTAAAAATAAAGTGTATCGTCTAGTAATATATCATAATCCCTCAAATATTAAAAAAATCATTAGTCATTGGACATCATTTAGCAATGTGTCATAATCCCCTAAATATTAAAAAATTTATTAGTTATTAGAATTAACCTCTCAGTGATTGGTTTCTCGGTATAATTAATATCTTTTTTAATAATGTTTTAATTTAACATTAAAGTATGGGGTATGTCTGCTATGTCATACATGTTTATTTTTTATATAATAATCATTGATCATTTAAATAAAATTTAAAATCTTTTTTTTAATTTTAAAAGTCTCTAAGCATATTCTTCTTTTGTGGTTGCTATCACAATTCTCCAGTGGAACATTTTTTTTTTTAAGATTTGGCTCTTCAAGTAGCCATTCCATTTTGGCTCACTCTTTTTAGGGCTGCTATCTTTTTCTTATCATGGCTCTTTGGCCATTTCTCTCCTTTCTTCTTCATGTGTGGTCTCTCTTATACCATATTTGATCTTTTGTACAATAAATTGTTAACTTGCATATAAGCCTCTTGCTTAGGTTTCTTTTATCTCTTTTTGATGCAAGGTCCTATTCTTTTGTTGGACTGTATTATCTTATACCTTTATTTACAAGATCAAATATTCTCCTAAGAGAGGAAGTCCTAATGGACTTAAACTTGGACTTACAATACTCTGAAAACATAATTATACTTGTCTAGTATAATTTAAGAGACTTACAAATAAATATATCTTTGATAGTTATGCATAAACCTGAGAGACACAAGAACTAAAAGAATATTGATTTCAAAATTAATTCTAACGTTCTCCAGGAAGATTAGGTGCTTCTAGCTGATATCGAAATCATGCATGCTTTTGAATGGCAAAGAAAATTGACAGTATGGCTGCGTATTTTTGCTTCTATGATTGCCTCATCAACCTCATATTATATAAAGCTTATTGTAAAAAAACAAAAAAAAACAGGACAGCCAAAAGCAACAAAAAATAATAATTTCTTGAGATTAATTCAATTGGCTAGGAATAAAAAAGAATTGAAATCAGTCTTCAACTACTAATTCTATGCTAAAAGCTATTGAAATTACAACTACGATCCCAAAAATCAATTGAAATCAATACCCAAATCTAACCTATCTTACATTCTACATCTTAATAAGAACCATGGGTTTTAGAAGCACCTAAATCAATGATATCTAGGAGGGCTGTAGGCCTAGATGAAACCAAATTCAAGTGGCTGAAAGCCCATCACTGTAACAAAATATTCTGATTTGCAGGCCTTCCTATCCTGGAAATCACTCAACCCATTCTAAGCAACTGTTAATTGGGAGAACATTCATGTACCTATAAGAACACAAATGGAAGTAAATTCATTAACATGATAAACTCTTTTTCTCTAATCTTTTATAATGCAACACTAAGTTTCCTCCAAAAGGAAGTAGAGTTTTACTTGGTAAACTCTTATAGATACACACCTCTAATGACTTCCAAAAAATTCTTTGATCCCCTTTCATTTCAGAAATATAAGATTTACTTAAAAAAAAAATGAACATTCAATTAAAACTGATGGGTATGATTGGTTTCCACTGAGGGTAAGCAAAAAAATTTATTTTCTAGGTTCAGTTTTTCTTTTTCACATGTATTTTGAATCCATTAGTAAACTTCATGAACAAGTTTGAAGAAAAGATGAGAGGAAAGAACATTGCACTAAATTTATGTAATAAGTTTGCGTTGATACTTCATTGCGAAAAATAAGTTTTCTTGTCTCTTTATTACTTTTATTCGTTCTTAGAGTTTGTCTGTCAGCCCATGAATTACAGCCAATTTCAGAGGCTAAGATCCCAAAAATTACTCCAGTTTTACAATATCTAACTTTCACACTATGTTATGTCAAGGTCTAGAGTGTAAAAAAAGGGGTGTAGGTCAGTTCTTTCTTACAGAAAGGAAATTCAGTGCATATTCTAGTGTTGTTTGGCTAAATTGTGGCGCAATATGATTTTGATGTGCAGAGAATATAAGGGCACCAGAATATCCATTATATGCATGGCTCTGGAGATTGTGAGTGGGAAGCATAACATTAACTATGGGAGCCTCAAACAACAATTACGTGGCATTAGATCATTCTAATAGCAAGAAATGCGAGTAATTCAAGTATATGTATAAAACCCATTGATCAGCAGACCCTACGATCTGGGCCCATATCTACTGATCTGACACTTTTGTTGCTCGTATTGAACATTCCAAGAACTTGACTATTCCACATTAATTGTCTATTCCTCGTTTGCCACCCTCTTTCAAAAGAAAAGGCTCCATGAAAATAACGGAATGTGGCTATTTGGTTTTCCAAATCAACAAATATTTTCCTTTTGACTGATTATAATAGAATTTCATATTTCGAGTTAAAGCTGTAATTTTATTTTAACTTTTGTTATTATGTCCCTTTACGATATGGGGCATTATTTTGTGAAAATCAGGAACAGCTTGAGCTTGCCAATAATGGAGCCGGACTCTGACCAATCTACTAGCAAGTCGAAATCTTTGTCAGCGAATGATATGTCAATCACAGAGCTATATCCTCGTTGATGCAACAAAAATAATCTTCAAAACATGCAGGACGTCATAGCTTATTATTTAACATCGCAATTGTGTGTGGTTTTTTTTTTGTTTTTTATCTATCTACATAATTTTCATTGGTGAAATAAATTAAGTATTCTTTAACCATTCTAATAATCCTATAGACACCTTAAATATTAATAGCCATACTCTACATGTTCAGCCTTACCCCACCCTATACCTGTAATGTCTCATTCGTCAAAGCAATTGTAGGTGCTTGTCAAATTACTGTTGCCCTTTTTTCACACTTTTTCATTCCAAATCAATGTCACATTTTTCTCTACCTTAGAGGTGTTCATACTAATATTTTTAAGTGCCAGACCTGACCATATGGCCCCATATCGCGTACTCTTATGCTTTTGTTGCTTTAATTGCATATTCCACGAACCTCTGTCTTTCTCACATCAAGCCAAACCACCATCAAGCCTATTAGCTTTGCCTATTTCTACTTTTGCTACGCTCTTTCCAAAAGAAAAGTCTCCATGAAAATACCTTCGTTTTTACAGCAAGGAAAAGCACTTTGGCTTTGGCAATTTGTGAAGAATGGCAGCGCACTAAGAACCAAAATAAAATAAAATAAGAGAGACAAAATAATTTTCTGGAAGTGCATCTTTCATTGATCTATTGTTATTGAAGATTATGTTCCCTCATCTTTAAAATTCCCTTTTATATTAATTTTCTGAGATATCACAATGGTTTATGACATTACCTTGTATATTTATTTCCTGATATATCAGTATAATTTATGGGATTAGCATAGTTTATGTAATTAACCTTGTATTAGCCTTAAATATCGCCATATAATATAGGAATTCTCTTGTATAGATTCTCATCCTTTTTATCAATGATATTCATGGCCTCACAAGCACATATTCCAACATGGTATCAAAGCAGGTTGCCTCCTGGTGACCGTCTTCCCTCGTGTATTTTCCTTTCTTCCTTCCACAGGCAGACTTGTCATCAAAACCAGCCACGGATTCATCAAACCATTCTGCCATTTCAACAATACACATGAAATATTTAAATATGAATATGAAACATCTTCTCCTCACTCCTTACATCATTCTGATAATTAATCTAGGTTCCATTCTTGTGTGGAATTGTTGGATGGTGACAATAGCTCACATGGTCTCGTGCCATGCTTATGGCACTTGAGGCAAACACAAATTGGGCTTTATAAATGGTTGTATTCCCAAACCAACAGTTGATTACACACATCTTTTACAATGGGCCCGTAATAATACTATTGTCCTTTCTTGGCTGATCAATTCAGTCGGTAGACAAATCTCGAATAATTAATGTGATTTATATGGACTCAGCATATGATGTTTCGGTGTTGATCTGCACAAGCGTTTTTCTCAACGCAATACACCTCGTATATCTGAGATTTCCAAGAGCATAACTGTTCTCTGCTATAAATATTTAAAGGAGAAAAGGAATCTTGGAAGCATGTGTTGGGTTTTTGAATATTATATATCTAGTAAAAATTCTAAATAAAATTATTTTAGAGTTATTAAAATCTTGTTAAACAAATTTAAAGTTGTTTGGAAATTTATTATTTAATGATTTAATTTTTTTCAGCTTTGCATAATTTTTAAAAATTAAGCTTTAACAAAATATAATTTGTCTAATTTTCTAGCTTTTAACGATAATCTATATAAACCATCAATGAAAAATCTTCTAAATTTTCATTTAGATGAGAGGGATTGTTATGCCCAAAATGTTAGCTCTAATTTAGACTCATGGAATGATGAGACTTTCCGAGAATATGCATGAGAGAGAGAGAGAGAGAGAAACGAGGATCCAGTTGTGAATAAATTTGAGAAAAAGGGACTGAACTGAATTATATGTACAAAATTGGACTTAAAATACTAGGGGAGACTTCGCCATTGACCAGAGACTCCATTTATTCCATGTTTTGAATTTTCAACTCTGCTGTGGGTCATCCTGTAGTTCCAACTTTTCTGAGGAATTGGACAAGCAATTTTGTGTTTCTCCATGAATATTAATTCAGGTCGCCAAGTCTTCAAACCAAACAAGGAGTTCCTAGCGACCAAGTCTTCAAACCAAATTACTTCTGTATCAGCCAATGTGTTCATGTCTTCCACAAGTCACCATTTCCCACCATCATGCATGAAACTAAAAAAATCCGTATAATTTAACTGATTAAATTTTAAATTTATTTTTTAAAAATTATTAATTTAAATATTATAAATATAAGAATCAATAAAAGCTTGTTTGATCATAAATTTTAGAATTTTAATACATTTTATTAATTAAAATATGTGCAAACTAGTTGGACATTAATTCACGGTTACCAAAAAATAGATTCCTACTTTCACCCAATAAAAATCACAAAGAGAAAGTGGGGTTCTGCAATGCCTATGACAGCATCAAAATTGCTGTAACAAAAAGAAATATATATATATATATATATATATATAAAAAGAATGCTATAAGTGAAATGATGACTTTTGATGCTGCGATTGGCATTGCAATTTTGTTAAAGGAAAACCTCTGTATGAAAAAAAAGTTAGCTTTGAAAAATATGTGAAACATTAAAGGCATCCCACACGACAAGTTACTGAATTTATATACTCATCGTCTCATATGTCCATATACTTATGAACATAAGAGTATTATTGAGCGTCGTCATCGTTATATTGTTAAAACTGGTCTTACTTTTCAAGGCCAATGCAAGGCACCTTTAAAATTCTAGAATCATGCATTTAAAACCTCGGTTTATCTTATTAATCGTATGCCAACCTTGGTTTTAAGCAACAAATCTCCCTTTAAATGTTTGTTTCATTAGACACCTGATTATGCTTTTTATGTACTTTTGGATGTCTCTACTTTCATTTTCTTTGTCCTTACAATGCTCATAAGCTAGATTATCGCTCCACTCCATATGTGTTCTTAGGCTATAGTTCATCCCATCTAAGCTATCTTTTCTTGATTTGTTGTTTGATTGCATCTATATTTTCCATCACATTCGATTTCATAAACAAGTTTTCCCTTCTATTGAGTCTATCCTCCCATCTCCATCCTCCTCTCCGCCTGCCACTGTCTCTAGCCTACCCTCCCTCATATTTTCTCTGTCTCAACTAGTCTCAGCCCCACCTTCCCTTCCCACTAACATGTTGGTCCCCTCACCATCATCTCCATGTCTCTTGATCATTTTGTAGATTCAGGTTCTGCGGTGCCAGTTGTATCTTTATCAGATTCACCCTCTGCTGCAACCTCTCCAACCTTGTCATCAACACTTTCTTCTCCATCTAAGTGCCAGACCTGACCATATGGCCCCATATCGCGTGCTCTTATGCTTCTGTTGCTTTAATTGCATATTCCACGAACCTCTGTCTTTCTCACATCAAGCCAAACCACCATCAAGCCTATTAGCTTTGCCTATTTCTACTTTTGCTACGCTCTTTCCAAAAGAAAAGTCTCCATGAAAATACCTTCGTTTTTACAGCAAGGAAAAGCACTTTGGCTTTGGCAATTTGTGAAGAATGGCAGCGCACTTAGAACCAAAATAAAATAAAATAAGAGAGACAAAATAATTTTCTGGAAGTGCATCTTTCATTGATCTATTGTTATTGAAGATTATGTTCCCTCATCTTTAAAATTCCCTTTTATATTAATTTTCTGAGATATCACAATGGTTTATGACATTACCTTGTATATTTATTTCCTGATATATCAGTATAATTTATGGGATTAGCATAGTTTATGTAATTAACCTTGTATTAGCCTTAAATATCGCCATATAATATAGGAATTCTCTTGTATAGATTCTCATCCTTTTTATCAATGATATTCATGGCCTCACAAGCACATATTCCAACATGGTATCAAAGCAGGTTGCCTCCTGGTGACCGTCTTCCCTCGTGTATTTTCCTTTCTTCATTCCACAGGCAGACTTGTCATCAAAACCAGCCACGGATTCATCAAACCATGCTGCCATTTCAACAATACACATGAAATATTTAAATATGAATATGAAACATCTTCTCCTCACTCCTTACATCATTCTGATAATTAATCTAGGTTCCATTCTTGTGTGGAATTGTTGGATGGTGACAATAGCTCACATGGTCTCGTGCCATGCTTATGGCACTTGAGGCAAACACAAATTGGGCTTTATAAATGGTTGTATTCCCAAACCAACAGTTGATTACACACATCTTTTACAATGGACCCGTAATAATACTATTGTCCTTTCTTGGCTGATCAATTCAGTCGGTAGACAAATCTCGAATAATTAATGTGATTTATATGGACTCAGCATATGATGTTTCGGTGTTGATCTGCACAAGCGTTTTTCTCAACGCAATACACCTCGTATATCTGAGATTTCCAAGAGCATAACTGTTCTCTGCTATAAATATTTAAAGGAGAAAAGGAATCTTGGAAGCATGTGTTGGGTTTTTGAATATTATATATCTAGTAAAAATTCTAAATAAAATTATTTTAGAGTTATTAAAATCTTGTTAAACAGATTTAAAGTTGTTTGGAGATTTATTATTTAATGATTTAATTTTTTTCAGCTTTGAATAATTTTTAAAAATTAAGCTTTAACAAAATATAATTTGTCTAATTTTCGAGCTTTTAACGATAATCTATATAAACCATCAATGAAAAATCTTCTAAATTTTCATTTAGATGAGAGGGATTGTTATGCCCAAAATGTTAGCTCTAATTTAGACTCATGGAATGATGAGACTTTCCGAGAATATGCATGAGAGAGAGAGAGAGAGAGAGAAACGAGGATCCAGTTGTGAATAAATTTGAGAAAAAGGGACTGAACTGAATTATATGTACAAAATTGGACTTAAAATACTAGGGGAGACTTCGCCATTGACCAGAGACTCCATTTATTCCATGTTTTGAATTTTCAACTCTGCTGTGGGTCATCCTGTAGTTCCAACTTTTCTGAGGAATTGGACAAGCAATTTTGTGTTTCTCCATGAATATTAATTCAGGTCGCCAAGTCTTCAAACCAAACAAGGAGTTCCTAGCGACCAAGTCTTCAAACCAAATGACTTCTGTATCAGCCAATGTGTTCATGTCTTCCACAAGTCACCATTTCCCACCATCATGCATGAAACTAAAAGAATCCGTATAATTTAACTGATTAAATTTTAAATTTATTTTTTAAAAATTATTAATTTAAATATTATAAATATAAGAATCAATAAAAGCTTGTTTGATCATAAATTTTAGAATCTTAATATATTTTATTAATTAAAATATATGTTAATTAAAATATGTGCAAACTAGTTTGCACATTAATTCACGGTTACCAAAAAATAGATTCCTACTTTCACCCAATAAAAATCACAAAGAGAAAGTGGGGTTCTGCAATGCCTATGACAGCATCAAAATTGCTGTAACAAAAAGAAATATATATATATATATATATAAAAAGAATGCTATAAGTGAAATGATGACTTTTGATGCTGCGATTGGCATTGCAATTTTGTTAAAGGAAAACCTCTGTATGAAAAAAAAGTTAGCTTTGAAAAATATGTGAAACATTAAAGGCATCCCACACGACAAGTTACTGAATTTATATACTCATCGTCTCATATGTCCATATACTTATGAACATAAGAGTATTATTGAGCGTCGTCATCGTTATATTGTTAAAACTGGTCTTACTTTTCAAGGCCAATGCAAGGCACCTTTAAAATTCTAGAATCATGCATTTAAAACCTCGGTTTATCTTATTAATCGTATGCCAACCTTGGTTTTAAGCAACAAATCTCCCTTTAAATATTTGTTTCATTAGACACCTGATTATGCTTTTTATGTACTTTTGGATGTCTCTACTTTCATTTTCTTTGTCCTTACAATGCTCATAAGCTAGATTATCGCTCCACTCCATATGTGTTCTTAGGCTATAGTTCATCCCATCTAAGCTATCTTTTCTTGATTTGTTGTTTGATTGCATCTATATTTTCCATCACATTCGATTTCATAAACAAGTTTTCCCTTCTATTGAGTCTATCCTCCCATCTCCATCCTCCTCTCCGCCTGCCACTGTCTCTAGCCTACCCTCCCTCATATTTTCTCTGTCTCAACTAGTCTCAGCCCCACCTTCCCTTCCCACTAACATGTTGGTCCCCTCACCATCATCTCCATGTCTCTTGATCATTTTGTAGATTCAGGTTCTGCGGTGCCAGTTGTATCTTTATCAGATTCACCCTCTGCTGCAACCTCTCCAACCTTGTCATCAACACTTTCTTCTCCATCTAAGTGCCAGACCTGACCATATGGCCCCATATCGCGTGCTCTTATGCTTCTGTTGCTTTAATTGCATATTCCACGAACCTCTGTCTTTCTCACATCAAGCCAAACCACCATCAAGCCTATTAGCTTTGCCTATTTCTACTTTTGCTACGCTCTATCCAAAAGAAAAGTCTCCATGAAAATACCTTCGTTTTTACAGCAAGGAAAAGCACTTTGGCTTTGGCAATTTGTGAAGAATGGCAGCGCACTTAGAACCAAAATAAAATAAAATAAGAGAGACAAAATAATTTTCAGGAAGTGCATCTTTCATTGATCTATTGTTATTGAAGATTATGTTCCCTCATCTTTAAAATTCCCTTTTATATTAATTTTCTGAGATATCACAATGGTTTATGACATTACCTTGTATATTTATTTCCTGATATATCAGTATAATTTATGGGATTAGCATAGTTTATGTAATTAACCTTGTATTAGCCTTAAATATCGCCATATAATATAGGAATTCTCTTGTATAGATTCTCATCCTTTTTATCAATGATATTCATGGCCTCACAAGCACATATTCCAACATGGTATCAAAGCAGGTTGCCTCCTGGTGACCGTCTTCCCTCGTGTATTTTCCTTTCTTCATTCCACAGGCAGACTTGTCATCAAAACCAGCCACGGATTCATCAAACCATGCTGCCATTTCAACAATACACATGAAATATTTAAATATGAATATGAAACATCTTCTCCTCACTCCTTACATCATTCTGATAATTAATCTAGGTTCCATTCTTGTGTGGAATTGTTGGATGGTGACAATAGCTCACATGGTCTCGTGCCATGCTTATGGCACTTGAGGCAAACACAAATTGGGCTTTATAAATGGTTGTATTCCCAAACCAACAGTTGATTACACACATCTTTTACAATGGACCCGTAATAATACTATTGTCCTTTCTTGGCTGATCAATTCAGTCGGTAGACAAATCTAGAATAATTAATGTGATTTATATGGACTCAGCATATGATGTTTCGGTGTTGATCTGCACAAGCGTTTTTCTCAACGCAATACACCACGTATATCTGAGATTTTCAAGAGCATAACTGTTCTCTGCTATAAATATTTAAAGGAGAAAAGGAATCTTGGAAGCATGTGTTGGGTTTTTGAATATTATATATCTAGTAAAAATTATAAATAAAATTATTTTAGAGTTATTAAAATCTCGTAAAGTTGTCTGGATATTTATTATTTAAAGATTAAATCTTTATGAGTTTTGAATAATTTTTAAAAATTAAGATGTAACAAAATATAATTTATTTAATTTTTTAATTTTTAACGATAATCTACATAAATCACTAATAAAAAATCTTTTAAATTCCTATTTAGACGAGAGGGATTGTTATGCCTAGAATGTTAGCTCTAATTTTGTGTTTACGTATTTGTTTTTTTGTATAACAAACAAAAATTCTTAAAAGAATATGAGGCATAACTTACTATTTCTAAATAAGTCTGAAAAACCCTATAAATTAACAAAATATCAATTTGCCCCCTAAATAAAATTTGTATATTAATTCAGAAAATTTTTAAACATTAACTCAATCAAGTCCTTACTTGATTTATCTGGGTCTAGAAATATAACCCTTTTATAATTAATTATATTCTAGTCTTTAATTTCTAAAATATATTTTAATCAAGTAATGGTTAATTAAATCATCCCAATTTAATTTCTGATGAATGATTCTTAATATGTGTTACCCATTAGGTTCCTAATATGTTGACTTAAATATAAATTATAATTATAATTAAATAGAATTAAATAACTAAAATAATTTAATTTATTATCAATTCAACTATTGATTACTTAATATTTAAAAATCAAGTGCATCGTCTAACAATATGTCATAATCCCTCAAATATTAAAAAATTCATTAGTCATTAGACATCGTCTAGCAATGTGTCATAACCCCTAAAATATTAAAAAATTTATTAGTCATTAGACTTAACCTTTCAATAATTAGTTTTTCGGTGTAATTAATATTCTTTTTTTAATAACGTTTTAATTTAACATTAAAGTATGGAGTATGTCTGCCATGTTATACATCTTTATTCTTTACAGAATTTTCATTGATCGTTTGAATAAATTTTATTTTATTTTTAATTTTGAAAGTCTCTGAATTCTTGAGTTTTAAAAATATATTGTTGATGCTTACAAACTTTTGTTCTCGTTACCATTTCCCTTGACATGCACTTATTATTATTATTATTATTTTATGGCCATTGTCTCATTGTAGTATGATCATCTTACCACCATTTTATGGATCTTCTATCTTCATATTAAGAAGATCTCTCTTACATCTTTGTGTAGTCACTACTGAATTTCATCATGGCTAGTTAATAGTATCTTATTATCATTTTTTTAATTATTGTCTTTGTCCTGAACTTGGCTACTTCTAGACATATTTTTTTTTTTATGGTTGCTATCACAATTCTCTAGCGGAACTTCTTTTTTTGAGATTTGGCTCTTCAAGTAGCCATTTCATTTTGCCTCACTGTTTTTAGGGCTGCTATTTTTTTTCTTATCATGGCTCTTTATCTATTTCTCTCCTTCCTTCTTCATGTGTGGTCTCTCTTATACCATATTTGATCTTTTGTACAATAAATTGTTAACTTGCATATAAGTTTCTTGCTTAGGATTCTTTTATCTCCTTTTGATGCAAGGTCCTATTCTTTTGTTGGACTCTATCATCTTATACCTTTATTTACGAGATCAAATATTCTCCTAAGAGAGGAAGTTCTAATGGACTTAAACTTGGACTTACAATACTCTGAAAACATAATTATACTTGTCTAAAGCTGTAATTTTATTTTAACTTTTGTTATTATGTCCCTTTACGATACGGGGCATTATTTTATGATGGCATGTTAATTTTTTAATTTTTTTTACAAGGGATATAATAACTCCAAAATATGTACTCGAACTTTTTTTAGCTTTAACTCTTCACGTTTCCTTTTAGTCCTCCTAAATGTTGCCATGTTACGACTAATATTTCGTTCTTTCTACTATAAGGACTCACAAGTATATTAACAAGGTAAAACAACTTTTGTGCTAGACGCTTGCTAAATCTCAGGATACAACCTATATATGTATATGCGACCTTGCAAACAAAAGAAAAAAATTGAGAGCATGTGACTTACGAGTAGAAAAATGCAAAGCTATACTACAACGTAGCTTTGACAAATATGTGGAACATGAAAGGCATAGGATGGGCTAATTAAGGAGACATGTAGAGTACTATGGTTCTTAATATTTAATGTGACTATAGAATATACTAGGATGGTCAAAGATTACATCAGATAATTAATTTATTTGATTACTAATGATTTTGTAGGTAAACAAATAAAATGGAAGAAAGGAAAACGTCCTTTAATTTCAATAATTACCAAGTAAAAGTTTCAAAATCTTTGTTTAATTTTTTATGATCTAATATGGTGAGCTTCTATTCCGATAAAATTCTATGTGAAAAATAGGGAAAGTATTTTTAAATATTTCCATGAAGAATTTAATTATAAGAAGAGAAGTATTAATCTTATTGCTCCATTACGTTTTCAAGTGATGTATATCAGATGCCTTGAGATGTGCTTGTTAGTTACAGATTCAGATTTGAAAAGATTTAAACATGGCTAACTTTAGTTTAGACTCATGGAATGATGAGACTTTTCGAGAATATGCATTCGAGAGAGAGAGAGAGAGAAACGAGGATCCAATTGTGAATAAATTTGAGAAAAAGGGACTGAACTGAATTATATGTACAAAATTGGACTTAAAAATACTAGGGGAGACTTCGCCATTGACCAGAGACTCCATTTATTCCATGTTTTGAATTTTCAACTCTACTGTGGGTCATCTTGTAGTTCCAACTTTTCTGAGGAATTGGAGAGGCAATTTTGTGTTTCCCCATGAATATTAATTCAGGTCGCCAAATCTTCAAACCAAACAAGGAGTTCCTAGCGACCGAGTCTTCAAACCAAATGACTTTTGTATCAGCCAATGTGTTCATGTCTTCCACAAGTCACCATTTCCCACCATCATGCATGAAACTAAAAGGAATCCATTTAACTTTAAATAGTATAACTTAACTGATAAAGTTTGTAATTTATTTTTAAAAAATTATTAGTTTAAATATCACAAATCTAAAGATCAATAAAAGCTTGTTTAATTATTAATTTTAAAATTCTAATAAATTAATTAAAATATATGTAAACTGGTTGCACATTAATTTACTATTATAAAAAAATATTCCTCCTTTCACCCAATAAAAATCACAAAGAGAAAGTGGGGTTCTGCAATGCCTATGACAGCATCAAAATTGCTTTAACAAAAAGTTTTTTATTTTTTTTTTCAAAGGTTTTCCTTTAACAAAATTGCAATGCCAATAGCAGCATCAAAAGTCATCATTTCACTTATAGCATTCTTTTTGTGATTATTAATTAATATTTAATGTTCTACAAGTTAGCTTTGAAAAATATGTGAAACATTAAAGGCATCTTGCACTACAAGTTAGCTTTCAAAATTATGTGAAACATTAAAGGCATAGGATGGGCTTATTAGGGAGACATGTAGAGTAAATTTATACATTCATTATCTTATATGTCCACATATTCACAAACAGAATGGTATTGTTGAGTGTCGTCATCGCCACATTGTTGAAACCAATCTTACTCTTTTAAGCCAATGTAAGGTGACACGACCAAAAGATTGATGTCTTCTCCCAAGTGCAGGAGTGTCGAAGTAATAAATAACCAGGCAAGACCGGGGTCGAACCACAGAGAGGTTAATTGTATAAATTATAAATAACAAGACAATAACAACAACAACAACAACAACAACAACAATAATAATACTCAGTACGTGACGTTTTTATACTTGAGAATGATCTAAAAGATCGGGTCACAGGTTTCCAGCATATATACTGAGTTTATGAAAAGATCAAAGAGATAAATTATATAATATAAACAGAATGTAAATAATAATAATAATAATAATAATAATAATAATAATAATAATAATAATAGTAATTAGTAGTAGTAGTAGTAGTAGTAATAAAAAGAAGAGGAGGAATAAATTAATGAGAACTTTGAGATGGAAGATTAATGTAAGGATTAAATAATGATAAAAACAAATGTCAAGGTTAGAGGATCCACCAATGGTATTTCAAACAAGTATAGTATAAACTCTTATTACTCAATTTGGAAACCACACACGAAGGAGGTTTCAATCGGATGATTTGTCATTAATAGCTCATTATAAATTATTAACATGATCATATTAATTATCTTATTTACATAACACCAAACTTTTAAATATTGTCAGGAATTCATGATGTTAACAACAAATCAAGTTCCTTTCATAGCCCAGGTGTAGGTAATACCATACGGTTGGGCTATGAGAGTGCCAAGCATTTGTTGTATCAAGTATTATACAACACAAATCTGGATTAACCATTTAACAAGCAAGGTATTAAGAATTAGTAAGATAAAAAGATAAGACATGTTAATATTAAACATTAAGGTCCATGTTGAGTTTACACTAGTTTTTACACCATTAGTGTAACCTTTTCACCTTGACATAATAAACTTAGCTAAACATAATGAAGAAAAGAAACATAAATAAACAAAACAAGAACATAAATAAGATACAAGTTAACTAAGGAAAGGAAAGGAAATGAAAAACATAAACAAGATATTAATGAAAGCAAAACTTAAGAATTACAAAAAAAATATAAAGAGAGAAATAAAGAGCATGAACTTGATCTGAACAACCAATCCCCCAAATGCATGGCAAATGCCTCCTTTTATAGGCCAAAATTCAGAATTATTGATTTGATGACTAATTGTTGAGTGGGTGGCCAACTTTTGACTTGATGAAAATCCTTATTTTCTTGTCTGAATAAAACAAAAATGCTACCATCCGAACTGAGTCCACTGGAAAACATGAAAGTTGTAGGAAATTGACTCAGGTTTCCAGGAAAAACAAATGGAGGTCATTTGGACTTCTAGAACTCTAGATATGGTCCAAACACTAAACAATGTTCGGGCTGCAGGACAGATTCAGACTTCTATAATTTGGACTTGAAAACGGCCTTCTTAGATCTTGATGAAAACATGAAAGTTGTAGGCCTATGTCTTATTGAATCTGTGTAAAAATTTGAGATCATTTGGACATCTAGAACTTGAGATATGATCCAATTACCGAACAATGTTCTAGTTTGGACTGCACCAACATCTCTTTTCTAAGTTTCACCCTTTCTTTATCTTCACAAATTTCAGTAGTTGAATTCATCAATCAATCCTTTGATTTATGTGATAGGCCTGCATTTAAGATGAACATTTACCATATATTAGGGCATTTTATAGTATTAGACTTGTTATTATAAAACATGCTTTAGTTAAGGAGTTATTGATACTTTAAGTGCAAAATGATGATATAAAACCTTGATAAATATGCACTTTTAAGTACTAATCACCCCCCCAACCAGCTTATTACTAGTCCCTAGTAATCAAAGCGTTAAAATAGAAAAACAATTTGCAAATTTCATAAAACAAGGCATTCATCATTCAACTTACTTTAATTTATCCAGATAAATAAACTCTCATTAAATTCATATATTTGCTCAATACCTCTTAAACAATATATTACTAAACCTTTCTTTTGTGCTAAAAATATCAACATATAGTTATGAGGCTTTACTTGGAAGAAAAACAATTTTTTGTTCTAATGTTTAAGGGTAACTTTCTTAGGTTGGGATTATTATTATTATTATTATTATTTCTTTTTATTTATTTATTTATTTATTTATATACACATACAACTTGAAACACAATGCATCTTTAACCCATGTAACGAGTTTTAGGCTAATGACTCCCAGACCAGTTGGTCTTAGGGCATTAGGTGTTGAGACACCCCTACGAGCTTAGCAACTCGGGTTGCAGATACTGATACGTAGATAGTACAATGTTTGATTCCCTTAAGCTTTTCGCCTCAACCCATGTCACAAGCGTTGTGCCAATAGCTCCTAAGTCAGATGACTTTGTATAGTTTTATCATGTGTAATAGGTCACACCATAACATATGTACAATGCCCTATTTATATAAATAGTAGAGGAGCTTCCCTTACTAAGGCACTCACCAAATTACTACAAATCTCTGCTTTAACTATGTTGATTTGTGTATGCATGTTAAAATAACCTATTGTGTTTATGATCATGTAATAAACTATTGTGTTTATTTTAAACAAGTGTTTAAAATAACATGAAGACATTTATGTACCCCAAATTTTGTCTATTGTTAATCTTAAATTTCAGTTTAATGTTTGATGGAAATTTTGTCTAGTAGTTCCTAGTCTGACTTGTCTTCAGGTTTTTATCTATATAGAGAGTTTTATAACTCTGATTTGAGCAAATCTAATCCCATCGAAAAGCTAATGCCCTAATATACAACTTTCATGAGGGTAACATCCCAAATTCTATCTTTAACTAGTCCAATTTCTATTCACCATTTAACTAGCAACAATGTCAAAATTTTTGATTTATAGGTCTAACAAACAACCAATCATTTTTATGCATTTCTTTCAATCTTTTTATCACCATTGTATACAAAACATGTCGTTTTTATAGCAATAATCATTAATGAGATTTTAAACATTTAAAATTTTACATGTCTTAATGTAAAATGTGGTTAGTGATGTTAGCTTTTGTAGGAAACAAATCTTACCCCATTTAGAGTTATAGAACTCCAAATATGGATAAAACACTAGAGAAATGTTAGGCTATATGTTACAGGATAAACTTGTAAGCCAATGTATTTCGATAAATTTAAGTGTGTAAATGGTAAAATTAGGTTTAACCCTCTTCACCAAAGTTATTCTTAGCTTACTAAAGAAATAAGCCCCATTTAAACCCGAGTTCTTCAACTATAGTGGGGAGAGAAACACTAAACAGTGTTCTAGTGTATTGTCATATATTGTTGGATATAATGAGTCTAATTATGAAGTTTAAAAGAAGTGTTTATTTACAAAAAATGAGTATGTAGAGTTTAAAGAATGTATTGACAGAAAGTATTCTTACGGTCCAGGAGGAACACCATGGACAAGATCTTCTATCAGTGGAGCTCACTCGATTGAAGAAGAAGGTAAGTAAAGTCTCATTTACAACTTATGATGTCGATTTAAACTTTTCCACTGGAATTATAAATGATAAGCATGAAAAGATTATAGATGAATCGTAAATGGTGAATGTATAACAAATGTGTTTGAGTTACTTTCATAATGAACAAAAGCCAATGTTAAGAATGTTTTTGAAGTTTTCAGAAAACAATGTGATTGAGTTGCTTTCGTAATATGTGAAAACCAATGTTGAGATTGTTTTTGAAGTTTTTGAAAAACCAATATGATTGAGTTACTTTCGCAATATTGAAAGCCAATGTTGAGGTCATTTCTGAAGTTTTTGAAAACCAATGTGATTAAGTTGCTTTCACAATATGTGAAAATCAATGTTGGGATCATTTCCAAAGTTTTTAGAAATCAATGTGATTGAATTGCTTACACAAGGTATGAAATTCAATGTTGTGATTGTTTCCGAAGTTTTGGGAAACCAATGTGTTTGGATTGCTTTCACAATTTATGAAAGCCATTGAAATGATTGTTTCTGAAGCCTTTTGGGAGCTAATGTAGTTGAGTTATTTTCATAACGTGTGATAGTTAATGTTGTGATTTTTTCTAAAGATTTTAAAAAATTAATGTGTTGGGGTTGCCTTCATAATATGTGAAAGTTCAATGTTGAGAGTGTGTTTCCCAAATTATGTAGAGCTTCGTGGGATGAAGATGGTTTTGCCGAGGCAAACCCAATGTTGTGAAGTCCTCAAAAATTGTTGGGGGTTAAGTATGTTCTGGTTGTTTTACGAATATGTAATTAAACATTGTCTTATTGCCCATGTTGTGAAGTCCTCATAAATTGAAGTGTAGGATATTTTTAGGGTCAATGATAGGTTGATCACGAATACCTCAATATGGTATTATTATAGAAGTGTAATTATTGTTCGTGAAATCTTCTATATGATTGGATAAAAAGGATGAATACCCTTATCATCATACATACTTAGAAGAAAAATTGTGTTTGAAATATGAACTTATGCTTAATAAATCTTTGTTGTAGGACCTTGGAGTATCAGCGGGTCAAGAAGCTTGGTTATTGTAGGCAAACTTCAAGATTCATAATTTTTGTTGTACACGTATATAATTTTATAAACTAAACTAAAAAAGCTCTCTTTATTATCTCTTCTTCCTTAATGACATTGTTCTATCTATGGTCAGATTTATGGAATGGAATTCTTAAGTAAAATATTATTATACAAGTCGATATAAATATCTTCGCATACATTTTCATGGTGTGTATAAATCAAATACTCATGTTTTATACTAGATATCAATTTCAATTCAAATAAAATAAAATGCATATATATTTAATAAAAGAATTTAATTAGAGGCTTAGTAATCTAGCATATCATGTGTATGATAAAAGAAAAGCTTAAGATATGTGTTTAGATTTTTCCTTCTCTTTCTGTGTATTTCAAGTTAATAGGTATATGCGATTGGATATATTTTCTTTCTTAACATCTATTTATATTTAAGTTCTTGTGAAATAGACATGATGAATGAAATATGTTTACATAAGTTTGGGATTGACTTGTGGTTGAAATGATGTGGAATAAAGTCTAAGACAAATGGATTATGTCGTGATGATTATTGTGAAATGGATGAGATAGACGATAACTTAATATGTCTACTTATAAAGTAAACTTTGTCAAATTTTCAATAGAATTACTTATAAATAAAGGAGCATGATTATGTGTATAAATAGACAAAAAAAAAAAAACATGATAAGAAGATACAAAACTCATATTCTATTGCAATGTGTAATTATTGTAGAATTTCCATGTTTTAACATCCTCTAAAAGGAAGGATGAGGTGATACAATCCCACTACTAAAAATAAAGGTCTATTAGCAACTACCTAGTCCATTGCAAATAAAGCTAAAATTTGTTACTGTAGTAATCGATAATATCAGATGTAAATAATATATGCTACTTTTTTAGCAATGGATTATCAATTGCTGATTTTTTTGCAACAACTTATCCGTTGCTAAAATTTCATTGTTGTTTGGATAAATAAGCAACGAATATTCCATTGTTGATTAGCAACTGCAATTTCGTTGGTTGCAAATCATTAATGGAAATTTTATTGTTGATCTGTTGCTGATTTGTCCGATAAATATTTTTTAAAACATGAATTTTTAAAATTAGTTTTTTCCATTTATTGAATTTCTTATATTATTTGTGGATATTTCAAAAATAGTAAATAAATATATAAAGAACATAAATTAATACTATAAATTATTTTATCAACAATAATAAGTCATATAAAAATAAATTTCATAATAAATTTCAAAATCCTGTTAAACTTACATCAATATAGATAAGTCATAATTTAATAAATATGTTTTATCATGGAGGTGGTGGTGAAAATGAACCAGGACAATGTTGACCATCATAAGATGGGACTGGTATATTGTGGTTGAGATATAGGTCGATATTCTGGTATAGACAGGGGATACATAGATATCATCATCTGTAAAGAGCCACATGTGATGGCATAGATGAAACCATAGGTGTCGACATACCTTGGTCCATATTTGATGCCTAAGCTTGGTATCCGGATCCCATGTTACTAAGAAATTTTTTGACCGAAGTCATCTCTTGTTGTAGTGATTAAATATGACCTTCTTTTGCCTTTATTTACTCTTTCAATGCCTGAATTGATGAACTATGAGGTGTTGACTCCATTGTGTAGGATTATGATGAAGTACTTGTACTAACCATGGATTTCGGTATAGTAAGTGCACCATATATTCTTCCTTTTGTAACTCCTATGACCACACACAAAGCTATTCCATGAAATGAAAGATGATTTTCCCGATCGGTTTCATATCTTGAAATTATCTTCTTTTTATAATTCTCCTATAAGAAAATTAAATGTAATAATAAATTGATTTTAATTTTAAATAATAATTAAATTACATAAAAAAAAGTACTTACAACAACTTTTTTAAACTTGTTATCTACGAATGTTTCATGCTGCTTGTCACTATAATGCTACATCGAAAACACATCATCTCATATAAGTTCTTTTCCACTTGTTTTTTCTTGCTATCAACCAAAAAAAATATTAAAAAATATAATATAAAAATTTCAAGTCCATTATAACAAATAAAAAAAAATTATTGTCATGTTAGTTCAATATGATCTCTCTCTCTCCCCCTTAACTTTTACTAAATCATTTACCCACACAACATTGCATTACTAACATGTTTTACAATAATAATAATAATAAAAGTAATCATGAACTTAAAAGATCATGTATATTAGATAATAGTTTTTTTAAAAATTTTGATATGGTGAATTATTAAATAATATTTTTTTAAAATATAAAAATAATAATATATTATATTAACCCGAGTTAAACTATCTCATCTAATACCTTAAGTTTAGGAATTATGAAGTAAAAATCTCAAAAAAATTGGTTTAATTTTTCAAGATCTAATATGGGGAGCTTCTATTCCGGTAAAATTTTCAGTGAACAGAAGGAAAGTACTTTTTAACTTTTTCAAGAATATGTATCGAGAGAGAGAGAAAACAGAGGATCCAAATGTGAATAAATTTGAGATAAAGGACTGAACTGAATTATATGTACGAAATTAGACTAATTTACTAAGGGATACTCCACCATTGACCTGGCCCTATTATCTTATATGTTTTGAATTTTCACACTGTAGTTCCAAGTTTTTATTGAGATTTATTTGTGATTATGGTAGTAGTATCGGTTTAAAATACTTTTTGTTTAAAAATATATTAAAATAAAGTTTTTTTTGTTTTTTTTAAATTATTTTTGATATTAACATATCAAAACGATCTAAAAATATAAAAAAAAATTTAAAATTTTTGAGAATGGAAAGCAAACACACCAAAAGTCAAGCAATTCTGTGTTTTTGAGGTTGGTAAGTCTTCAAACCAAACAAGGAGTTCCATGTGACCGAGTCTGTTGCCTTTAGTGATGGCCAAAGAGTTCAAGTGTTCCGCGAGTCTTTGCATGATTTTCAAAAAATGGGGGACCAAACCATTTATTCCGTAGAAATTAGGCAGGTAGAGAGTAGACCAACAGAAAAGTCACCATTTCACTCGGAGATTTCCCACCCAGT
This sequence comes from Populus tomentosa, assembly GCA_018804465.1. Lineage (NCBI taxonomy): Eukaryota > Viridiplantae > Streptophyta > Magnoliopsida > Malpighiales > Salicaceae > Populus > Populus tomentosa. The sequence goes on from CM031989.1 coordinate 2,165,906, forward strand.
ACCTGTGCCCTGCTTGAAACTATAAGGAATACTATTGCCACTCAATAAAAATCACAAAGAGAAAGTGAGGTTCTGCAATGGCAATGGCTATGGCAGCATCAAAATTGCTTTTCTTTTTTTGTCCCATTTTCATTCACCTCCTTGTCCTCTCTATTGCACAAGCAGATCCAGTACTTAAGCACAATTGTTCAGAAACTGGTAACTTCACTAACAGTAGTGTCTACAAATCAAACCTCAATAACCTGCTCTCCTCCTTCTCTTCCAATACCAAAATCGACTATGGGTTTTACAACGACTCGTATGGCCAAAACAATGACAAAGTTAACGCAATTTCACTCTGTAGAGGAGATAAAAATCCCGAAACCTGCCGAAGTTGCATCACTAATTCTACCAAAGTGCTTCCACAACTCTGTCCAATCCAAAAGGAGGCCTATATATGGTATGATGATTGTATGTTAAGGTATTCAAACCGTTCCATAGTAGGCAGTATGGAATTCTGGCCTTACTTTTGGATGTACAGCTTGAATAACGTGACCGACGAAAAAGAGTTCTATGAGAAGCTAAATGTTTTGTTAGGCAACCTTACTAATTTAGCAGCATTAGGTGATTCACGAAGAAAATTTGCAACAGGAAATGCGACCACGGAAAACTCTCAAGAAAAAATGTATGCACTTGTTCAGTGCACTCCTGATTTGACTCAGCCGCAATGCAGCGATTGCCTGAATCAAGCTATCAAATTGATTCCAACATGCTGTTCTAAGAGGCAAGGAGGGAGGGTGATTTCACCTAGCTGTCACTTTCGATATGAAAAGGACCCTTTCTATGATCTTGTAGCCACGACGCCGCCGCCATCTCCAGCGCCACTTTCAGTCCTTCCACCGCCACCACAAGCAACAGCAGATGCAGTGCCACCAAGAGCCAGTACAGCGGCCAAAATAGGTACTGCAGTAATCATTACAGAATATGTTCTGTTAACAAATATGGTAAAATTTTAACTGCTTTCAAATTTAATTCAGTTATGATAAAATTTATTACAGTAATCATTATTTTTTATAGTTTAGATTATGGAACATGATAGGATTTGGATCTATTCTTTTAAAAGAACAAAAAATTAGCTGATGGTTAAGCTTTTGCGAGTCATGGGGGCAACTTTGCTTTGGGTCATAATTAAGGCCTCACTCATTGAGACTGTCCACATTCAGAACTCACAAGTCTCGACTCAAGTTCTTCAAAATTTTAGGGCCACGTTGGTTTACGCAGGAAAGAAGAGCAACACAGCTCGGATCATTGTCATTACTGTTGTCCCAGCTGTCGGTGCTGTGATACTCGTCATCTGCGTCTGCCTATTCATAAGAACACGAAAGCAAAGGGAAAAGGAAAGGATTGAAAGTAAGTAATAATTTGGTTGCCTGAAGATAGTATTTGGTTGTTGAATTGTATTGAAATAGACGACGAGAGGGGCTCTTATTTTTTTATTTTAAAAATAAATACATTTTTTTTTTATCTATATTTTTTTTTATCCCGTGACACTAACTAAATACAATTTACGTTTCTTCCTTAATTTCCAATGCAATTATGTTTCCGCGCATGCTAACTTGTTCAACTGAATTTTGAAGCTGGGGACGAAATAGAAAGTGCAGAATCATTGCAATTCGCATTCAGCACCATTCAAGATGCAACAGAGGACTTTTCGGAGAAAAATAAGCTGGGACAAGGTGGATTCGGTGCTGTTTACAAGGTAGTAAAGGATATACTGCTACTTACATATAGTTAAATCGCAATGCTCAAGATGATACAGGTAGTAATGGATTGATATGATTTCAGGGAGCACTTCCTAGCGGACAAGAGATTGCTGTGAAAAGACTTTCTAAGGACTCTGGGCAAGGAGATTTGGAATTCAAAAATGAAGTCTTATTGGTGGCAAGACTCCAGCACCGGAATTTAGTCAGGCTTCTAGGTTTCTGCTTGCAAGGAATTGAAAGGCTTCTTATCTATGAGTTTCTGCCTAATGCGAGCCTTGATCACTTCATATTTGGTAAGGCTAGGAACCAGCTAATTTACAATTGTATTATAAGCAATTGAGTCTCCTTCGAAATAAGAAGCACAAATGAATATTTCTCGCACTCTTTCCCTTGAGTAACTTGAGCCATGCGATTCCTTGAAATGTAGATCCAATCAAGCGTGTGCATTTGAACTGGGAAAGACGTTACAAGATTATTGGAGGAATTGCTCGAGGGCTCCTTTACCTTCACGAGGATTCTCGACTTCGAATCATTCATCGTGACCTCAAAGCCAGCAACATTTTGTTAGATGAAGAGATGAATCCGAAAATTTCAGATTTTGGCATGGCGAGGTTGTTCGTAGTGGATCAAACTCAAGGCAATACAAGTAGAATTGTGGGAACCTAGTAAGTATCTGAACATGATGAACAGCATAATTACCATTTATTAAGCTCATCCTTTATTGCATTGTATCAAAGAAGATGAAATGAAAAGTCCCAACAATATAAAAGATGTTAAACATTGTTAACATTGTCGAATCTAATAATATTGAACTCTTCGTTGATGATAAACAGTGGCTATATGGCTCCAGAATACGCAATGCAAGGACACTTCTCGGTCAAGTCAGACGTATTTAGTTTCGGCGTGCTAGTTTTGGAGATTGTGACTGGTAAAAAAAATAGTTATCGCAATGGAAATGACATAGAGCACCTTATGAGCCATGTAAGTATAGAACAATCCACAAATCAAACACGTTATTTAAGGTTTTATAGGGATATCTGCAAGCCCTTCAATATTGTGAATTCACTTTGGATAAATTTTGTAGGCATGGAGAAACTGGAGGGAAGGGACTGCTCAAGATATGATAGATCCCGTTTTGAGTAGTGGCTCAGCCACAGAAATGATGAGATGCATCCACATTGGGTTACTCTGCGTTCAAGAAAATGTAGCTGAAAGGCCGACAATGGCTTCAGTAGTTCTCATGCTAAGCAGCTCTTCCCTCACATTGCAAATACCTTCTCAACCTGCATTTTTTATGAACAGCAGCACATATCAATCAGATCTGTCATCCTCAATGGGGCATAATTCAAGGGTGACTGAGTCCTCGCTATCTGAATCTGAAGCTATGATCCCTTTGTCCAGAAATGAGGTTTCAATTACTGAGTTGTATCCTAGATAATGGTTTAGATGCAGAGATTTAATATAAAACCAGTTTTGTGGTTTCAGTCAATCATTTGAATGTTTGGATTGGGATAAATATTTGATATCGTATCAATGTTTTAATTACTTTTATTTTTTCTACTTAGTTTAATAAAATTAAATATAAAATTTAATTAATGACCTTTGAATGTTTTAATTGAGAATGATATTCTTTTTTGTACATTTTCCGATATCATTTTTGTCATCATTAATATCGCTAAATGACAAGTAGATCCCAGAGTACGATTGTGACTTTCGTACATCAATTTTTTGGCGGCATTTATATTATTCATACATAACTATGTGATGAGATAATTTTCTTTTTTAATATTCTGTATTATTGTATAAAAAAGATAGCATTCTGTTGCTATTTCTAATTACAAAAAATAAAGTTAGTAGAGACAAAGAGAACATGTTTTCATGATTATGCCCCTAAATAATTAAAAATTAAGCCCCTCGAATTGTTTATCAAATCAAAGATATGGATTTACCTATTTTCTTATTTTGTGCTGGATTCCAACCAAAAAAAAAAATACTAAAAGTACACACACACATATATAGCAGACACAATTTTGAGCACTCAAAATATTTAAACAAGAACACGTGTATAAATATATGATTTTATTAAATATATAATCGGGTACAATCTCAATCTAAAGTATTATTTCAAAAGAATAAGATAATCATTTGATTCATCCCTTGAATTTAATATATGGTGACTTGATTTATTTGACAAATCAAGCCGGGATTTATGCTTTGCAAGAATGTGAATTTTGACGTGTATTGTGAAGCGAGATTTTGTGATATGATGCTTTGAAGAGTACCTTTGATTTATCTTCAAAGTGTTGTTGAAAAACTCTTATGGGGTGTTTAGACTTGATCCAACAGAGCTTAACGAGATTTGGTGATTTGATGCTTTGAAGAGTATTTTTGATTTGTCTTCTAGTGTTGTTGAAGAACTCTTATAGGGTGTTTAGGATTTGATCCAACAAAGCTTAGTGAGATTTGGTGATTTGATGCTTTGAAGAGAACCTTTGATTTGTCTTCAAAGTGTTGTTGAAGAACTTTTATGCGGCGTTTAGGCTTGATCCAACAGAGTTTAGCGAGTTTTGGTGATTTGAAGAATACCTTTGATTCATCTTCAAAGTGTTGTTAAGGAACTCTAATGAGGCGTTTAGGCTTGATTCAACAAAACTTCGTTCTTTGTAAACTTCAAGCGTAGATAAAGGAAGCTTAAGAACTTTTAAGAGAGCTTCCTTGCTTGAAGAGCTTGTCTTGATGAAAATTTGTATCTCCTGGAATCCTCTTTTTCTCTCTCTCTCTAGGTTGATGCCCTCTATTTATATAGATATGTAGGGGCTCTTAGGTCCTTTTGCAATGCCATATGACATAATTTTATTGGTTGATATTTATTGACTGGATCTTGCATTTATGATAAGATATCTTGACGGGATCTTGCATTTATGACTATATATCTTGAATATCTCATTTCAAGTGTCAACTTTTCATTGACCAAAAAATATACGAAGGCTTATTTATTTTCCATGTCATATATTTCAATTTTATTTTATTATTTCTTATAAAAAATAAAATAACACATGGAAAATTTTGATTGGTAGAAAATTTGTGTTTCTATATATATATATATTCTAAAGAAAATAAAAAAATATATAGTAGTGAGAAGAAAACATAAAGGCACCTAGAAAATGGTCAAAGATTGGTTGGAAAAATTCAAAAATTAAAAATTAAAATTGACCGTATATTTTTTATAGAAGAAGGTTATATTGACAAAAAAAATTTAATTTGAGTAAGAAAAATACAAAATCAAATGTTTAAAGACGCAATTAGATTTTGTTGAAAGATTAATTGAGTTTATGAAGGGTTTGATTGCAAGACAAATTGATTTTTAAAGCTTTAATTGGAAGAAATTAAATATAAGAGTCAATTTGGTCAAAAATTGAAAGAATTAATAAGGTTGGGGACTTAATTGAACAAGGAATTAATTAGTTTAATTAATGAAATCAAGGGCTTAATTATAAAAAATACCAAAAAGTATGGCTGATTTGGGTCATAATTGAGAGAAATTAAATTCCAAGAACCAAAGTGAAAAGACAAGTGTACTATAAGGAGCTAATTGATTTTTTCAAGGGTAATTTTGAAAGAATTAAAAGTTGAAGAGCCAATTAAGGCAAGGGTACTATAAGAAACAGATTGGAAACCAAGGACTGTTTTGTAAATGGCTCTAAAATGCAGGGGTCCAATTACATTTTACGCAGGGGACTTGATTACACAATTTCAGAACTTCATTCACCAAATTGAAAATAGCTATTCCCATCTAAAAACGGCGCCGTTTCATTGACCAGTGTTCATCTTTCATCAGCAGACCAAACCGGAAGAGGAGAAGCCGCCCCGCGCCCCGCCGCGTCTCCATTAACACTGTAACGGCCTTGTGAGTCCGTTTCATTTGCCTTACCAACGCATGGCATTCTCTGGCTTTATAAGCCAGAGAATAGCCACACCGAAGTGAGGACGGAAAAAAGACGAGGGAAAAAAAATAACAAAAAACCAGGGGGAAAACCAGAGAGAGCAAACACAGGGACGAGGAGAAAATACCAGATGACCAAGAAAACGAACAGAGGCATAGACCCAAAAACAACACAAAAACCCAGAACAGAGAGAGAAAAACGAATGACAAAAAAAAAGGAGTGAACAGTGCAGACACAAAACGAAAGACGAAAAAAAAAGACGACGAACAGAAAACAACAAAGAAAAGAGACCTTCTGGGCTTCCTTTCAGAACTTCAACAAAGAAACGTCTGTTGTCTTTTAAGCAAGAGATTGCTTGAACCAAACCAGCAACGAAGGAGAATCCCAGGAGAACAAAAACAGAGAAAAGCACAGATAAAAGAAACGCAGAGAGGATATAACGCCGAGGCACGGAACGATACAGAGAGACGAACAACACAAGAGAGGAACCCAGGAAAAACAGAAACAAAGAAAGACGAACAAGTAACAGAGAGGCAGAGAGAAGACTGAAAAAACACAGGACGCGAACAGTAGGAGAGAACACAAAAAGAAAAAAAAAAAAAGAACGGACACGAGAGGAAGATAGAACCAGAGAGAACGAGCACGAAGGAAAGAACATAAACAGACGAAAACATAGAGACCAGAACCAGCGTTACCATCGTCTGCGTCCCTTCATCTCTAGAACCAGGTACGTTCATTCTCTTCTCATACTTTACAAATGGTATTTGACACTGTTCCAAGGTTATTTTAATTACCTTCGCCCTGTTCCTTCACTCTGTCCACCCACTCTGTCCAGCCAGGTTGCTCTGTGCCAGTGACCAGGCTGGACAGCTAAGTCCAGCCCAATCTATACAAGTTGAGCTGGACCAGCTAAAAGAAAAAAAAGGCTGAGGCCAGTCTAGCCGAAGGGTATTAGCAACGGTTGTTCCCCAAATTTGATTCTGGTCAAGGGTATATTTAACAAAATATATCCTTACCCCGATTTCATTTATTCTATTTCCTTTTAAAAATAAATTGTGATTTCTTATGTATTTTTCTATTAATTTTTTATTAATAGTAGTTTATATTTTTATACTGTAAAAATATAAATTTGATATTAAAAAACTTGGTTTTTTCTGAAATGTTACAAAATATATATATATTTCTTATTTTTGGTCAAGTCTTTTAAAAATATAAAAAAATTCATATCATATTTTCATACAAAACAAAATTAAAAGAAAATAACATGCATTTTAAGTTTTAATAATCAGTTTATTAAAGTAATGAGAACTTGGTCCATATTTCAAAAACATGAAAAAAATCTTTTGTTTTCTTTTAGTATATGACATTACAAACTTATATATAAAATATATTTTCGATATTAAAAATGTACTTTTTTTATTGATGTCAAAACAATTGGATTTTCTTTACTTGATAAGATAAAGATCTCCTTACCAAATAAATCTTTTCTTAAACCTTAGAACACTAACAAGACAGCCATCAAAATCCCTAAACCACATCAAATCATAAAGCAGTTTACCTCAGGTAAGGTGTTTTAGGGGTGCTAATATCTTTTCTAATCATAAATAGTCCTTTACCTTTAAATATCTGACAAAGACCGGTATATCCGAGTTTTCTTCTAACCTTGAATCAAATATCAGGTGGCGACTCCCAAATCAAAATGATAACCGCCTCGATGTCGAGCGGCCATGTGTGACACATATAATATTGGAATTATTTATATAAGCAAAAAAAAAATTATGAAACCTTTTTATTTTTCATGAGGTAATAGCCTGTAATATGTTCTGAAATCATTTTATAAATGTTGACTTGAACATTAATTTAATAGTAATTAGAAAACTATAATATGAAATAATACTTAATGGGTTAGTATTTTGAAATGTTTTCTATTTTTTAAAAATAATAAACTAGATAACTATTCTTTTTATTTTTTAAAAGATATTTACATTATTGTTTAGAAGATTATTCCAAGTTTTTTTATTTATTAGAATATTATTCCATTATTTTTAGCAAATACATTTAAATAAAATAATTTTTTTTGAAGAATATTCCGTTAAATAACATTTAGCTTCTGAATCTTTTTTTCAAATGACATTATGATATTTTTATGATATTAGTAACAACTATTTTTAAATAGGCTTTCATGATTTTTTTTAAAGGTCCACAAATTGCAAGTTTAGTTTTGTTAGAGCATCTCTGGTGAGTGTGCCAAATGAAAAGTCAAATATTAAAAAATATTATTTTTGACTCTTTTATATTTATTTTGCACACTCGAAATGAAGAGTTAAACAAAATGTTAAAATGTTTTTTCTCTTCCACAAATGTTATTCTTACATATCTCTCAAAAAAACCAAAACCAACAAAGTAAGGCTATTAAAAAAATAAATCAATTAAATATATCCATGTGGAAAAAATAATAATATTAAACTTATTAAGAAATAATAAAACACTAGCTTCTTCTACTCTAATATAATTGATTCTTCAAATGGCTTTTTTTCATTGGAATAAATATTGTAAAAAAATATTATATTTATATTATTCAAAATACTATTTTATCAATTAATTTTTTAAAATAGTATTTTTCATTAAAGATGCTTTTAAAAAAAAAAATTGATTTTCTACAATTTCTCCATAAATAGAGAAGTTTTAATCTGTATGTTTTCCATCCCAAATCAGGCCTGCAATATCTAAACAGGAAAGAATCCAAAACAGAGAAGGAAACTAACTTTCTTTCCTCATCAGCTAGGGGGATGGACAAAGACCCTAAATACACAAAAAGAATAAAAAAAAAAAAAACAAGAAGCGAGGAAGTGGCATTAAGAAAGGACGAGAACAGAACAAAACAAAAGAGGAAAATCAGTAGCACACAGGAAGACGTCCAGAGACTCTACTACCAATCCTCATTCTTGAGTGAATCGTATCAAATTTGTTTTTCTTTAATTTGGGTGCGGAGTAAACTCTTATTTTAGAATTTTTGATGTAACCTCATTATAAAAATGTAAACAATTTCTTTGATTGAACTAATCCACTAATTGTAACTTTAAGACTGAATTTTGGCATGGCAAAGCTATTTCAAATGGATCAAACGCAAGATGCCACAAGTAGAATTGTGGGGACCTTGTAAGTTTAAGAATCTAGCTACAGCTTATTGCTAAAATTTCGTGGAACTGAAATTATTTAAATTATGGTTACCTTCAGGGGCTACATGGCTCCAGAATATGCGATGCATGGATGCTTCTCAGCGAAGTCAGATGTTTTTAGCTTCGGTGTGCTAGTTTTGGAGATTATTACTGGTCGTCAAAATGGTTCATTCAATAGTGAGGAAGAGCAAGAATACCTTCTCACCAACGTAAGTAACATCTTTATGAGTAGGTTCAGATCAATTGAACTTTTTTTTTTTTATTGCTACTAAAAATGGTTCATTGTATTTCTCTAATCTATTACCCCAACACATAGGCACAATTGATAAAATCAAAATGTTTGCAGGCATGGGAGAGTTGGAATGAAGGAAGAACGTTAAATCTGATAGATCCTATTCTCAAAAGGGTTGTTTCAAGGAGAGATGTATTGATAAGATGTTTCCACATAGGATTACTATGTGTCCAAGAAAAGGTAGCAGATAGACCAACCATGGCTTCAGTTATTCTGATGCTTAGTAGCGACTCTTTCGTTCTTCCATTACCATCAAGACCTCCATATTGTATGCACTCCGCTATGGAGGAACAAGAAACATCAAGGCCGGCACAAGATATTCCCTCCTTTAGAGAGCAACCAATATCAACATCAAGGTCATTGACTAATCATGAATCATATCCATCAGATCAATCTGGAATTGGCCATCTCGAATCCTCCATTAATGAGATTTCAAATCCTTAGTTCTCCTTACTCATCGTTTTCAGTCTTCTTCCAGCAGTCACACATAAAGGTATTTTATGCAATGTTGTCAAAAATCCAATGATTGAACCAGAGTTTATTCCGTTTACCAGGGAATTGAATGATAATAAACACATTTGACTAAATAAATTGTAATCAACGTACTATTATTCCACCATAGCTAATGGGAGCAATATATCTTGGCATATATGTTCATTTTATTGGAAAAAACTTAATTTTGCTAATATCCACACCTATTTTTATTAAGTCCAAAATTTCTTTTCATTCATTTTTTATTGGGATTTTTTTTCACAAATACTGAATTTATGCAAGTAATCGAATAAAAGTAATTGTTATTATTTTATGACATGCAGGAGTATAATTAGCTATTTCTTAAATGAATAAATAAATAAAACAGATTATTTTCAAGATAAGCAAATAAAACATTTTTATAATACTTAAGTGATATTTAATTATACATAATTTGAGACCTTGAGTTAAAAATCTAAGTATTCATTAGTACACGATTTTCCTCTGTATAGAAAACTTGTTGGGTTACATGCTCCATATGCCTGCTGTAGTGCTGTAGTGCTGTAGTGACTTCATCATTAGATACACCCAGCTAGAATCGCCTACTTGAATTTTTTTAATGAATGATGCATTTGAAAATTGAACAAATCTCAGGGTATGACTCGACAAGACAATAATATATCGAAGGCGGCTTGCCTAGAATCAGTTGCATCTCAATCAATTGTTTTCTACTCATGTAATTTAAAAGTACTCTCGTTAAATCAAAATTGTTTGGAACAGTAATATTATATAGACCCGTGAAGATAAAGTGGGATAGACCTGTAGCCTAGTTTAATATCGAATTTTTTTATTTTATAGTTGATCATGTTAGATTTCTGAAACACATATACTCAGTGAAAACTGTAAATATAAAATCTTTTCGGAAGTTTCGAGAATTTCATTAAATTGATTTAGAGTTATTTATGGTTTATACAAAAATTATCTAAAGATCATATATTCTTTTCAGCTTTGAACACTATCAAAAAAATATTTGAATACAAATGAAATCACCGACGGAAATATTTCGTCGGTATTTTAGCATGGTATTTACCGACATAATTGTTCCCATCGCCGTTTCTGTTAGTATTTATTGGCAAACTATTTCTGTCTGTAAATATCGAGGGAATCCCTGTCAGAATCAAAGGAATTAAAAAAAATAAAAAAGCACGATGATGTATAACTTTTTGTGAACGCTTTTACCGATAGTTGAGAATGATTAGGAGGCTTAACCTAATAGGTTAGCCAACCCTTTCTATATATATGAGTAGGGCAATATACAATAGTAAAGGTGGAGATTACCACATAAGAATATGACTACAATATTTCCTATATAATTACATGCTATAATACGCCCCCTCAAGCTGAGGGTGGAGGATCAACCCGAAGCTTGAATCTAAAAGCAGTAAATGAAGCAGCAGGAAGTGGCTTAGTGAAGACATCGACAAGTTGATCCTGAGAGGAAATAAAACGAATCTGAATCTCCTTCTTCGCAACTCTATCTCGGACAAAATGATAATCAATCTCAATATGTTTTGTGCGAGCATGAAATATAGGGTTTGCGGACAAATACGTGGCACCAAGGTTGTCACACCAGATAATAGGGGCAGAAGGAGTTGGAATCTGAAGATCCGTTAACAAGTACTGAAGCCAGATAACTTCAGCCGTGCCATCGGCTAAGGCTTTGTACTCAGCTTCCGTCGAAGAACGAGCAACAGTGCGTTGCTTACTCGATTTCCACGAAATTGGCGTCTGACCAAAGAACACAAGATAACCACCTGTAGACTTTCTATCCTCAATACTACCTGCCCAATCTGCATCTGTAAAACCATGTAAAGCAAAGGAAGAGCTGCGAGTAATATGTAAACCATGTGATGCCGTACCACGGAGATAACGCAAGATGCGTTTCACGGCAGCCCAATGGGATTCTGTAGGAGCATGCATAAATTGACAGACCCGGTTAACAGCAAAGCAAATATCCGGGCGTGTGAAAGTGAGATATTGGAGAGCACCAACAAGTTGCCGAAAACGAGTAGCATCAGGAAACAATGGATCCGGTATAATGGTGGCTTTGGATGCCGAAATAGGAGTATCAACTGGTTTACAGGATAACATACCAGCTCGTGTGAGGATATCAAGTGTATATTTATGTTGACAAAGCATAAGTCCCAGACTAGTACACTGCACTTCAATACCCAAGAAATAATGAACATCACCCAAATCCCGAAGTTTAAATTCTGAGCTCAGTAGCTGAATGAGTCGTTGTAGCAGAGTTCCATTATTACCCGTAAGCAGAATATCATCAACATAAACCAAAAGATAACAAATATCACTACCAACCGAGAAGATAAACAATGAGGTATCCACTTTAGAAGCACGGAAACCAATGGATAATAGAAAATCATTCAGACGAGTGTACCAAGCCCGCGGAGCCTGTTTTAACCCATATAGAGATTTATGCAATCGACATACATGACCTGGGAGTGCAGAATCAACAAAACCTGGAGGTTGTTTCATGTAAACCTCTTCATCAAGGACTCCATTTAGAAATGCATTATGAATGTCAAGCTGATGAATTTTCCAACCACTCGAAACTGCAATGGAGAACACTAAGCGGACTGTCGCCTGTTTGATAACAGGACTAAAAGTTTCTGAGTAATCAATACCTTCTTGCTGAGTGAAGCCCCTAGCAACCAGGCGCGCCTTATACCTCTCAATGCTACCATCAGATCTGCGTTTAATTTTGTAGACCCATCGGCTACCAACAACATTCATGGACGGATGAGATGGCACTAAAGTCCATGTTCTGTTTGCGAGTAAGGCCTGAATTTCCTCTTGCATAGCATTATGCCACGCCTCATATCTGTTAGCATCAGGAAAAATAAGTGGCTCATGCGAGGGAGGAGAAGTTACCCGACTGAAGGAAGCAGCAGAGGTGGCTGCCGTGGTGGTGATCAGCGCTGTCTTGGGCTGTCTCGGACGAAGAACCATGGGGTGTTTAGGAGCAGCGGGACATGGAGTAGCAGCACCTGTACCTGGAATATGCTGAAGAGGATAAGAGGAGAGATCAACACAAAGTTGCAGACCAGGAGGTGAAGCCGGGGAGGTGCGGGGTTGTGCCGCAACTGAATCCTGCAAGTCAGAACCTGTTCCTGCACAATAATCATTGGAAAGACAAGCACGTGGTGATAGTATGGCTGTGTGGGGTGGTGAGGCAGGGTCGGCTAAATCAACGGGTAGGGGAGCAAGCTGGGGGGTTGCGGCAGGGGGCAAAGGTGGGTTGTGTGTTTTGTCGAGTTGGGAAGGAAGAGGCTGAAAACAGGAAGGGGGTTGCAGTGATGGAAGATAGGTAGGTGGAGTGGGGGGAACCGGGGTTGTTGTTACCTGTTCAGACTTTTGAAAAGGAAAGACACATTCATGAAAACGAACATGACGGGAGACATAGACACGACCAGACTCTAAATCAAGACACCGATAACCAAGATGAGACGAGCTATAGCCTAAAAACACACAAGGAGAAGACCAAAAATCTAATTTATGAGCATGATATGGACGTAAAAATGGAAAACAAAGACACCCAAAAGTGCGTAGAAAATTATAATCAGGAGTGCGATGAAACAGACACGCAAAAGGAGATTGATTTTGAAGAACAGGAGTAGGCATGCGATTAATAAGATAGACTGATGATTCCATAGCATAGTTCCAAAAACACAATGGTGCATTACACTGGCCTAAGAGGGTTAGGCCAGTTTCGACAATATGTCTATGACGACGTTCAACTGTGCCATTTTGTTCATGAGTATGAGGACAAATTAATCGATGATGAATACCAATTGTTTGAAAAAATGTATTTAATTTACGATATTCACCACCCCAATCAGTTTGAACAGATTTAATTTTAAGAGAAAACTGACGCTCAACAAGTGTCTGAAAACGTTGAAACGTGGAAAATACATCAGATTTCGCAACAAGCGGATAATACCAGATATATTTAGTGTGCGCATCAACAAATATAACAAAATAACGAAAACCATCAGAAGAAAACATTGGAGCAGGGCCCCAAACATCACTAAAAATTAATTCAAGTGGGGTAGAAGTTTTGTGACCCGTCGATCGTAATGACAAACGGGATGACTTGCCTAATGGACATGCTTGACATTGAGTAAAAGATCGTTTAGACGTACAAATAATTTTATTATCAGAAAGTAACAAATTTAGAATGCGAGGAGTTGGATGACCTAAACGACGATGCCACAAGTCGGCAGTCGCGGAAATGCAAGGAGACCAAAAAGCTTGAGGAACTGACGTAGCCGAGGACTCGGAGAGAACATAAAGACCATCATGACTCCGACCGGAAAGAAGAACTTCCTTGGTGACGAGATCCTTCACATAAAACACAGAATCGTGAAATTCAAAATAAACATGATTATCACGACAGAATTTCTGAACAGATAACAACGGTTTGGTAATGTGAGGCACACGAAGAACATTAGTTAATGTAAACGAGCGTTTGGGGGAATATAAAGTAGTATGTCCAACATGGGATATGTCAAGGGCCTTACCATCACCAACATGCAAGAAATCATTACCAAGATAAGGAGCAGAATCAGTTAGAGTTGCAAGATCAGGCGTCACATGTTGATTCGCGCCGGTGTCGGGAAACCAAGTCGTTGGAGCAGAATCATTCGCAACAGCAAGGTGAGCAGAGGGCTGCTGTGTGCTGCTGCGAAACTGATAGCATTGAAGAGCTGAATGGCCAGGAGTGGAACATAATTGGCAGCGCACATGTCCAGACCACTGCCCCTGATTTGGCCGAAAATCTGCAGCAGAGGTGCGCCTGTTCTGCCACTGATTTTGCCTCCAATCTGCAGCGGAGTGACCTCTGTTTGGGGCCTGAAATCGGTTGGTGTTTGAGCGCCAATTACCTCTAGAACGTCCCCTGTTTCGGCTGTGATTAGTCATGGCATAATAAGCAGAATTCGGAGGTGTTGGCAGCAATGGTGGCTGCTGCGGCAGAGAAGAAGAAGACAGCAGTGATGAAGAGGATGAACCGACAGCCATGGAGTGAAAGGAGTTTTTGTGCAAAAACTCGTGGGTAAGGAGATGGCTATGAAGATCAGCATACGATAGCGGTTCAGCCTTGGTTATGAGACTAGTTACCAAGTCTTTGAACTCACCGCGAAGTCCACGAAACACATAGAGATTGAAATCTTCAAGGGACATTGGGCGACCAGCAGCAGCCAATTCGTCAAATAACGATTTGGCTTGCTGCATATACATACTAACCGATGCATCACCTTGCCAAAGGTCTTGAAAGGAGCCATGTAGTTGCATGATCCGAGAATTAGATGGAGAGGCAAGTGCCTTCTCAAGCGTGCGCCAAACACAATGTGAAGTAGAACAATCGACTACAAGATGCAGCATATCCACGGAAAGAGAGGAGAGTAGAGCACTCAAAATAAGTTGATCTTGTTGCTTCCAACGAAGAAAAGAGGGGCTGATGGCAGAAGAAGAATCAGCTGAAGCATCAATCATATGAGATGGAGGACACGGCAAGGAGCCGTCAACAAACTGAAAAACACCTTGACCAAGGAGATATGGCTTCATCTGCATTCTCCAATAAAGATAATTTGTGTTCGTAAGTTTCAACGACACAACATGGTGGGTGTTTGATAAAGGAACCATTGTAGATTGTGTTCCCATAAGAGGCAGAGGAACGGCAGAGCCAGCAGCAGGAAAAGGGCTGGCCGGTGATGATGCATCACCGGTGGAGGGGGAGATTGGATCAACGGCAGCAGGAGGAGAGTCCATGGGGAAGAAAATTAGGGCAGGCTGCAAAGAGAGAAAATATTAGGAGGCTCTGATACCAAGTTGAGAATGATTAGGAGGCTTAACCTAATAGGTTAGCCAACCCTTTCTATATATATGAGTAGGGCAATATACAATAGTAAAGGTGGAGATTACCACATAAGAATATGACTACAATATTTCCTATATAATTACATGCTATAATACCGATGAAATTGTAATTGGATTCAAACAAAGATAGTCGTACAATGATGTGTAACTGATAACGACAGAATTGCTGACCGACTGCCAAACATTTGGAGGGTTTTTTGAAAATTTTAGTGTGAAATAAAAATTTCAAGGTTACTTTACTAAGAAAATTACCGATGGATTAATTAATAGTCTGTTGATAAAAACGTAGTATAAAACCCGTGAGGTTGCTCCAAGTTCATTTTTTTCTCTCATTTTCTCTCTTCACTATGAGTGAAAAATCCCTCTTACTCGAATCCTCTCTTCATAGTACTAAAACTTAAGGTTTTTATCATCAACACGATTAAAAGGTATGTGTGGTGAATCTTTTAACTTTTTTTCTTTTTATTTTTCTTATTTTATTTAGTTTATTAACAATGTTTTTTTTTTCATCACACATAGACAAACTCCAAAATTACGCATGTCATTAAGGTAAGCATTTTTCATTAACCATCTTCTATTTGTTTTTGTATTTTGTTTATATATTTTATTGTCTACATATTGATAATGTTTTATTATGTTTGTTGAATTTTAATTGTTATTGTTAAATTTGTGGTATAAATGTGAATTGAATTTATAGGATTATATATATATATATTATTGTCTACATATTGATAATGTTTTATTGTGTTTGTTGACTTTTAATTGTTATTGTTAAATTCAATATATAAATTTTAATTGAATATATATGCTTAATTGTTTTTCTATTTTATTGTCTCCATTGCAATAATGTTTTATTGTGTTTGTTGAATTTTAATTGTTATTGTCAGATTTGTAATATAAATAGTTGAATGTATGGGATTAAATTTAATTACAAAGAATTCTTGTCAATTCTTGATTAAAAACATTATCATGTTGAAAATAAGATGAAATTGAATAATCCAAAATTGTTGGTAGAATTAAATTAAAATCAACTGGTTTGTGGCATATATTTTGTATATTTACAGGATTGAAAATTCTTGGTAGTCTTCAATATAGGGGAGGTGCTGTCAATTTTTTTTTTAAATCAAATTTGATTATGCTAATATTCATTAAATTTGTGTAGATGCATAGGGAAAAATCAACTTCACACCGTGAACACATGATTGCAGCTAGTTCTTCTAGTAGTAACGATGATAGCGTGTCATTAGGTGCCAAGCAAGAAGAGGCACATACATCGACACACGACGCTGCTTCTTCCAATGTTGTTCCACAACGTAGAGGTGGTGTCCCTTCACAACGGAATCAAATCACTTGGAAGTACGAGGCACATTGGAAGGGCAACCTTTCAATGTAAGTGTGTTTTGTTTTGAGTTTGTTTGTGTTAACAATTTATGAACAACTAATATTTCATTAATTTTATCGATTTTCAGGCTCATAAACATTAAGGCCACACATGTGATATTATCGATGTTTAAATTATCGATGGAGATTCCTTTGTTTCAATGGATTCAAATTTGAAGAATCCTGATTGGAAACCCCATGTCGATGCATGGTTTTCAAGATTTCAGATTAGTGTTACCTTAAAAGTTTTACTACTTTTTTATGTAAATTCGTATACTTTATTTAGAATATTGATTTATTTTTCATGAATTGTTAATGCAAGAGTAAATTTGAATGGGATAAGGAAAAAGACAAAGTTGCGAGGAGGGTTTGAGAGAATCATGTTGCAACTAGGTAACGACGAAAACAATATGATAATTATTTTTTATTTTAAATATTAAAATTGCATTTATCATTAAGTCATAGAATTTGTTTGTGTCATGTAGGTTGTGTGATTTTTGGTATGAGGCACAAAAAAAGGCTAAAAAATATGCTAAGGAAAACACTATGTCTGGCTGGAATGACGTGGTGGTTTGGAGGGATTTTAGGCCGCCATACATCCCGGATGATATATGGGAGGAATATATTCAACACGTGACGTCCGAGCGTTTCACTTGACACTTGCAATCTGGTGCGGGGAACTGGAGCTAGAAATTCACGGCTCAGTTACCACGCACATTGACGGCTCTGTTTATATTGTTTTGCATGTGAAGCGGATGGTAAGATTATTTTTAATAACATCTATCTTTAATTAATTTGTTGTTATTTATAAATATATTTAACTTGCAACATTATTTTTCTTATAGGCTACGACTCTTGGATGTGAGCCAAGTCCAATGAAGCTTTTTGTGGAGACACAGGTGCGGAGTGAAGACCACCAAAAAGGGGTGTAACAATTCATCGACAATCACGCTCAACACTTTGTGGTATGTTTGTTCAACTATTTTCTTTCGTAAGTTATTATTTTCTTGAATTGAATTTGATGATTTTAGTTTTCATTTCCAGGAAACATGTAACAGCCGGTTGAGGTAGAGATATGGGGATGATCCTTTAACCCACCTGAATTTCGATCCGAATTTATGGATGGAGGCAAGATAGTCTGGTGGATCCGATAGAAATCAGGTGTACATACTCTTTAATACTATGGCTGAGAACTTGCGGGCGGCCCAAATCGATATTGAGCACCCAGTCTCAAGAGTTCATTGCCTTGCAACAACATACAACTCATCTCACATAAAAATATGAGCAACTCTGCTAAATAGTCATAGACATGAGATCATAGATAGGTGGTATGTGTGCGGTCCCTTTTTTTCCATATGATTCCAGGAACGACCAGCCTCCTCCTCCTTCTCCTCCAGCGCCACCATTGTTCTAGTTTAATTTTTTATTTGAATATATAAATTTGTAATGAATATTTGGATTTTATATTATTCAAGTTTATTTTTACATATTTCAATTTTGTACCAATTTATTTTTTGTAATTATTTTCTTTTTTGTTCAAAAGATTTTTTTTAATTATTATAGATGGATATACCGATGGACACAATCCGTCGGTATATTCTAGAGAGCTCGAAACAATTTACTTCATATGCCACTTACATCACCAATATAATTATTTTTGTCAGTATTTTACAGAAGGTTGGAATAAAATTACAATAAATGCCACTACTGATTATTGATGGAATAATTTCGTCAGTGTATTAAAGCGGGTGATTTTTTTTTGGCGCACATTTTTCATCTATAAAACTATCAGTGTTTTTTTTTTTTACCAACAGATATGTCGACAAAAATGACATTACCAACAAATGGATTACCGACGAATTGTTTATGTCTATAAATCTGTCAGTAAATTGTTTACCAACAAATTGTTAGTGTAAATACTGATAGAAAATTCTGTTAGTAAAACTGTTACTTCTGGTAGTGGAATATTTGCTTGACGATTGAATTATCACAAACCACAAGTCGTTTAAATGTTCTACCTCTAATGGTAATCCACAAGAACCACTAGTGAGAAATCTCTTAAACTCTTTTAGGAGAGAGGGATTGATATACCTTAAAGTGTTAACTCTTTTCTTGTATTTTAGGTATTTACGTACTGTACTTTACTCACCCTATAAAATAAGAGGCATAACTTTCTATTTATAGAAAAACCTAAAAACCCTATAAATGACAAAATATCAATTTGCCTATTAAATAATATCTCATATGTTAGTTTAAGTTAATTTTACAAATTTATTCAATCAAGTCCTTACTTGATTGGTTTTGGGTCTAAAATTATAATCCCCTGTATTAATTACATTCTAGTCCTTAATTTCTAAAATTTATTTACAATCAAGTCATAGTTAATTATTCATTCCATTTTAATTTCTAACCAATGGTTCTGATATGTGTGATCCATTAGGTTTCCTAATAAGTGAGCCTAAATATAAATCATAATCTTAAATAAAATATGATTAAATAAATTAAACAAATTAATTTATTATCAATTCAATAATTAATTGATTTATATTTGAAGATCAAATATAATGTCTAGCAACATGTCATTATCCCCTAAATATTAAGAAAGTCATAAATGGTTTGACTTAACCTTATAGTGACCAGTTTCTCAATATAATTGTTATTATTTTATTAATAATATTCCTATTTAAATATTATAGCATATAGTGTGTCTACTTTGCCAAATCATGTTTCTTTTCAACATCATAGTCATTGATTCTCTGAATAAGATTTTAAATTCTTTTCAAATATCATTTCATCTTGTGCAAGAATTTACAATCAATACTATTTAAGAACATGTAAAACATTTTTCTTAATTCACTTAGGATGATGAATCTTCTCTTGATTACTTAAATACATTCATAAAGTTCATGTTATACCCAATATCTGTCTATTTGTTACCCTTGATTAGGATAACATGTAGCATGATCAAAACATAACACTCTCTATATAAGATAACTTGGCTAGTGATCTCAAGTCTAAGGATCACTTATACAACTATCACATGAGTCTTTTCATAGACACAAATAATTTCTTCATATAAAATTCTCATGCGGGTTAGTTCAATGTATATATCATCCGACAAGCACCTACATGTTAGTTCTAAGTATCCCTCATACCTCACCTTATGAGAACAACTGCTTCTTTTCATATAGAAAATAACAAAATATATATCAATCTCAACAACTATAATTAATGTCCAGTTTTAATAGAGCATTGATCATGAATATTTAGGAATAATGTTTTGATGCAATAAGAATCTTATAATTATAATAATTTTATAATTTCATTTACAAAATATTTTTGTTCCAAAATTTTTATCTTTACTTTATATTTATTAATCAAATATTAGATTCATTAATAAAATATTTGATTAATATTAAAGATAAATATATATTTATTAATAAATTAAATATATTTACAATAACAAATTAAATTCCACGTGCGTGTAATTAACCGATCACCATAACGCATATCTAGTCTCTGTCTATTACACCTCATGGCTGCAATGTCGAGCAAGAAATCATGCCTTGCAGCTTGCACCATTTTAGTCAACACGACAAAAGCTGCCTTAATAAAGCATCTTTCTACCTCAAAGGGTGTAGCCAGGCCTCCATCCTCAAACATTGAAATTCAAAGCGTGTTTTTTCTTTCTTGGTTTTGAACATGAAAGATTATGGACTTCTCTTTTTCCAAAGATTAAAGAAAATAAACACCCCAAGATCAAACCCCATCATGTCTGAATTCTTCTCTTTATCCTCCACAAAGCTAGATAATTGTTAGAGGGACGAGAGCAATAGTGCTAATGGAGTCCTTAAGACCAGTATCGTTGTCTTCATTTTCTTACATCCTTCTGGACCTAGCTTCTCTAGCCATAGCTTAGCCTAGCTTCTTGTACTATGAATGTGCTTAATTGTTTTACTCTGTTTTATCTTCAAAAGTTTTGCTCCCACTTTCCTCCTCGTTGACTTCCCTAGTATTTACAGGGATCACCCTTCTCTGCCTCAGCCTACGTCTCTCCTCCTGATAAGCACGGCTTGGAGAGTCGGTTCTGATAATCATGAAGATAAGGATTGATCTTTTGTGTTTTGATAGGACTAGGATGTTGGCATTTTAATTTCTTCCATTCTTTGCAAGCGGATTTGCAGTGTCAGAGGAAGAAGAAGAACTGTGTATGCTTGAGGCGGTGCCGTTTTGGACTGGGCATGACCATTTTCAATTTGGTCCCTGAAGTTTCCAAAATTTTCATTCAAGCCCCTGATCTTTTAATTTCAAATTTTAACCCCATAAAATTAGATTAAAAAGCAAATGGATCAAAATTTAGACTATAACAAGCATCACCAGCGTACTCTCCTCCACCACTAACAGAAGGTTATTTCAAATAATGATGAAAATTATGCATGTTTCCCCTTTTTATACAAAACAATTTGGTGTTATAGTCACAATAAAATATCAAAGTTTTTTGGACAAATCAACGGCCATCGTTTCAATTGAAAATAGTTAACTGAAGGCTGTCATTTCCGTTATGGGGTGGCCATTTTAGTAGGACTTGTGTGAAAACCTTTTAAGAACGAGGAGGATTTTGAATAGTTTCCAGACTTTGGTTTAGATTCGAACCACACCTAGCAATCAGAAACTTATGGGATTTCACAATTTTTTCTCATTTCGGAAGTTTGTCGGCAGCTTCACCTAGCACAAGTGTGTGGTGGGTTGGTCTAGTCAGAATTGTAGGGTTAGATCAAGTTGTCTTTCTTCATTCAGGGAAAAAAACAATAAATTCCGCGTTTGGTTTGCCAAGACTGTTGGCGCTCAAGGCAACTTGTCCAAGTTGTTCCATTTCCATGTTGATGTTCTTTCTCAATCAATTTGCTTGCTACCAATTTGTACATTTTTTTAATGTTTTTTTATCTTCATTCATGGAAAATAAATGTTGAAACTCTATCTTCTCTATTCTTGGGAACAAAGATATGAGTGGCCCCAGGATCACATATTTCCATATCATAGTTTTGAAACCCGACCCGGTTATTGACCCGGTCAAGTGATCGGGTCACGGGTCAGATGGGTTGACCCGGGTTAACCCGAGTCAACCCAAAAAACCTATATAAAAAATAAAAAAACACTCTCTACCTTATCTATTGCCCTGATGGCTTTGGATACTTTTTTTTCACACGGTACGAAGTCCCCCTCTCATCAAAAGTTGTATCATTATCACTCTTTACCTTTTGTGTTGTTCTCTTGTTCTGTCTGTGTGTTTATTTCCTGGGTTTTCCTCTCTCTCTACTGGTTTTTTTTTTCTTGTTTTCTCCTCTGGGTTTTCTGTCGTCCGTCCTCTGTCCCTGGTCTTTTGTTTTTGTGTTCTAGTTTCTCTGTTTTCGTTTGCCTACTGTGTTTGTGTTCTGAAGACGAAGGCGAAGCTGGGGTACGCTGGCCTTTTGTTCTCCTCCCCTGTTTCTGTCTCATTTGGTTCTCCAGTCGTCCCCTCTGTTCTCTGTTTCTTTTTTTCTCTTCGTCACTGCCCCGGTTCGTGGCGTTTCTCTGGCTTTTATAAGGCCAGAGAATGACATGTGGTGGTAACGGCATGCATCGTGGGGGAGGGATAGTAGCCGTGAGAAGTGCCCCATAACTGAAACAATTTAGTGCTTTTACTGCTGAAACGTTTCCACTGCCTTTACTGCTGAAACAGTTTCTGTGGAAGAAGTCAATGAATAGTTTTTCTACAACGGCACCGTTTTCCAATTCATATGAGGTTTTGTCTCTGTTTTTTTTTTTTGTTTAATCTCCTTTTCCCAATCGGAAGTTGACCATGGAAACCCCTCCAACCGAAAGAGCAGGCAAACTTCACGATGACAGGGAAAACAAAAAAAAAATTGATCGGCTCTCACCCGGGTCTTGCCGGGTTAGCCGGGTCCTGGGTCGACCCGCCGGGTCGACCGGGTCTGGCCGGGCCAATTTCCAAGCGGGTTTTGGCCTCCACCCGGACCGGTCCCATGCCCGGGTCGGCCGGGTCCCGGGTCGACCCGCCGGGCCGGTCCGGGTTTTAAAACTATGTTCCATATAGTTTCTTCTCTATTTAATTTCTCCTTATTTTTTAGCACCTTTTGTGAAGAAGATGCAATCACAACCCTATCCTGTAAAACATTTTTTTCATTTTGGGTAGCTTTTCAAATTCTCTTCCCAAAACTTCTCTCGAACATCCATTTTTCCTTTCTATGCCAACATCCCAATAATATATCATTTTTGGGTTCTCATTATCATCCACAAATGTCTCCAACGAAACGTGGCCACATATTCTTCAAATTCAGAATTCCATCACTTTCTTATATATCCCATAATTCTTTAAGTAATGGATATTAACTATATATTCAGAGATCCGAGTTTTTTTTTCTTTCATTTTTTAACTCTTTTCTCTTTGCAATTGTTTATTTTTATAGCCTAATAAGATATAATTGGACTTGAAATTATAGAAAAAAGACCCAATAAAAGATAAATGACTAAGAGGTAAAACGCAGAGTAAACAAATCATCAACTCCAAATTCATGATAATTTTTATTTTTGTTCCAAAGTTTATTTTTTTTATTTTTTAGTCCTTGAGTTGGAGAGAGTTGAAAATAATAGGAGGCTTAACCTATTAGTTAGCCAACCTTTTCTATTTATGTACATGTAGGGCAATATACAATGGTAAATATGAAGATTACAATATTAGTGTAGTTCCTATAATATATATATATATATATTCCTATAATATATATATATATATATATATATATATATATATATATATATATATATATATGTGCCCCCTCAAACTGATGGTGGAAGATCAACCCGAAATTTGAACCTAAAAGCAGTAGGAAGCAGCCTAGTAAAGACATCTGCAAATTGATCATAAGAAGAGATAAAACAAATTTGAATCTTTTTCTTCGCAACCCTGTCTCGTACAAAATAGTAATCAACCTTGACATGTTTAGTATGAGAGTGAAAGATAGGATTCACAGATAAATACGTAATACCAAGATTATCACGCCAAAAAATAGGAGCAGAAGTAGAAGAGATCTGCAGATCAGTCAATAAATATTGAAGTCTGATAACCTCAACAGTGCCATTTGTTAAGGCTTTATACTCAACCTCGGTAGAGGAGCGGATAATTGTGCGTTGCTTGCTTGATTTTCAAAATAACTTAGAATTCAATTTAAAAATATAATGAAATTTAAATTAATTTAATTATTATTGAATTTGGACTTTTTTTTAAGACCTTCTTTAGATTTTTTATATAATAAAAATAAATTATTAATATAGTATTATACTGTTTATAAGTAACTTAATTAACTTATTTTATGTATTTAGGGTTTTATATGATATATCAATATGAAAAAATGAAGTAATTTAATTATGATTGAATTTTAAACTTTTTTATGACCTTCCTTAATTATACTTTATATATGATATATTTTGAAAAATAGGATATTATTTTTTAGAAATTAAATAGTCATTGCAATTGCACTTTTCAGATAGGATTCAAGTTAATCTTTAATGGAAGAAAAGAAAGCACTGGCATTAATGATGCATTTTTTGAAATTATAAAATTTTTAAACTGAGGATTAGAAAGGTAATGTTTGTTATCCATGTGCGGCGTCGCAACGAGTGCATCCACTCGTGGATTATCTAAGTAATTGGGAAATGAGGGAGACAAGAAATTCTTGTCTTTTATTAATGGAAAGAGAGAATGAGAATCACCACTTAGTATTTGGTCACTAGGAAACTTAATTGGTCTAAGAGATTGAGCACGGAGACTGGTTGCGTAATGAGAAGGCATTAACACCCCTCATACGTCTTACCTAAGATAAGCTGTATTGTTTTATTGTCTGACTTAAACTAGTTGTTTGATTGTTGGTCTATCTAAGGTTGAAGACAGGTCCTTCTTAGTATAGAGATTCTTATCTTCTCGAGTAAAGGTCTAATTGTTTTTATTGTCAATAAATAAAAAAGAATTTTTATTTAATATTAGAAATACATTTTATGTATAAGTTTGTAATCCCGGATACTAAAAGAAAACAAAATATTTTTTTTGGTATTTTTAAAATGTTGGCTTAGTTCTCATGGTTTTAATAAAATGATTATTAAAGCCCCAAAATGCTTGCTAATACATAATTTTTGAATATTTTGTTGTATGAAAATATGATATGAAATTTTTTTTATATTTTTTAGAGACTTGACCAAGTGCATGAAAACAAGACATTTTTTTTTCTATATAATTTTTTGCAACATTTTAGAGGAAACTCTGTATTTTAATTCTAAAATATTAAGCAAAATTGGTAGAAAATTCTACGAGAAAATCATAAATTTTTTGAAAGGATTTTTGAAATTTTTTTGTTGTTTTTTATATAATATTATAAATATATAATGGGATGGGCTGGCCCAAATATTTGTGCTAAACCCATCTTAGCTCGGCCAAAATCAACTTAAAAGAAATTGGATCAAGGTTGGCCCAAAAAAATGTTACCGATGTCAACCCAGTAGATATTTTTTATGGGAATGGGCTAGACCCGACCCAACCATTTTGGTCTGGCCTAGTAAACAGACAGTGGAGGGCGCCCGAAGGAGAAGAAGAAGATGAAGGTGGAGAGGGGCTGACCTGGCTGTGGTGATGTTGTCATTGACAGTAGCTCACGGTGGCGATGTTGTGGCTGTAGGTAGTGGTTTGTGATGGAGAGAGAGACACAGAGAGAGAGGTTATTGTTCTTCTCTTCTTCTCTGTTTTTCCCATGTTCTCTTCTTTTCAATGCTTCCTTTTCTTTTCTTTCTTAGTCCCCTCTAATTCCTCTCTATTTTTTTTTTCTTTCTATTCTTCTTTGTGTTCTCTTTCTCCCTTGTTTTTTTTTTTTTTTTCATTCTTTCCTCTCTGTTTTCCTTTTGTTATTTTTTTTTCTGGTTTTCTTATTTTTTTTACTCTTTTTTTTTACCTCTAAATAATCCCTAATATCCTCTTAGTCCTCTAGTATTTATCAGAGGGAAAGGGGGAGAGAGCCACCCTATCTTATCCAATCGGTCTGAATGGGTAGGGTGGCTAGGCGGCCACTAGGTAGCCACCACAAGGCTTGTCCCCTTTGTTTTCTCGTGTTGGTAGCCCATGCGTGTCATTTTTTTTTATTTCTAGGAGAGAGACCGAGAGAGCCGTTGCAGGGGAATTTATTCTTCTTCTTCCCCTGCCTCTGCACGTCCAGGGTAAGAATAAGATACACAGTGCTGTTCAAAACAACATTGTTTTTTTTTTTTTTTAATATGAACAATGGATAAAACGATGTTGTTTTGAACAAAACATATAGTTTCATTTAAAAGAGAATGGTGCCAAAATGTGTCAAATTCAATGTCAGCCTTGAAGTTGGCCACCTTTTTCACTTTGGTTCTTGGTTCTTAATTTGTACATTTTGACCCTCAATTGATCAACAAACTTTCAATTTCTTAAATTTAGCTCTTGATTCAGTCAATTCCAGCCCCTATATTTATGTGTCTTTTCCAGTTTGGTTCTTGGTTTGATTTCTCTAATCAAGTCTCTAATTGACCATCAAACTTCTATATTTATGCAATTAAGCCCTTGATTTGACAAAATTAACTCTTAAAAAATGTAAATTGATCCCCAAACTTTATTTTCTTCCTATTAAAGCCTAAATTGACTTAAAAATTATTTTTTCTTGAAATCAAACCCTCTATAAATTCAATTAAACTTTTAATAAAATCTATTTGAGTCCATAAACATTTGATTTTGGACCTTTTTTTTTTCTCAAATTGAATTTTCTTTGTCAATAAGGCCTTCATTAGTAAAACATATACTATCAAATTTTAATCTTTGTATTTTTCAACTTCCTCAATCAATTTTTGGCCATTTTCTAAGCACTCTGACATCCTCTTCTTATCGCTAATTTTTTTTTATTTTCTTCTGAATGTATATTTTTTGACTTTTTTGTATTTTCTCTTTTTTTTTTTTGCACCCAAAAATGGGTAACAACAATATTTGTATTTAATAAATTTAATTAAAAACATATATTAGGTGATAAATAAAAAAAGGTTTTGAGTGCTAATTAAATACTAAAGTAGAAAGTTCATCTTCCGATCAAAAGTAAAAGAAAAAGAAAAAGAAAAAGAAAAAGAAAAAAGAAAATATTTAACATCAAATGTCCCTTTTATTTTATAAATTCTCCTTCTATTTATCTTTAAGGTTTAGCCTAGTTGATAAGTATAAATGATCCTGGTTTTATAAAATGAATAATATAAATATAATTAATTATAAAATTTAATAGGAAAAAAATTAAAGATAAAGATAAATTATAATAATCACTTTGAGATATTATGAAGTTATAGAAACCCTCAAAAAGACTAATTACTATGAAAATAATAATTAAACTAAAAATTTTAAAATATAATAGAATATATTAATTAAAATTATATTAAAAATTAAAAAAAAAATCAAAGTTAAAAAAACGGTCAATAGTTGTTGGGATTGGAAGGGCAAGCACACATTATGGTTATCGTTTCTTATTTATGAAAAACAAAATGGGAGGACAACATGTAGTGCCCCCATTTTTTTAATAGATTGAATGATATGTTATTCATTTTAGACTTAAAATTTTATTTTTCAAGTTTTCTTTCACTTGAAAACACCCTGAAAACATCATTGTAACATAAATAACCACATTGTACAACTCCAAAACACTTTATAATCACTCAGAAAAAAAAATCAAACCAAATAAAAAACTTTACAAGTCCCAATTTATGTTTTCCAGCATGTTCAAAGGTAACGACATCTCTATTAAATTTTTCTTGTAAAGACAAGCCTTAACACTAAGATCGACCATTTTATAGTTAAAATGTGATGGGTCAAATACTTTTTCTCTGGTGTCCCCTTTTTAATAACTTTATCTCTCCTCTCTTCACATATAAGGATTGAAATGTAGCAAAAGTGAAATTTAGGAATGAAATATACAAACCGAAAAGAATAAGAATCAAATTTATATAATTAAAAACTTGAGCTAGTATTACTATAATTCAAAATTTTATTTCATAACAATAACATTTAATATAACTCTAGAATAACCTCTAAGACATCGCATTCACAAGAACATGCAAAATGTAACAAATCCCAACATATAAAAGAATGGCAACGTAATTTGCGATGATAAAATTAAAATTAAATAAAGTTTAATACTGAAAAAAATTGTAGAAGAAAGAGATTAGTCATAAATAAAGGAATTAAAGGCAAATGTTTCTCTTGTTTTAATATATAGTGTTAATAATTTCTTTTTAATGATTTTATTCTATTGATGTTTTTCTTAATTAGTGGTAGGATTGAAATTACTATTCTATTAAGGATATAGTAATTAATAAAAAAATAATAAATATATAATTTTCTATATAATTAATAATTAAAAAAAAATCAAACCAAATAAAAAACTTTACAAGTTCCAATTTATGTTTTCTAGCATAGTCAAAGGGTAATGACATAAAGTTTTCTTGTAAAGACAGGCCTTAACACCAAGATTGATTGTTTTATAGTTAAATCGTGATGGGTCAAATACTTTCTCTCTCGTGTCCTTTTTTTCAATAACTTTATCTCTCCTCTCTTCACATATAAGGACTGCAATGTAGCAAAAGTGAAATTTAGGGATGAAATATACAAACTTCAAAGAATA
Source organism: Populus tomentosa (assembly GCA_018804465.1). Lineage (NCBI taxonomy): Eukaryota > Viridiplantae > Streptophyta > Magnoliopsida > Malpighiales > Salicaceae > Populus > Populus tomentosa. The sequence goes on from CM031989.1 coordinate 2,194,589, forward strand.
GGGACCAAATTTACATAATTGAAAACTTGAGGGATCAAATTGAATAATTTTCATGTCATTGAGAAGTAAAAAAAACCTTTTTCTTTTCATAAGTTATTATTACTATAATTCAAATTTTTATTTCATGACAATAATATTTAATATAACTCTAGAATAACCTTTGAGACATCGCATATGTTAGAACATGCAAAAAGTAACAAATCCCAATATATAAAAGAATGCCAATATAATGTGTGATAATAAAATTAAAATTAAATAAAGTTTAGTACCGAAAATTAAAAAAAAACTTGTAGAAGAAAGAGATTAGTCATAAATAATGGAATTAAAAGGCAAATGTCTCTTTTGTTTTGATATATAGTGTTAATAATTTCTTTTTAATGATTTTATTCTATTGATGTTTTTATTAATAATGGCAGGATTGAAATTACTATTCTATTAAGGATATAGTATTAATAAAATTAATAATAAATATATATTATTAAAAGAGCATATGCATTGAACACGGCACCATTATCTGCAAGGAAAAGCCCAGCCCCTTCAAGAGTTCACCGCTGAGTGTAAAGGTTATCCCCATCATTTTAGTTGTCAAGAGATCTCTAGAAGTCTTTTAGTAAATGAGCCTTTTCGCACGTTGCCAATCCTCGTCAAGGTGCCGAGTGCCATATATTTTATGGTCATTTCAAAGTAGGTGTCCTTAATAAAAAAAATAAGCATATATTTTATGGTCAATTCAAAGTAGGTGTCCTTAATAAAAAAATCAGAAAACAGTTTCATTAATAATAATAAAAAAAACCAGGCGCTTATACCAACAATTAAATATCACAAGGCCATACCACTTCACCATGTACGCAAGCACGGTGCCAATGGATTCTTCAAAATTAGTGCTTCTACTTTCGTTCTTTTACATCCTTCTACACCAACCTTCCCTTACCGCTGCTCAGCCGAAATTCAATAATTATAACTGTAACAACGTCGGCAACTACACAACTAATAGCACGTACCAAGGAAACCTCAACAGCCTTCTGTCCTCCCTAGCATCCGACACTCAAATTGACTACGGATTTTACAATCTATCCGTTGGCGAATTTCCCGACCGAGTAAATGCAATTGCACTATGCAGAGGAGACGTTGCGGTTGATGTTTGTCGAAGTTGCGTTAATGACTCTACTCATAAGATCTTAGAGGTTTGTCCTAACAAGATGGAGGCATTTGGAGTTTACGAACTCTGTATGATACGATACTCAAACAGATCTATATTCGGTGTTGTGAATGAACAACCATCTATCTACCGGGCGAATCGAAAGAATGTTTTGGATGTCACTCTATTTAATCAGGCACTCCAAACATTATTTTCCAGACTTCAAGCCAAAGCTGCATCAGGGAACTCTTTAAAGAAGTTCGCAACTGGAAACCAAAGTGCTGGAGTTGAAACAGTATATGCTATTGTTCAATGCACGCCTGACTTGTCTGAGGGGCAGTGCTCCAGTTGCCTGCTTGATGTTTTTCGGCTGATTCCAAACTGTTGTGATGGGAACGTACAAGGGAAGATTGGAGTTAGACTCATAAGACCAAGCTGCAATTTGAGGTGGGAGACTGGACAGTTTTTTAATGGTACACTTGAGATATTACCATCACCTCCACCACCACAAATATCATCGCCTACATCTCTTCCTGCAGCAGCACAAGGTAGGCCTTGGATTGTTATTAACTCCCTCCCGAACTTTTTTTTGATGTTTTGATTTAGTAATTTAATAGTTTAATGATATCCTTAAATTATTCAATTTGAATTAGGTAAGGAAAAAAAAAAGAGAAAACTTGGTGTGTTTTTACCATGTTTAATTAATTAATATTAAAAGAAGTAAATATTAATTAATATTAAAAGTAGAGTAAATTACAATAACCTTCTTGACATATTATAAAATTATAGACATCATTAAAAAAAAATGAAGCTTTAAAAAGCCTTTTAATTTCATATATAAAACCATATTACAGAAGCTTCATCCAAAATTCATTTGAGAAGATATTTAAATTGAAAAATTAAACAGATTATAGAAAGAACATAAAAATGGGACTTGGTTATTTTATTAGTACATCAGCAATATTAATTTCAGTCATTTCTTATTTCTTATTTTTTTTATTTTTATCTACTTTTGGAATTTTTTATTTAACTATTTTTTTAAAACAGTAATTTTAAAAATTCAAAATCTTCAAAATCTTGGAGTTATGGGACTTGGATATTTTGGATATAGTGAAGCAGTTTTGTCAAATCTTCAAAATTTAAATGTTTTCTATAATTTTATAATAGGAGATTTTAAATGTTTTCTATAATTTTATAATAGGAGTTATTGTAATTTAGCCTTAAAAATCTGTTTATTATTTTTTATGGTTTAGATTATGGAACATGATAGGATTTGGATCTATTCTTTTAAAAGAACAAAAAATTAGCTGATGGTTAAGCTTTTGCGAGTCATGGGGGCAACTTTGCTTTGGGTCATAATTAAGGCCTCACTCATTGTGACTGTCCACATTCAGAACTCACATGTCTCGAATCAAGTTCTTAAAAATTTTAGGTTTATGCAGGAAAGAAGAGCAACACAGCACGGATCATTGTCATTACTGTTGTCCCAGCTGTCGGTGTTATGATACTCGTCATCTGCATCTGCCTATTCATAAGAACACGAAAGCAAAGGGAAAAGGAAAGAGTTGAAAGTAAGTATTAATTTGGTTGCATGAAGATAGTATTTGGTTGTTGAATTGTATTGAAATAAACGATGAGAAGGGCTCTTATTTTTTATTTTAAAAATACATAAATTTTTTATGTGTGTGTGTATTTATATTTTATCTATTCCTTTTATCCTGTTACACTAACTAAATACAGTTTACGTTTCTTCCTTAATTTCCAATGCTATTACGTTTCCGTGCATGCTAACTTCAACTTTTGAAGCTGTAGACGAAATAGAAAGTGCAGAATCATTGCAATTCGCATTCAGCGCCATTCGAGATGCAACAGAGGACTTTACGGAGAAAAATAAGCTGGGACAGGGTGGATTTGGTGCTGTTTACAAGGTAGTAAAGGATATACTGCTACTTACGTATAGTTAAATCGCAATGCTCAAGATGATACAGGTAGTAATGGATTGATATGATTTCAGGGAGCACTTCCTAGCGGACAAGAGATTGCTGTGAAAAGACTTTCTAAGGACTCTGGGCAAGGAGATTTGGAATTCAAAAATGAAGTCTTATTGGTGGCAAGACTCCAGCACCGGAATTTAGTCAGGCTTCTAGGTTTCTGCTTGCAAGGAATTGAAAGGCTTCTTATCTATGAGTTTCTGCCTAATGCGAGCCTTGATCACTTCATATTTGGTAAGGCTAGGAACCAGCTAATTTACAATTGTATTATAAGCAATTGAGTCTCCTTCGATATAAGAAGCACAAATTAATGAATATATCTCGTACTCTTTCCCTTGAGTAACTTGAGCCATGCGATTCCTTGAAATGTAGATCCAATCAAGCGTGTGCATTTGAACTGGGAAAAACGTTACAAGATTATTGGAGGAATTGCTCGAGGGCTCCTTTACCTTCACGAGGATTCTCGACTCCGAATCATTCATCGTGACCTCAAAGCCAGCAACATTTTGTTAGATGAAGAGATGAATCCGAAAATTTCAGATTTTGGCATGGCGAGGTTGTTCGTAGTGGATCAAACTCAAGGCAATACAAGTAGAATTGTGGGAACCTAGTAAGTATCTGAACATGATGAACAGCATAATTACCATTTATTAAGCTCATCCTTTATTGCATTGTATCAAAGAAGAAGAAATGAAAAGTCCCAACAATATAAAAGATGTTAAACATTGTTAACATTGTCGAATCTAATAATATTAAACTTTTCGTTGATGATAAACAGTGGCTATATGGCTCCAGAATATGCAATGCAAGGACACTTCTCGGTCAAGTCAGACGTATTTAGTTTCGGGGTGCTAGTTTTGGAGATTGTGACTGGTAAAAAAAATAGTTTTCGCAATGGAAATGACATAGAGCACCTCCTGAGCCATGTAAGTATAGAACAATCCACAAATCAAACACGTTATTTAAGGCTTTATAGGGATATCTGCAAGCCCTTCAATATTGTGAATTCACTTTGGATAAATTTTGTAGGCATGGAGAAACTGGAGGGAAGGGACTGCTCAAGATATGATAGATCCCGTTTTGAGTAGTGGCTCAGCCACAGAAATGATGAGATGCATCCACATTGGGTTACTCTGCGTTCAAGAAAATGTAGCTGGAAGGCCGACAATGGCTTCAGTAGTTCTCATGCTAAGCAGCTCTTCCCTCACATTGCAAATACCTTCTCAACCTGCATTTTTTATGAACGGCAGCACATATCAATCAGATCTGTCGTCCTCAATGGGGCATAATTCAAGGGTGACTGAGTCCTCGCTATCTGAATCTGAAGCTATGATCCCTTTGTCCGAAAATGAGGTTTCAATTACTGAGTTGTATCCTAGATAATGGTTTAGATGCAGAGATTTAATATAAAACCAGTTTTGTGGTTTCAGTCAATCTTTTGAATGTTTGGATTGGGATAAATATTTGACATCGTATCAATGTTTTCATTACCTTAGAATATCATTTTGATGAAATACTTTTGTTTTTTAAAAGTCTGTATTATTGTTATAAAAAAAGATAGCATTTTGTTACCACTTTTAAATAGAAAAAATAAAGTTATTAGAGACAAAGAGAACATTTTTCATGATTGTGCCCCTTAACAATTAAAAATTAAGCCCCTCGAATTGTTTATCAAATCAAAGGTTATGGATTTTCATATTTTCTTATTTGACGTATAATATTGGAATCATTTATATAAGAGAAAAAATATAATGAAACCTTTTTATTTTTCATGAGGTAACATGTATTGAAATTGATATATATATATATATATATATATAGCCAGTAATGTGCACTAAGTTGAAATCATTTTATAAATGATATTCAAAGTGAAGATTTAGAATTTAAGTGTTTATTTTACTGCTTATTTAAATTTTTATATCTTATATTGATAATACAATTAAAATGAACTCATATACTTCATTATATATGCATATAGGATTGATATCAATTCAAAATTGACCAGGTTCAAACTATCACCACAAGAATTCACAGTTTTACCAACGGAAATATTCCGTCGGTGTGTGATTAGGAGTTCGTTGGTAAACTATTTACCGACTAAATTCCCGACGGAATACGTCCATCGGCTAACCTTTTGTCGGTGATTCCACATTCCGTCGCTATATTGGTCGGAAAAACAAAAAAAACATTTACCGACGGTTTTACAGACGGACTGCGAAGAGTGATGACTGATTTGACTTGATCCATGTGTTGGCTTCCAGAACTATTCGCATTTGCATTGTATTGCCCCTTTGGATTTTGTTGTGGTTGAAATGAAAACTTACCTTTCTCTTGGAAACTAAGAGCAAATGTTAACTTTGCAAGAGTATCTTTAAAATTTGTCATGCCTTGAGCAAGTTGAGTGTTGATTGCCTCTTGCTTTTCAATGAATGCATGCAATGTTTCCTCAAGATTTCTTCTAGGAGGTGGAGCATATGGAGGTGCATATCCATGAGAATTTTGAAAATTATGGTGTGCTTGAAACGGTGGCTATGAAGTTTGTGCATTGTTGTTATCACTCTTCCAACTGAAATTTAAGTGATTTCTCCAACCAGGGTTATACATTTGTGAGTATGGGTTATGGTTGGGTTTTTAGAAACTGTTTAAAGCATGGGCTTGTTCATGAAGGCATTCCTTAAAAGAAGGCAAAGTTGGACAATCATTTGTTGGGTGTTCATTGGTTTCACAAATTTGACACACAATGTCTTGAACAGATTTTAATTGACCACTCTTTTTCAATTCTAGTGCCTCGACTTTTCTAGCTAAAGATGCAAACTTGGCTTGGAGGTCATGATCTTCCCTAAGGTTATACATACCTCCACTAGATGTATGAGGTTGGGTTTTACTTGGTGCCTCATAAGTGTCTGTAGTGTCCCAATTTTGTGCATTTTCAGCTAGCAAGTCTAGGTACTCCATTGCTTCATTAGGGTCTTTATCTTCAAAAGTTCCATTACACATCAATTCAACCATTTGTCTATCTTTAGGTGTTAACCCTTCATAAAATTGTGAAACCAATATCCATGTTTCAAAACCATGATGAGGGCAAGTATTAAGCAAGTCTCGATACCTATCCCAACATTGGTAAAATGTTTCACCTGGTTTTTGAGTGAAAGTGGTGATTTGTCTTTTGAAAGAGTTGGTTCTGTGAGATGGAAAAAACTTCTTTAAAAATTGTTGTTGCATTTCATCCCAAGCACGAATGGATCTTGACCTAAGATTTTGTAGCCATGTTTTAGCTTTATCTTTTAATGAAAAAGAAAAAAAGCTTTAATCTAATGGTATTCATGCTACAATTTAAGTCATTATAGGTGTTACAAACTTCTTCAAATTCTCTCAAATGCATGGATTTTCTAGATCTAAGCCATGAAAAGAAGGTAAAAGTTGAATAATGTCTGGCTTAAAATTAAAATGGGATGCATCAGGAGGGAAAACTATACATGAGGGTGCACTTGTTCTTGTGGGATTTATGTGGTCTCTAAGTGTCCTAACACGGTTATTCTCATTATTCTCATTATGAAGTGATTGGTTATCTTCTTCGGCCATATTTTCTGAAAATGATGAGGATACCCTACAAAGTCTACCACTTAATGTACGTGACCAAACACTCATGCACGTGTAGAAAGAGAATAAAAGGAAGAAAAAGAAACAAAACAAAAGAAACAAAGTTAGATACAAGAAAAGTGAAAAGAGAAAACAAAGTAAATACTATAATTTATACAAGAATTTACCTCCCCGGCAACGGCGCCAAAAACTTGACACGACCAAAAGATTGATGTCTTCTCCCAAGTGCAGGAGTGTCGAAGTAATAAATAACCCGGCAAAACCAGGGTCGAACCACAAAGAGGTTAATTGTATAAATTATAAATAACAAGACAACAACAACAACAACAATAATAATAACAATAATAGTAATAGTAATAATAATAATAATAATAATAATACTCAGTACATGGCGTTGTGATACCTAAGAATGATCTAAAAATCGGGTCACAGGTTTCCAGCCTATATACTAAGTTTATGAAAAGATCAAAGAGATATATTATATAATATAAACAGAATAATAATAATAATAATAATAATAATAATAACAATAAAAAGAAGAGGAGGAAGAAATTAATGAGAACTTTGAGATGGAAGATTAATGTAAGGATTAAACAATGATAAAAACAAATGTCAAGGTTAGAGGATCCACCAATAGTATTTCAAACAAGTATAGTATAAACTCTTATTACTCAATTTGAAAACCACACACGAAGAAGGTTTCAATCAGATGATTTGTCATTAATAGCTCATTATAAATTATTAACATGATCATATTAATTATCTTATTTATATAACACCAAACTTTTAAATATTGTCAGGAATTCATGATGTTAACTGATGTTAACAATAAATCAAGTTCCTTTCATAGCCCAGGTGTAGGTAATACCATACGGTTGGGCTATGAGAGTGCCAAGCATTTATTGTACCAAGTGTTATACAACACAAATCTAGATTAACCATTTAACAAGCAAGGTATTAAGAATTAGTAAGATAAAAAGATAAGACATGTTAATATTAAACATTAAGGTCCATGTTGAGTTTACACTATACTTATTCTTACACCATTAGTGTTACCTTTTCACCTTGACATAATAAACTTAGCTAAACATAATGAAGAAGAGAAACATAAACAAACAAAACAATAACATAAATAAGATACAAGTTAACTAAGGAAAGAAAAGGAAATGAAAAGCATAAACAAGATATTAATGAAAGCAAAACTTAAGAATTACAAAAAATATATAAAGAGAGAAATAAAGAGCATGAACTTGATCTGAACAACCAAGCCCCCAAATACATGGCAAATGCCTCCTTTTATAGGCCAAAATTCAGAATTATTGATTTGATGACTAATTGTTGAGTGGGTGGCCAACTTTTAACTTTGTGAAAATCCTTATCTTCTTGTCTGAATAAAACGAAAATACTAGCATCAGAACTAGGTCCACTTGAAAACATGAAAGTTGTAGGCAATTGACTCAGATTTCTAGGAAAAATAAATGGAGGTGATTTGGACTTCTAGAACTCCAGATATGGGCCACACACTGAACAGTGTGCGAGCTACAAGACAGATTCAGACTTCTCCGTTGTTGCTATAATTTGGACTTGCAAACGGCCTTCTTAGATCTTGATGAAAACATGAAAGTTGTAGGCCTATGTCTTACTGAATTTGTGTAAACATTTAAGATCATTTTGACATCTAGAACTCGAGATATGACCCAATTACCGAATAGTGTTCCAATTTGGACTGCACCAACATCTCTTTTCTAAGCTTCACGCTCTCTTTGTCCTTTCAATTTCCATACTTGAACTCATAAATCAATCCTTTGATTTATATGATAGGCCTACATTTAAGATGAATATTTACCATATATTAAGACATTTTATAGTATTAGACTTGTTATTATAAAACATGCTTTAGTTAAGGAGTTATTGATACTTTAAATGCAAAATGATGATATAAAACCTTGATAAATATGCACTTTTAAGTACTAATCACAGGCTATCACATAAATCAAAGGATTGATTGATGAGTTCAAGTACATAAATTGAAAGGACAAAGAGAGGGCTAAACTTAGAAAAGAGATCTTGGTGCAGTCCAAACTGGAACATTGTTCGGTAATTGGGTCATATCTCGAGTTCTAGATGTCAAAATGATCTCAAACTTTTACACAAATTCAGTAAGACATAGGCCTACAACTTTCATGTGGACACTAAGATCTAAGAAGGCCGTTTGCAAGTCCAAATTATAGTAACAACGGAGAAGTCTGAATCTATCTTGCAGCCCGAATACTGTTCAGTGTTTAGCCCATATCTAGCGTTCTAGAAGTCCAAGTGACCTCTATTTTTTTTTCTAGAAAGATGTGACAATTTCCTACAACTTTCATGTTTTCAAGTGGTCCCAGTTCAAATGCTAGCAATTTCGTTTTATTCAGACAAGAAGATAAGGATTTTCACAAAGTCAAGAGTTGGCCACCCACTCAACAATTAGTCATCAAATCAATAATTCTGAATTTTGGCCTATAAAAGGAGGCATTTGCCATGTATTTAGGGGCTTGGTTGTTCAGATCAAGATCATGCTTTTTATTTCTCTCTTTATATTTTTTTTGTAATTTTTAAGTTTTGCTTTCATTAATATCTTGTTTATGCTTTTCATTTCCTTTCCTTGACTTAGTTAACTTGTTTTTTATTTATGTTCTTGTTTTGTTTATTTATGTTTCTCTTCTTCATTATGTTTAGCTAAGTTTATTATGTCAAGGTGAAAAGGTTACAGTAATGGTGTAAGAATAAGTATAGTGTAAACTCAACATGGACCTTAATGTTTAATATTAACATGTCTTATCTTTTTATCTTACTAATTCTTAATACCTTGCTTGTTAAATGGTTAATCTAGATTTGTGTTGTATAACACTTGGTACAACAAATGCTTGGCACTCTCATAGCCCAACCGTATGGTATTACCTACACTTGTGCTATAAAAGGAACTTGATTTGTTGTTAACATAAGTTAGCATCATGAATTCCTAACAATGTTTAAAAGTTTGGTGTTACGTAAATAAGATAATTAATATGATCATGTTAACAATTTATAATAAGCTATTAATGACAAATCATCCGATTGGAACCTCCTTCGTGTGTGGTTTCCAAATTGAGTAATAAGAGTTTATACTATACTTGTTTGAAATACCATTAGTGGATCCTCTAACCTTGACATTTGTTTTTATCATTGTTTAATCCTTACAGTAATCTTCCATCTCAAAGTTCTCATTAATTTCTTCCTCTTCTCTTTTTATTATTATTATTATTACTACTACTACCACTACTACTATTACTACTACTACTATTATTTACATTCTTGTTATATTTTATGTATGTTAAGTATGCTTTGTGTTTAATCAAGGATCCTAACATTGTTGGTCTTGCCTTGTTCATTCGCATCAGAAATCTGTTTATATTGTATAATATATCTCTTTGATCTTTTCATAAACTCAGTATATAGGCTGGAAACCTATGACCTAATCTTTTAGATCATTCTCAGGTATAACAATGCCACGTACTGAGTATTATTATTATTATTACTATTAATATTATTATTACTATTACTATTATTATTGTTATTGTTGTTGTTGTTGTTGTATTGTTATTTATAATTTATACAATTAACCTCTCTATGGTTCGACCCCGGTCTTGCCAGGTTATTTATTACTTTGACACTTCTGCACTTGGGAGAAGACATCAATCTTTTGGTCGTGTCACTCAGTTACCACGCACACCTGGCAGCTCTGTTTATATCATTTCACATGCGAAGCGAATGGTAAGATTATTTTTAATTACACTTATTTTTAATTAATTTGTTGTTATTTATAAATATATTTAACTTGCAACATTATTTTTCTTATAGGCTACGACTCTTGGACATGAGTCAAGCCCAATGAAGCTTTTTGTGGAGACACAGGTGTGGAGTGAAGACCACCAAAAAAAGGTGTAACAATTCATCGAAAACCACGCTCAACACTTTGTGATACCATTTTTTTTTGTAAGTTATTATTTTCTTAAATTGAATTTGATGATTTTAGTTTTCATTTCCAGGAGACATATAACAATTAGTTGAGGGAGAGATATGGGGACAATCCTTCAACCCACATAGATTTCAATTTGGATATGTGGATGGAGGAAAGATAGTCTGGTAGACCCGATATAAATCAGGTGTACGGACTCTCTAGCACTATAGTCGAGAACTTACGGGCGGGCCATAGTGTCTTAACTATTAGAAGCTCCCAATTGATATCAAGCACCTAGTCTCAAGAGTTTATGGCCTTGCAACTCTCGGCGGATTATGAACAACTCCGTAAAATGGTCCTAGACATGAGATCACAGATAGGTGGTACGTGTGTACTTCCTTTTTGGCCATATGATTCCACAAATGACTAGCCTCCTCCTCCTCCTCCTCCAGCGTCGCCATTGTTCTAGTTTAATTTTTATTTAAATATATAAATTTGTAATGAATAGTTGGATTTTATATTATTCAAGTTTATTTTTACATATTTCAATTTTGTACCATTTTATTTTTGTAACAACTTGGCCTAATATGCTGTATATTGTCCATTTTGGGTCTTACAACCCTCACGGTTTTGTTACTGGTGACGCGAGCCTATTTTTGAGCCTTACGTCCCAAAACGCATACTCCAGTGTGGTGGGCCCCACCCCTGTCGTATACTATCCGCTTTGGGTCCCTCCCATACCTGGTTGCCGACCCTCACAGTTTTAAACGCATACTCTAGAGTAGCGCAGCGGCCTAAACCTGTCGTATATTGTCCGCTTTGGGTCCCTCCCACAACCAGGTTGCCAACCCTCACTGTTTTAAACGCGTACAACATGTTAGCAACCAGCACTACTAATATGGCCAACTACCAAATCCTCACCCGCCGATGTGGGATATTACAATCCACCCTTCTTAAAGAGCCCGACGACCCTGTCGGCACAACCGGAAAACCAGTAGGTCGGCTCTGAGACCAAATGTAACAACCTGGCCCAACATGTTGTATATTGTCCACTTTGGGTCTTACCGTCCTCACGGTTTTGTTTCTGGTGACGCGAGCCCACTTCTGAGCCTAACGCCCCAAAACGCGTACTCCAGTATAGTGGCCCCACCCCTGTCGTATACTGTCCACTTTGGGTCCCTCCCATTCCTAGGTAGCCGACCCTCACGAACAAATGCAATTGCACTTAGCAGAGGATATATTAGATTAGAAGATTGTCGATTAGAAAAAGGCAAAGCTTAGTCCTAAGAGGTTCCAAGCGGAGTCGTTATTCTGTCACACCCGGACATCGCGATGACTAATTAAAAATAATCTTGATTGGAAAAGGAATAGATGTTAGGTATCTTATTCTTTTAGGGGGGAAATATCTAGTTTAAGGAGTCGCCACCTAGTATTATGGCTACTAGGAACCCTAATTGGTCAACAAAGATTCTATGATACGGGACTGATTACGCAAAAAGAAAGATGTTATCACCTCTTAAGTGTTCTACCTGAGGCAGACTTCATTGCTTGATTTGTCTAAAATTATTAAGAATTTGTTCTCCTTTTTCTTTTTTATTCTTTCTTTCATGTTCCTGACTCTTGCGACAGTAAATAATTCCTATGAATATTTCTAACTCGGGCGTTGGTAAATATCACACAAATCCAAAAATACGATATTCCTGACTTCGGTGTTAGTGAATAATTTCGTAAAATTTTGAATTTTTAATGAAAAAACAATTTTTCTATGCTTTTTTCTACTAATATTATTATTTTTTATTTTTTATTTTTTTATTGTTTTTGGCTAAATCAAGCCTAGCTATACGGGCTGGGTTGGATCCAGTCAACCCGATCCGGTTACTAGCTCAAGCTAGTAACCGGCCCAAAAAGCATGCACATGTGAACTGGTTCACTGTTTTTGAACAAAACATGGAAATGGAATTGCAGGGCAGGAGGAAGAATGCTTACCTGGGTGAAGACAGCAACGATGACGAAGACGAGGGTGATGATCAGTGGCGGAGCCACGTGGGGACAAAAGGGGGCAATTGCCCCCTTAACTTTTTTTTTTTAAAAAAATTAATATACTAGTTTAGGGAATTTACTGCAGGGAAGGAAAATGGAAACCTGCATTGTTTATAATTGTAGGCTTATAATATAATATAATAAATATAAACAGCTTATTGCACAATTTTTTTTTCCCCTTTTGTTTCCATATTAAATTGATGGTACCGGCCCTTCCAACTTTAAAATATAAAATCCCTAGCTATCAAAGAGTATTCTTTGTTTCCTGCTTTTGCCGCGTTGTTTTTTTCATGAGTTGCTCTGCCGTTTTGTTCTTTCATGAGTTGTTGTTCTTTGTCTTTGCCTCTCTCATATGTAAATTTCTCATCAAGTATAGGCAAACAATTAATCTTTTTTGCCTTTTGCTTTATATTTTAGGTAAATTTTCTTTATTTATTTCATTTTTTAATTTTAATTTTATTCTTTTATAATTAGTTATTAAAAATATTAGGGTTTATGATAATTTATGGGTTTTGATATAAATATGTTCAAAATAAATGTTTAAATCTACTAATTTAATCAATTAAATATTTCTTTTCTTATTAGAAATGAATAAATTAATATTCATGCAAAACCATTATTCTTGACATCTCTTGCATTGGCAGAGTAGTTTATTGAAATTTAATATTTTTATATGACTTGTTTGTAAGTAAAATATCAAGTAGAAAGCATGTTTTTCAAGAATTGTTTCTCTTACACATACACTAGGCATTGCTCCTCAATTAAATATCTAGAAATAATTAAGTATAATTTAATCAACATACTTATTATATGTATATAGATATGAATTGAAATATGTTTTGATTTTGATGAATTGATGTGTATTTTACTATGAATTTCACATGAAAGATTTAGAATTATTATCAAAATATGAAAACTCGAAGAGAACAATTATAATGTAAGTTTTTTCATTTTGAAAGTATTTTTAAATTAATTTTACTTGATATGAATTAGTATATATGCATTGAATTGATTTCTAATGCATATCTATATAATTTAATATTTATTAATAATTTGCCCCCTCATTAAAATTTTTTTGGCTCCGCCACTGGTGATGATCCTAGCTCTGGTCGAAGAACGTCCTACTCTTTCCTTTCCTTTTCAATCTCACTCCCCTCTCTCTCTTGTTTTTGGTTTCCTTTCCCCAGTGTTACTTCCCTAGTTCTTCCGTTCTCTCTCTCGGTCTCCTCTTCTGTTCTCTCTCAATTGCCTTACTCTGTTATTTGCTTAATTGTTTTACTCTGTTCTCTCTCAATTGCCTTACTCTGTTATTTGCTTAATTGTTTTACTCTGTTTTCTCTTCAATCGTTTTGCTCCCCTCTTTCCTCCTCGTTGATTTCTCTAGTATTTATAGGGATCACCCTTCTTTGCTCAGCCTACTTCTCTCCTCCTGATAAGCATGGCTTGGGGAGTCGGTTTCTGCTAAGACTCGAACGCAATATTCAATCCTTATCTCCCCTGGTTGTGAACATCATAAAGATAAGGATTGATCTTTTGTGTTTTGATAGGACTAGGATGCCGACATTTTAATTTCTTCCCTTTTTTGCAGGCGGATTTGCAGTGTTAGAGGATGAAGAAGAAGAAGAAGAAGAAGAACTGTGTATGCTTGAAGCGGTGCCGTTTTGGACGAGGCATTACCATTTTCACTTTGATCCCTGAAGTTTCTAAATTTTTTATTCAAGCCCCTAATCTTTAAATTTCAAATTTTAGCCCTTAAAATTAGATTAAAAAGCAAATGGTTCAAAATTTAGGTTACAACAAGCATCACCAAGGTACTCTCCTCCACCACTAACAGAAGGTATGTGATGCAGGAGAAAGCTGAAGATAGTAACATAAAGAGAGAACACGACTTGACTTCGTAATTTTGAAGTTATTTGAGCAGAAAATAAAAATGGTAACTTGACTTCGTAATTTTTAATTAAATAACAAACAAATGTGATCAATAGATGGCCATATGCTCATGTGAGGTTATTTCAAATAATGATGCAAATTATGCATTTTTCCCCTTTTTATACAAAATGATTTGGTGTTATAGTCACAATAAAATATCAAAGTTCTTGGGACAAATCAACGGCCATCGTTTCAATTGAAAATAGTAAACTGAAGGCTGTCATTTCGGTCATGGGGTGGCCATTTTAGAAGGACTTAAATATGTGAAAACCTTTTAAGAACAAGGAGGATTTTGAATACTTTCCAGACTTTGGTTTAGATTTGTACCACACACATACCACTCAGAAACTTGTGGGATTTCACAATTTTTTCTCATATTGGAAGTTTGCCGGCAGCTTCAGCTAGCACAAGTGTGGTGGGTTGGTCAATAAGTCTGAATTGTAGGGTTAGATCAAGTTGTCTTTCTTTATTCATGGAAAAAAAACAATAAATTCCGCGTTTGGTTTGCCAAGACTGTTGGCGCTCAAGGCAACTTGTCCAAGTTGTTCCATGTTGATGTTCTTTCTCAATCAATTGCTTGCTACCAATTTGTACTTTTTTAATGTTTTTCTTTCTTCATTCATGGAAAATAAATGTTGAAACTATATCTTCTCTCTATTCTTTGGAACAAAGATATGAGTGGCCCCAGTATCACATATTTCCATATAGTTTCTTCTCTATTTAATTTCTCCTTATTTTTTAGCACCTTTTGTGAAGAAGATGCAATCACAACCCTATCCTATAAAACATTTTTTTCATTTTGGGTAGCTTTTCAAATTCTCTTTCCAAAACTTCTCTCGAACATCCATTTTTCCTTTCTATGCCAACATCCTAATAATATATCATTTTGGGGCCTCTTTATCATCCACAAATGTCTCCAACGAAACGTGGCCACATATTCTTCAAATTCAGAATTCCATCACTTTCTTATATATCCCATAATTCTTTAAGTAATGGATATTAACTATATATTCAATGATCCGAGTTTTTTTTTTCATTTTTAACTCTTTTCTCTTTGCAATTGTATATTTTTATAGCATAGAATTGGACTTGAAATTATAGAAAAAAACCGAATTAAAAGATAAATGCTAAGAAGTAAAATGCGGAGAAAACATATCACTCACTCCAAATTCATGAAAATTTTTATGTTTGTTCCAAAGTTTATTTTGTTTATTTTTTAGTCCTTGAGTTGAAGAGAGTTGAAAATAATAAAAGGCTTAACCTATTAGTCAGCCAACCTTTTCTATTTATGTGTAGGGCAATATACAACACTAGTGTAGTTCCTATAATATTTTCTATATATATATATATATAATATGCCCCCTCAAGCCG
The DNA here is from genome assembly GCA_018804465.1 of Populus tomentosa. Lineage (NCBI taxonomy): Eukaryota > Viridiplantae > Streptophyta > Magnoliopsida > Malpighiales > Salicaceae > Populus > Populus tomentosa. The sequence continues at coordinate 2,210,637 of CM031989.1, forward strand.
AGGGAAAAGAATCAACCCAAAGTTTGAACCTAAAAGTAGTAGGAAGTGGTGGCTTGGTGGAAACATATGCAAATTGATCATAAGAAGAGATAAAACAAATATGAATCACTTTCTTTGCAACCCTGTCTCATACAAAATAGTAATCAACCTCGACATGTTTAGTACGGGAGTGAAAGATAGGATTCACAGATAAATATGTAGCACCAAAATTATCACACCAAATGATAGAAGCAGAAGAGATCTTCAGATCAGTCAATAAATATTAAAGCTTGATAACCTCAGTAGTGCTATTTGTTAAGGTTTTATACTCAACCTCGGTAGAGAAGCGGACAACGGTGCGTTACTTGCTTCATTTTCAAAAAAACTTAGAATTCAATTTAAAAATATAATGAAATTTAAAGTAATTTAATTATTATTGAATTTGGACTTTTTTTAAGACCTTCATTATATTTTTTATATAATAAAAATAAATTATCAATATAGTATTATACTATTTATAAGTAGCTTAATTAACTTATTTTATGCATTTAGGGTTGTATATGATGTATCAATATGAAAAAATGAAGTTATTTAATTATGATTGAGTTTTAAACTTTTTTATGACCTTCCTTAATTATACTTTATGATATATTTTGAAAATTAGGATATTATGTTTTAGAAATTAACTAGTCATTGCAGTTGCACTACATTTCTAATAGGATTCATGTTAATCTTTGATGGAAGTGAAGAAAGCATTGGCATTAATGATGCATTTTTTGAAATTATAAAAATTTTAACTAAGGACTGGAAAGGTAATGTTTGTCGCACATGTGCAACGCACGACGAGTGCATCCATTCATGGATTATCTAAGTAATTGGGAAATGAGGGAGACAAGGAATTCTTGTCTTTTGTTAGTGAAAAGAGAGAATGAGAATCACCACCTAGTATTTGGCCACTAGGAAACCTACTTGGTTTAAGAGATCGAGCACGGAGACTGGTTGCATAAAGGGAAGGTATTAGCAACTCTCATTCACCTTACCTAAGGTAAGCTGCATTGTTTTATTGTCTGACTTAAACTAGTTGTTTGATTGTTGGCCTATCTAAGGTTGAAGACAAGTCCTCCTCAATAAGAAGATTCTTATCTTATCGAGTAAAGGACTAATCGTTTTATTGTCAATAAATAAAAAAGAATTTTTATTTAATATTAGAAATATATTTTACGTATAAGTTTGTAACCCTAAATACTAAAAGAAAAAAAATAATTTTTTTAGTATTTTTGAAATGTTAGCCTAGTTCTTATGGCTTTAATAAAATGGTTATTAAAGCCCAAAAATACATGCTAATACATAAATTTTGAATATTTTGTTGTATGAAAATATGATATGAATTTTTTATATATATTTTTGAGAGATTTGACCATGTGCATGAAAACAAGACATTTTTTTTTGTTTTTTTTTTTTTATCTATATAAGTTTTTGCAACATTTTAGAGGAAACAATGTATTTTAATACTGAAATATTAAGCAAAGTAGAAAATTCTAAGAGAAAATCACAAATTTTTTTAAAGTAGTTGTGAAATTTTTTTGTTGTTTTTTTATATAATATTATAAATATATAATAGGATGGGCTGGCCCAAATATATGGGCTAAACCCATCCTGGCTAGGCCAAAATCAACCCAAAAGAAATTGGGTCGAGATTGGCCCAAAATAATATTGGGTCGATGTCAGCCCAGTAGATATTTTTTTATGGGATTGGGTCGGACCTGACCCAACTATTTTGGTCTGGCCTAGTAAACAGTGGAGAAGCTCCCCACTATTCACTTGCAAAACAGTGGAGGGCGCTCGAAGGAGAAGAAGAAGATGGAGGAGGAGAGGGGCTGACTTAGCGGTGGTGATGCTGTCAATGACAGTAGCTCACAGTGGCGGTGTTGTGGCTATAGGCAGTGGTTTGTGGTGGAGAGAGAGACAAAGAGAGAGAGAGGGCAATGTTATTGTTCTTCTTTTCTTCTTTGTTTTTCTCATGTTCTCTTCTTTCTCTTCTCTTCAATGATCCCTTGTTTTTCTTTTTTTCCCCTCATTCTTTCCTCTCTATTTTACTTTCTTCTTCTTCTTCTTCTTTTTCCTGATTTTCTTCATTTTTTTCTCTGTTTTTTACCTCTAAAATATCCTTAATCTCCTCTTAGTACTCTAGTATTTATAAGAGGGAAAGGGGGAGAAAGCCACCCTACCTTGTCCAATCGGGCCAAATAGGTAGGGTGGCAAGCCGGGTACTGGGCAGCCACCACAGCGCCACTCGCAGGCTTGTCCCCTTTGTTTTCTCGTGTTGGTAGCCCATAAGTGTCATTTTTTTGGGTTTCTAGGAGAGAGACAGAGAGAGGCAGTTCCAGGGAAAAATTCTTCTTCTTACCCTGCCTCTACACGTCCAGGGGAAGAATAAAATACATAGTGCTTATTCAAAACGACACTGTTTTTTGTTTTATTTTTAATATGAATAGTGGATGAAACGACGTTGTTTTGAACAAAACGTACTATTTCATTTAAAAGAAAATGGTGCCAAAATGTGTCAAATTCAATGTCAGCCCTGAAGTTGGTCGTCTTTTTCACTTTGGTCTTTGGTTCTTAATTTATGCATTTTGACCCTCAATTGATCAACAATCTTTTAATTTCTTAAATTTAACCCCTGATTTGGTCAATTACAACCCCTATATTTATACGTCTTTTCCAGTTTGGTTTTTAGTTTTGAATTTCTCCAATCAAGTCTCTAATTGGCCATCAAACTTCAATATTTATGCAATTAAGTCCTTGATTTGACCAAATTAACACTTAAAAATTATAAATCGATCCCAAAGCTTTAATTTCTTCTTATTAAAGCCTAAATTGACTTAAAATTAATTTTTCTTGAAATCAAACCCTCTATAAATTCAATTAAACCTTTAATAAAATTTAATTGAGTCCATAAACATTTAATTTTGGACTCTTTTTCTCAAAATGAATTTTCTTTGTCAATAAGGCCTTCATTAGTAAAAAATATACTATCAAATTTTAATCTTTATATTTTTTAACTTACTCAACCAATTTTTGGCAATTTTCTAAGTACTCCGACATCCTCTTCTTATTGCTATAACTTTTTTTTTGCTTTTTTCTAAATATATATTTTTTAACTTTTTGTATTTTCTCTCTTTTTTTTTTTGTGGGGATCCAAAAATGAGTAACAACAATGTTTGTATTTAATTAATGTAATTAAAAACATATATTATGTGATAAATAAAAAAAGGTTTTGAGTGCTAATTAAAAACTAAAGTAGAAAGTTCATCTTCCTATCAAAAAGTAAAAGAACAAGAAAAAGAACAGGGAAAATGAAAATGAAAATATTTAACATCAAATGTCCTTTTTATTTTATAAATTCTCCTTGTATTTATCTTCAAGGTTTAGCCTAGTTGATAAGTATAAATGATTCTAGTTTTATAAATGAATAATATAAATATAATTAATTATAAAATTTAATAGGAAAAAAATTAAAGACAAAGATAAATTATAATAATCCCTTTGAGATATTATGAAGTTATAGAAACTCTTATAAAGATTAATTACTATGTAAATAATAATTAAACTAAAAAATTTAAAATATAAGAGAATATATTAATTCAAATTAAATTAAAAAATAAAAAAAATCACAAGTAAAAAAAAAATGGTCAATAGCTGCTAGGATTGGAAGGGCACTATGGTTATCTTTTCTTTTTTAGGTAAAACTAAAATAAAATAAAACGAGAGGACAATATGTAGTGCCCTCATTTTTAATAGATTGAATGACATGTCATCTATTTTAGATTTAAAATTTTATTTTTCAACTTTTCTTTCACTTGAAAACACCCTAAAAACATTATTGTAATGTAAATAACCACATTGTACAACTTCAAAACACTCTATAATTACTTTGGAAAAAAAATCAAACCAAATGAAAAACTTTACAAGTCCCGATTTATGTTTTCTAGTATAGTCAAAGGGTAATGGCATCTCTATTAAAGTTTTCTTGTAAAGACAGGTCCAAGATCGACTATTTTATAGTTAAAATGTGATGGGTCAAATACTTTCTCTCTTGTGTTCTTTTTTTCAATAACTTTATCTCTCCTCTCTTAACATATAAGGACTGAAATGTAGCAAAAGTGAAATTTAGGGATGAAATATACAAACTTAAAAGAATAGAGACCAAATTTACATAATTGAAAACTTGAGGGATCAAATTAAATAACTTTCATGTCATTGAGAAGTTAAAAAAACCTTTTCTTTTCGTAAGTTATTATTACTATAATTCAAATTTTTATTTCATAACAATAATATTTAATATAACTCTAGAATAACCTTTGAGACATGGCATATGTTAGAACATGCAAAATGTAACAAATCCCAATATATAAAAGAATGTCAATATAATGTGTGATAATAAAATTAAAATTAAATAAAGTTTAATACCGAAAATAAAAAAAAAATTGTAGAAGAAAGAGATTAGTCATAAATAATGGAATTAAAAGGTAAATGTCTCTTTTGTTCTAATATATAGTGTTAATAATTTCTTTTTAATGATTTTATTCTATTGATGTTTTTATTAATTAGTGGCAGGATTGAAATTACTATTCTATTAAGGATATAGTATTAATAAAATTAATAATAAATATATATTATTAAAAGAGCATAGGCATTGAACACGGCACCATTATCTGCAAGGAAAAGCCCAGCCCCTTCAAGAGTTCCGCTGAGTGTAAAGGTTATCCCCATCATTTTAGTTGTCAAGAGATCTCTAGAAGTCTTTTAGTAAATGAGCCTTTTTTGCACGATGCCAATCCTCGTCAAAGGTGCCGAGTGCCATATATTTTATGGTCAATTCAAAGTAGGTGTCCTTAATAAATAAATAAGAAAACAGTTTCATTAATAATAATAAAAAAAACAAAACCATGGGCTTATACCAACAATTAAATATCACAAGGCCATACCACTTCACCATGTACGCAAGCACGGTGCCAATGGATTCTTCAAAATTAGTGCTTCTACTTTCGTTCTTTTACATCCTTCTACACCAACCTTCCCTAACCGCTGCTCAGCCGAGGTACTTCATTTATTCTAACAGTAACTACAACGGCGTCGGCAACTACACAACTAATAGCACGTACCAAAGAAACCTCAACAGCCTTCTGTCCTCCCTAGCATCCGACACTCAAATTGACTACGGATTTTACAATCTATCCGTTGGCGAATTTCCTGACCGAGTAAATGCAATTGCAATATGCAGAGGAGACGTTGCGGTTGATGTTTGTCGAAGTTGCGTTAATGACTCTACTCATAAGATCTTAGAGCGTTGTCCTAACAAGATGGGGGCATATGTAGTTTACGCATTCTGTATGATACGATACTCAAACACATCTATATTCGGTGTTGTGGATGAATCAACCTTAGTCTACCAGGGGAATCCACAGAATGTTTTGGATGTAACTCTATTTAATCAGGCACTCCAAACATTATTTCTCAGACTTCGAGCCAAAGCTGCATCAGGGAACTCTTTAAAGAAGTTCGCTACTGGAAACCAAAGTGCTGGAGTTGAAACAATATATGCTATTGTTCAATGCACGCCTGACTTGTCTGAGGGGCAGTGCTCCAGTTGCCTGCTTGACCTTTTTCGGATGATTACAAACTGTTGTGGTGGGAACGTAACTGGGAAGATTGGAGCTAAACTCATAAGACCAAGCTGCAATTTGAGGTGGGAGAATGGACAGTTTTTTAATGGTACACTTGAGATATTACCATCACCTCCACCACCACAAATATCATCACCTACATCTCTTCCCGCACCAGCACAAGGTAGGCCTTGCATTGTTATTAACTCCCTCCAGCTCTTTGATTTTGATGTTTTGATTTAGTAATTTTTTCAGTTTAATGATCCTTAAATCATTCAATTTTAATTAGGTATGGCAAAAAAAGAAAAAAGAAAAGTACCATGTTTAATTGATTAATATTAACAGTAGAGTACATTACAATAACCTTCTTGAGATTTTATAAAATTATAGAGATCATCAAGAAAAAAGCCTTTTTCATATATAAAAACATATTACAGAAGCTTTATCCAAAATGCATTAGAAAAGATATTTAAATTGAAAAATTAAACAAATTAGAGAAAGAATATAAAAAATGGGACTTGGTTATTTTATTAGTACATCAGCAATATTAATTTCAGCCATTTATTATTTCTTATTTTTATATTTTTATCTACTTTTGGAATTGTTTTTATTTAACTATTTTTTTAAAACAGCAATTAAAGATATTTTGGATATAGTCAAGGTGTTTTGTCAAATACTCAAAATTTTAAATGTTTTCTATAATTTTATAATAGGAGTTATTGTAATTTAATTAGCCTTAAAAATCTGTTTATTATTTTTTATGGTTTAGAATATATTCTTTTAAAAGAAATAAAAATTAGCTGATTGTTAAGCTTTTGCGAGTCATGGGGACAACTTTGCTTTGGGTCATAAGGCCTCAATCATTGGGACTGTCCACATTCAGAACTCACAAGTCTCGACTCAAGTTCTTAAACCACATTGGTTTATGCAGGAAAGAAGAGCAACACAGCTCGGATCATTGTCATTACTGTTGTCCCAGCTGTCGGTGCTGTGATACTCGTCATCTGCATCTGCCTATTCATAAGAACACGAAAGCAAAGGGAAAAGGAAAGGATTGAAAGTAAGTAGTAATTTGGTTGCCTGAAGATAATATTTGGTTGTTGAATTGTATTGAAATAGACGATGAGAGGGGCTCTTATTTTTTATTTTAAAAATACATAAATTTTTTATGTGTGTGTGTATTTATATTTTATCTATACATAAGTTACACTAACGAAATACAGTTTACGTTTCTTCCTTAATTTCCAATGCTATTACGATTCCGTGCATGCTAACTTGTTCAACTTTCGAAGCTGTAGACGAAATAGAAAGTGCAGAATCATTGCAATTCGCACTCAGCGCCATTAGAGATGCAACAGAGGACTTTACGGAGAAAAATAAGCTGGGACAGGGTGGATTTGGTGCTGTTTACAAGGTAGTAAAGGATATACTGCTACTTACGTATAGTTAAGTCGCAATGCTCAAGATGATACAGGGGGTAATGGATTGATATGATTTCAGGGAGCACTTCCTAGCGGACAAGAGATTGCTGTGAAAAGACTTTCTAAGGACTCTGGGCAAGGAGATTTGGAATTCAAAAATGAAGTCTTATTGGTGGCAAGACTCCAGCACCGGAATTTAGTCAGGCTTCTAGGTTTCTGCTTGCAAGGAATTGAAAGGCTTCTTATCTACGAGTTTGTGCCTAATGCGAGCCTTGATCACTTCATATTTGGTAAGGCTAGGAACCAGCTAATTTACAATTGTATTATAAGCAATTGAGTCTCCTTCTAAATAAGAAGCACAAATTAATGAATATATCTCGTACTCTTTCCCTTGAGTAACTTGAGCCATGCGATTCCTTGAAATGTAGATCCAAACAAGCGTGTGCATTTGAACTGGGAAAAACGTTACAAGATCATTGGAGGAATTGCTCGAGGGCTCCTTTACCTTCACGAGGATTCTCGACTTCGAATCATTCATCGTGACCTCAAAGCCAGCAACATTTTGTTAGATGAGGAGATGAATCCGAAAATTTCAGATTTTGGCATGGCGAGGCTGTTCGTAGTGGATCAAACTCAAGGCAATACAAGTAGAATTGTGGGAACCTAGTAAGTATCTGAACATGATGAACAGCATAATTACCATTTATTAAGCTCATCCTTTATTGCATTGTGTCAAAGAAGAAGAAATGAAAAATCCCAACAATATATAAGATGTTAAACATTGTTAACATTGTCGAATCTAATAATATTAAACTTTTCGTTGATGATAAACAGTGGCTATATGGCTCCAGAATATGCAATGCAAGGACACTTCTCGGTCAAGTCAGACGTATTTAGTTTCGGGGTGCTAGTTTTGGAGATTGTGACTGGTAAAAAAAAATAGTTTTCGCAATGGAAATGACATAGAGCACCTCCTGAGCCATGTAAGTATAGAACAATCCACAAATCAAACACGTTATTTAAGGCTTTATAGGGATATCTGCAAGCCCTTCAATATTGTGAATTCACTTTGGATAAATTTTGTAGGCATGGAGAAACTGGAGGGAAGGGACTGCTCAAGATATGATAGATCCCGTTTTGAGTAGTGGCTCAGCCACAGAAATGATGAGATGCATCCACATTGGGTTACTCTGCGTTCAAGAAAATGTAGCTGGAAGGCCGACAATGGCTTCAGTAGTTCTCATGCTAAGCAGCTCTTCCCTCACATTGCAAATACCTTCTCAACCTGCATTTTTTATGAACGGCAGCACATATCAATCAGATCTGTCGTCCTCAATGGGGCATAATTCAAGGGTGACTGAGTCCTCGCTATCTGAATCTGAAGCTATGATCCCTTTGTCCGAAAATGAGGTTTCAATTACTGAGTTGTATCCTAGATAATGGTTTAGATGCAGAGATTTAATATAAAACCAGTTTTGTGGTTTCAGTCAATCATTTGAATGTTTGGATTGGGATAAATATTTGATATCGTATCCATGTTTTATTTTTTTGAGGTTTCAATTACTTTTATTTTTTCTAATTAGATTAATAAAATTAAACATAAAATTTAATTAATGACCTTTGAATGTTTTAATTGAGAATGATATTCTTTTTTGTACATTTTCCGATTCATATCAATTTTTGCAACATTAAGGTAAAGGAATATCGATAGAAACATGATAGCATATTGGCGTATGGCTGCTTAATGAATAAAAAATATGCTTTCTTGACTCTTGGTGCCCGGATCCCAGCTGTCTCCGATCCAACATTGATCAATCCAGCCAATTTATTCAATTCTCCTAGAAACATGTGAAAAAAAAGGGCAAGGGTGGAGACAGTCACAAACATTGAACATCGAGATTCCACACAGATGTTTGAATAATATTGCTGAATGACAAGTAGATCCCAGTGGGCGATTGTGCGTTTCGTACATCAATTTTTTGACAGCATTTATATTATTCATACATAACTATGTGATGAAATATTTTTCTTTTTTAATAGTCTGTATTATTGTTATAAAAAAAGATAGCATTTTGTTACCATTTTTAAATAGAAAAAATAAAGTTATTGGAGACAAAGAGAGCATGTTTTCATGATTATGCCCCTTAACAATTAAAAATTAATTAAGCCCCTCGAATTGTTTATCAAATCAAATGATATGGATTTTCATATTTTCTTTTTTGACATATAATATTGGAATCATTTATATAAAAGGAAAAATATAATGAAATCTTTTTATTTTTCACGAGGTAATATGTATTGAAATTGATATATATATATATATATATAGCCAGTAATATGCACTAAGTTGAAATCATTTTATAAATGATCACTTGAATATTTAATTCAAATAAAGCATTAATTTAATAGTAATTATAAAACTATAATCTTAAATAATAATTAATAGGTTAGTATTTTGAAATGTTTTCTATTTTTTTAAAATAATACAATAGATAAATATTATTTTTATTTTTTAGAAGATATTTCCAAAGTAAAGATTGATATCAATTCAAGATTCACCAGGTTTAAATTATCAAATCGTCAAATTTAACTTGATTTAAAGTGATTCGGTTGATTACTTGTTCATACGTCATAACCTAATTTTTTATTTTTATTTTATTAAAAAAATGAAAAAAGTGATGATGAAAAAAGTGGAAAAAAAGGATGATGAAAAAAGAAAAACAAAATGAAATGAATGAAGAGTAAATTGAAATTTGATTCAAGACAATATAAATTGAAAGTTTGAAGACTTAATTAAACTTTGGATTAGTTTAATTAATCAAATCAAGAGCTTAATTGAAGAATTGATAAGTATGAGGACTTAATTGAACTTAAAATTAGTTTAAATAATGATATGAGGGGCTTAATTGAAGAAATACCAAAGATTGGGGCTGATTCGGGTTAAAATTGCAAGAAATTAAAGTGAAGGACCATTGTGTAAATATAGATAACATTAAAGGTCTTAATTATAATTTACCTTGGGTCTTGATTACAAAATGTCAAAACGTCAGTGACCAAATTGAAAATGGCTATTCCCATCCCAAAACGACGCCGCTTCAATGGACACTAATCATCTTCTCAAGCAGACCAAACTGGAAGAGGAAAAGCCGCCCCGCGCCCCACGATGCGTCTCCACCAGAGAGCAAACACAGAGAAAAAAAAATGAAGACCAGGGAGGAGGAAACACACATAGAACAAAGGAGGATAGAAAACACAGACAGAGAACCAAGAAACCAGGGGGAAAAAAGGAACAAACACAGGGGACACAAAAAAAACAGAGTAAACACAGTAGAGAGAGAGAGAGAGAGAGAGTCAGAGAACAGGAAGGAACCCATAAAGTAAAAAAAGAGGGCAGAGAGAAAGAAGACTAGAGGAAGAACAAGAGGAAAACAAAGGAGGAGAAAATAGCATCAGCCGGCCGGCCCTCCATCATCGTCATCTCCAAGTGCGGCGACAGGTAAGCTGCGTTTTCCCTCCCATTTGCATTTTAATTACATGTTTCTGTAACAGGCGTGCGTGAACTCACGCACGCCTGCTGGTAAAAAAGCAATGGCCAGCCGGTCATTTAGGCTGAGGTGTACCCAACCCAAAAAATAAAAATTAAGATTGGATTGAGCCTCATACCCAGTCGGGCCTAATCTACTTTGAGCCAAGAATGTATTTGGCAAAATACATTCTTTTATCTTATATTTTTAATTTTATTTCCTTTTATTTTGATATCTGATTAAATAAACTTTTTTTTATATTAGAAAATTCAAGAAAAATTTGAAGATCTTTGTTGATTTATTTATGGGTCATTTGCACTTTTTTTTTCAGGTTGTTTTGTTTTAGATATTTCATTGTATATTTGATCTATGAATTTTTATTGTGAAATGCAACTCTGGTATACGATATTTTTTTTTCTCTTTTAAAAAAATTAAAATAAAAAATATGTATGGATTGTTTTCAATTTATTTTACTGGTTTATTCACTGATGTCAGATACAGAAATACCATTTTTTTTTTGTTCCATAATATTTATCTACATCTGAGTTTGAAGTATCCGTAGTTGAATATTCACTAATGTCAGAGTCAGAAATATTATTATCAATAGCATAATATAACAAATCCTTAGTAATTCAAGACAAAATTAACAATTCAACCTACCTCAGGTAGAACGCTTAAGAGGTGATAATATCTTCATTTTGCGTAACTAGTCCAATACCATAAAATCTCTACTAATCAGTTAGGGTTCCTGGTGACCATAATATTAGGTAGCAACTTTTTAAACAAGATCTTTTCCTTAAGAACAAGATGCCATAAATTCTATTATTTCCTTCACATTTAATTTTTTTAAGGATGTTGCAATATCGGGTGCGATATATGATTGATATCAATTTAGGACTAATCGTGACAACACCTTTACATTTATATCAATTAGGATGATTTTGTTTCAAATATTCTAAGTGCTATTAAGTGAGTTATAAAGATACAAGCTTATATTGTTTTATCCACTCTTTGAGAGAGTTTTTTTTTTTTTTTTTTGCTGTAAACAAAATCATCCTTGTAATCTTTTGAGAGTTGGGATTAAACTATTGGCATTGGTGAGGTTTTGTCACAAAGAGAAAATCTTTAAAAGTGCATATCTTCAAGTGGAAGAAAAATCTTAGAGAGAAAATATCTTCAATTGGTGTAAAGATCTTAGTGTGAATTTATCAAATAGCTATTGTACTCTTTAAACTTGGACTAGTGAAAGAATACAATACTCAAGTACGGTTTGGTACTTGAGATGTTGATGTAGGCTTGCCGAACCACGTTAAAAATAAGTTTGCAATTTCTATCCCTATACCCTTACTTTGAGCACTTTAATTATATTGTTGATTAATTGTTTTTATTTGAATTAATTGCAATATTTGTTATTATTAGTGCTACACATAATCCCCCTAGATATATTGTTGTCTTATTCCTAGAACAACATAAAATTGTTTTAATCCTTAGTTTAAACCCTTTTCCTTTATGTTTAGTCCTTAATTATCTAACAACTCTTCAATTAGACTCTGATACAACCCAACCCAAGCCTCGTGCAAGGTTAGCCAAAGAGAGAATAAGGATAGGGGAAAAAAGTGACAACTAACCGCTTGGGTTAACACTTCTTGGTTGTGCCGTTTATCCGAGTCATGATTTTTGCTGTTCACTCATGTTGGTTGATTGGCCAAGGGATGATTTGCTTGGTCTCTCTCTTAAAATAAAACTAGAAAATATGTCATGCTGATTTTTTTTTTTAATTAAGCCTACCTATGCTTTTATCTGTCATTCAAAATATTTTTGACCTGTTAAATGAATTTGATCATGTTAGGTTAATTTCCACATAATCAATTTACTTCTTGATTTATGTAAACAATTATATCGAGAGATTTTAATGTTTATTTGAACAAGATTAATAACAATGGAAAAGAGTTCTCCATGTCCTTTTTTTTATCGTTTAAGAAAACATTGTACGTTATGATATTATAACTAATGTTCACTAATAATAATAATAAAAACTTGCAAGAAAATTAACGGCACCTCAAGTCGGTACCCACAACAAATTGTATGCTAGAAATGGAACAAGTTAAAACTAATTTTCTAATGTTAACATGCATGGGTTTTTATGCTAGTGATTCCGATATTCGCTAACATGTTGTTTATAGTGATTAATTAATGACATTGTTTTGCTATTCCAACATCAAAGTTTTGAAACTCTAACACAGCAACGCTAGTGTGGGACATCTCACATCTGGTAGGTCCAATTTTTAAGTCGACAAATAATATCTCGATTTTTCTCCATGAATATTCAGCAACGCTAGTGTGGGACATCCGGTAACAGCCAATGTGTCTATGTCTTCCACGGAGTCTTTGAAGAATTTAGTCTAAAGGCAATTAAGCAGTCAGGAATTGGGACCACAAGTAAAGTCGCCATTTCACATTGTGATACCTATCATTTCCCACCCACTACCTTTGTCACTGCAATAGAAAATGAATAAATAATAAAGGCACAAAGAAAATTAAATGAAAAGTCATAAAAAATGCATTGATATATAAATAGATTTTTTTTAAAAAATTCATATTTATAATGGATGATACATGAAACAGAGAAAGAAATCAATTAGATTTATTTTGTAATAAATCGGGTAATCACTTGAATTTCTCTAAGAAAATCCCACGATTTAACCTCAAAACTTCTTGATCGATTCTTACGCGGAAAGTCAAGATAGTACTTTCCAATAGATGGCACCATTAAAATTGTGAACAGAAGTTAATATTTCCTCTGTTGAAATGGGTTCTAGAACTATCGTCTCTCTTCTTTTAGATGTTATTATCGTAAGCATCAGTACTCTTACCGATGCTCAATTCTCTTTGATTTCACTCATTTTTGTTTTGATACGTGGCAAACAAGCTCTTTTTAATATCAAAAAATTTAAGAAAAAATTAAAGATCTTGGTTGATATATTTATGGGTCCTTGCACTTTTTTCCCGGTTGTTTTGTTTTAGATATTTCACTACATATTTGAAATACAACTCCGGTGTAAAAATTAAAAAAAAATGTATGTATTGTTTTAAATTTATTTTACTGGTTTATTTATTGATGCAAGAGGTAAAAATACCATATGTTTTCTTTGTTGCGTAATATTTATCAATGCTAAAGTTTGAAGTATCTGTAGTTGAATATTCATTAATGCTAGAGTTAGGAATATTATCATCAATAGCATAATATAACAAACCCTTAGCAATTCAATACAAAATCAGCAATTCAGCCTACCTCAAGTAGGATGCTTAAAGGGTGATAATATCTTTAATTTTGCATAATCAGTTCAATATCATAAAATCTCTGCTAACTAATTAAGGTTTCTGATGACTATAATACTAGGTGACAACTCTTTAAACGAGATATTTTAACCTAATAGATTCAGATAGTTAAGATAAGAATAAGATGCTAGAAATTCTATTATGTCCCTCACATTTAATTTTTTATGAGCGCCGCAATTTCAAGTGTGATATAGGATTAATATCAATTCAGAACTAATCGTGGCAACACCGTTACAATGACATCAATTAGGATGATTTTGTTTCAAATAGTCTAAGTGTTATTAAGTGAGTTATAAAGATACAAGCTTCAATTATTTTATCCACTATTTGAGATTTTTTTTTTTTGCTATAAACAAAATCATCATTGTAATCTTTTGAGAGTTGGGATAAAACTTTTGGCATTGATAAGGTTTTGTCACCAAGAGAAAATGTTTAAAAGTGCATATCTTCGAGTGGTAGAAAAATGTTGGAGAGAAAATATCTTCAAATGGTATAAAGATTTTGGTGTGAATTCATCAAACAACTATTGTACTATTTGAACTTGGACTAGTGAAAGAATATAATACTCAAGTACGGTTTTGGTACTTCAGGTGTTGATGTAGGCTTATAGAACTACAATAAAAATAATTTTGCAATTTCTTTGCCTATACTAATTACTTGAAACACTTTAATTATATTGGTGGTTAATTGTTTTTATTTTAATTAGTTGCAGTATTTTGTTATTATTAGTGCTATACCTAATCTCCCCTAGGTGTATTGTTGTCTTATTCTTAGAACAACATAAAATTGCTTTTTACCTTGGTCTAAGCCCTCTCCTTTCAATTTAGTCCCTAATTATGTAACAACTCTTCAATTTAGACTCTAATACAACCCAACTCAGGGCTCATGCAAGGCTAGCCAAGGAGAGAATAAGGATAGGGGGAAGAAAAATGATGACTAACCACCTAGGTTAATACAACTTGATTGTGCCCTTTACCCGGGTCGTGAATTTTGCTTTTGACCCATGTTGGTCGGTCGAAAAATGATTTGCTTGGTTTCATCTAAAAATAAAACAATAAACTATGTCATACTGATTTTTTTTTTAATTAAGCCTACCCATGCTTTTATCTGTTATTCGAGATATTTTTGAATCTGTTAAATTAATTTGGTCATATTGAGTTAACTTATACGTAGTCAATTTGATATATACTTGACTTACATGAATACTCAGGTAGAGAGATTTTAATGTTTAACTGCTGCACTGACAGATTAATAACAATGGAAAAGTTTATCCATGTCCTTCTCATTTTAATGTATGACAGTAGTTTGTGTTTGTTGATGAGCATTTGATGTGGTTCTCTGGGGGGCTGCAACCCCCCATAGGAGACAGCTGGCTGATAGGAGGATTCGCTGGAATATTTCCATTTTCTTGAGTATTGACAATAGCTAATTGGTTGAGAAGAGTGTTCTTTTTTTATAATCTTACACTCAGAGACATACATATAATACACAAAGTGTTATCCATGTCAGTATAATGCTGCATTATGAAAATAATTGTTGCAATTAAGAAAATTAGTTAAAGTCAAGAGCAACAAAGCTGGAGCTAGGATGGAGCTAGGATTGAAATTCTACCCATACTAACTTCTTTGGTTTGAAGACTTACCGGATGTCCCACACTAGCGTTGCTCTTGAGTCCATGTCTTCCACGGAGTCTTTGAATAATTTTATACAGTCTAAAGCCCAATTAAGCAGTCAGGAATTGGGACCACAACTAAAGTCGAGGCAACTGCTAGCAATTTCTCTGTCAATGAAATGACACTTTCTGATGTTGGTCGGTGTCATCCTATCATTTTTTTAAAACACAGAAACAAGCCTATGCTAAAAGCAATAAAGCAGTCAGGAATTGGGAGCACAAGTAAAGTCGCCATTCCAAACTGTGATACCGATCATTTCCCACCCACTCCCTTTGCCATAAAACTAAAATATTTACTCTAAACTTTGTTTTATTTGGGGAAGGTTAATTGCATTTTATATTTATGCATGTAAGGATCAATGGTAGGAATATATTATAATTAAACTGAGTCAATTGACTTTTTTTTTTTTTTTTTGTCACAGCCAATGTGTTCCACGGAGTCTTTGAATAATTTTATACAGTCTAAAGGCAATTAAGCAGTCAGGAATTGGGACCACAAGTAAGGTCGCCATTTCACACTGTGATACCGATCATTTCCCACCAACTCCCTTTTCCATAAAACTGAAATGCAGCCTAACTACAAAAAAAAAAAAAAAAAAAATTGAATTTCTTATTGATTAAATATTTTTTTTATTATTGGGAACGCTATTTGCACGTTGAATAAATATATTTTTTTGTTAATTAAAAGAACTAGGTAAATTATTTTAGTAATCCACTACCTTTGCCATAAAACTAAAATGCGGCCTAACTACAATAAATAAGTAAAAATAAATAAATAAATGGATGATACATTGATAAAAGCATTGATATATAAATAGATTTTTTTAAAAAAAATTCATATTTATAATGGATGATACATGAAAACAGATAAAGAAATCAATTAGATTTATTTTGTAATAAATCGGGTAATCACTTGAATTTCTCTAAGAAAATCCCACGATTTAACCTCAAAACTTCTTGATCGATTCTTACGCGGAAAGTCAAGATAGTACTTTCCAATAGATGGCACCATCGAAATTGCTACCTCTTTTTTTTGTCCTAAATTCGTTAACAACTTGACTGTCACACCCGATATCGCGGCGACTCTAAAAATAATTCTCTTGAATTATGGAAAAAAAATAATTCTGGCATCTTGTTCTTTTAGGAAAAAATATCTTGTCTAAGAAGTCGCCACCTAGTATTACAGTAACTAGGAACCCTAACTGGTCAACAGAGATTCTATGGCTCGGGATTGGTTACGTAAAAGGAAATATATTATCACCCCTTAAACGTTCTACCTAAGACAGACTGCATTGCTGGTTTTGTCTTAAATTACTAAATGTTTATTAGTTTACGCTATGATAATTTGCTTATAATATTCCTGACTCTGACGTCAGTGAATATTCAACTACGAATATCTCGAACTTTAAATAAAAATAATATAAATTTAAATCGGTATTTTTATTCCTGACTCTGTTGTCAGTGAATAAACCAATAAATTTACATTATTTTTATTCATGCATACACATTTTTTATCTTTTATTTTTTCAACTTTTTTTATTTTTCTGTTTTTTATTTTTCTATTATTTTTTTGGGCTGGGCCCAGCTTAGCCCACATGGACTGGGCTGGACCCAGCCAGCCCAGCCCGGTCACTGGCCTAAGCCAGTAACCCGGCTGGGCCAAACCAAACCAAACAGGAGGCACGCGTGGCGCGTGCATGTACTGTGCGAAGGTAATTAATTTACCTTCGCGCAGTGCAATACTTTTCACGAAGTGAGGCAAAGAAGAAAAAAAAACGAAAGCTGACTTACCTGTGCGCAGAGACGCGATGAAGGATTTCCGGTCGTTGCCTTCTTCCTCCGATATTGTTCCCTTCACCCTCTGTTTCCGATCCTCTTCTCTCCTGCTCTTTCTCTCTCTTCTGTGTATTCTTTCGCCTGTGTTGGAAATGGCTCAGAAAATGGCTACGACAGTTTTTCCTTTTCTCCCGTTCGTGGCTTTTTCTTCTCCTCCAGTCTACTGGTTTTTTCCGTCTGGGTTTTAGCCTTTCTTTTGCTCCTTGTATGCTTCCCCTGTTTTTTCTCTGTTCGGCTCTGTGAATTTTTGTCCTCTGCCGTTCGTGGCTTTCCCCCCCCGGTTCTGTGGTTTCCCTCCGTTTCCCTCTCTACTGTGTTTGCTCCCTCCTCCTCTCTGTTTTTGCCCAGTTTTTCCACAGTTTTTCTTTTTCTCCCGTTCGTGGCCTCTTCTTCCCTCTGCCCCCGGTTTTTTTTCCCGTTTTTCTTTACTGTGGTCAATCTTTATAAGCCACCTAACACCCTTACACCTCCTAGCATGTATTTAATGGCACATCGTAGGCAAAAACGTTACCCACGTTCTCTGCCGTTTCTGTTGAATCGGGATGGAGGAGATGAACGGTGGAGTGTTTAATAGCGATTTGCATTTTGGTCCTTAAAGTTTCGGAAGTCTTGTAATTAAACCCCTAGTTAATCTGTAATTGGACCCCTGCATTTCGGTGCCTTTTACCAGTTAGTCATTGGATTTTAATTTTTGCAATTTGAACCCCAATTAAACTCCAAACTTTGATATTTCTTCAATTAAGTCCCTAATTTCATTAATTTAATTAAATCCAAAGTCCAATTAAGTCTAAAATTTATACATTCTCCAATTAAGCCCCTGATTGGATTAATTAAATTAATTCCAAGCTTAATTAAGTCTCAAAACTTATCAATTCTCCAATTAAACCCTTGATTGGATGAATTAAATTAATTTCAAGCTTAATTAAGTCTCAAAACTTAATCAATTATCCAATTAAACCGTTGATTGGATTAATTAAATTAATTCCAAGCTTAATTAGATTAATTTCAAAGTTTAATTAAACCCCAAAACTTCCAATCATGTTGCCCTTAAACCAAATTTTAGTTCATTCTTCATTTATTTCATTTTACTTGTTTTTTTCATCATTATTATTTTTATTATCATTTTTTTCCTTTTCAGTAAATAAAAAAAATTAATAATTAAAATAAAATGGTCAAAAATTGGGTTATGACATTGGCCATGCCAATGTGGCCAATAGCAATATAATTTCTACTTGAGTTGAATAAAAAATATATAATTAAATTATGAAATTATAACATTCTTTTATATTCTAAATTAATTTTTACATTGTATTGGAGCAAGTTGATCATATCTTACTTTCTGCTTTTTCAACAGGTGACTGTATATTGTTCATTCAACCACTTTAAAACACTATATTTTTAATTTATATATTATCTACCAACTATTTTATTTACTATCTTTTTCATTGATTTATTGATTTATCTTCGTTTAGGTCTCAATTGTTGAAATAGTTCAAATACTCTCTCAGTTATTGTTATGAAAACCATAATTGTGCCTTTTGTGGCATTGCTTTTCGATTTAGAGTATTTATTCCTTGTTTATTGTTATATTCGAGAAGAAAATATGAAATTTTGACTTTGAATTTAATTTACAGTTGTTTTCGTGATGTTTTTATGGTTGCAAAGCATATAATAATCTCAACCTAATTATTGATTAATAAAGATTGTTTATTGATAATGGTCATTTTAATAAACAAGGCTACCATGACAATCCAAGTGATGTTAATATATGTCAAACTCATGAAAATTAAATTATCATTAGTTTGATAGGGTTTGTTAAGTAATAATCAAGTTAAATAACTGATAAAAATTTTTTTATCGGTGAGTGCCGAGGGAATTATTGGTGGAATTCAAAAAATAAAAAAAATAGTTATTCCCTCATTAATTCTCTTGGAAAATCTAATGTGTCAATATTTTTTACTAACATGCTAATTATAATTTATATTTGTTAATTTTTGTTGGTGAATCCATCAGTAATATTAAAGTTATTACTAACAACACGAGTCCCCCTCTCTCAATCCTTTTTCTTGTTTCTTTTTTCTTTCTATAAAAAACAACACCCCCCCTCTATTTTGTTATAAATCAAGCTCCTCTTATCACAAATTCAGTCATCGCAACACTCATTATGTTAGTATTCATGCCTTTTTGAAGACTCGCCACATCAAGTAAGTAAACCTATCCATTTTTTTATTGTAATTCATTTTTTATGTTAATTTTTTGCCATTTTTCTATAGTATATGTAGTTTGTTTTTATCTTAACTTATTTTATAGCTTTTTCATTGATAAATTTACTATATAAATATATGATTTTGTACATGTTAGGATTTGTGAGAGATTTTGAAAAATTGTATTTGTTTGTCAATTGATAAAATTAAGTTTCATTTTGTAATTTAAACGTGATATAATGAAAGAAATGATGAGTTATTTAATGAAAACACTTTTTTAGGTATTATTTTTTTTATGACTTGGTTTTTTTTTCAAGAAACATATAGCATCTGATTGCATGAAAGATATGGGGACAATCCTTCAACCCATCCAAAACTCGATATGAATTTAAGGTTAGAGGTTAGATCTACAAATGGACCCGATATAAATTAGGCTTTTGGTATCTCACACACTATAGACAAGAATATACGGGTGGGTTGTAGTGTTTTGACCCTACAACCCGGATCGAGCCAATAATCATTGGTCATCAATGTGATTGTACAAGAAGAGGTTCAAGCTAAGACAACTCAACTTAGGGTTGATGAAGCTAAATTGAGGATAAATTGAATGTCTTCAAGTAGTTGTTGGCAAATCTTACTAGTACCTATGCTCCACCTCGTTGCCCTCCTATTTCTAGCAAAGATTCACCTTTGTCTCATCCTCTAGATTTTGTCCACTAGATAGATAAATTATATTCAATATTTTTTTTAATTAAGAATACAATTTTTTTTATTATTTTTATTTAATTATGTTTTATTTTTTTAATTGTATTGTTTGTTTTATTTTTTTTAAATAATTACATATAAAACTGACGGAATTACCGACAGAATGTGAAACACCAATAGAGTTACCAACTGTAATTCTTTGATGGATTAATTGTATCAGTAATATACATATAATCACCAATGGATTTACCATAGGTCTATTCCATTGGTAACAAACATAAAAAAGTAATTCTGCGATGGAATTAATTATGTTAGTAATATGCTATAAGCACCAATGAATTTACCAACAAAACATTCTAGGTAATTTTTTTGTTTGGCGTGAAATTACCCCAGTAAATCTATCAGTGATTATATTACTAACGGAATAGAAATCACCATGATTTTTTTTCATCTGTTATTCCATGAGTAACTGTACTTTTGATGAAATCACGCTTTAAACACCGACAAAATACTCCGTTGGTGTTTTGATATTTTCTTGTACCATATTAAAGAAATAATCAAGGTAAATATTCTTGATTATCCCCTAATAATTAAAAGGAAGAGATCAAATCAAGACAACCAGTAAATTATTTCAATAATCTAATTAAAAAAGATCAAGGATTTTCTACAATTTGTTTTATTCTATTTTCTTGTGTGTCTGGTTGTATGTCTATATAAACTCTACATGAGTTGAATGTAAAAATATAATAAAATTATTGCATAATATACACTACAAGATTTAACAGTTTTACCGACAGAAATATTCTGTCGGTGTATGATTATCAGTACGTCGGTAAATAATTTACTGGACGGAATATATCCATCGGCTTTCCTTTCATCGGTGATACCCCATTCCGTCGCTATATTGGTCGGAAAAACAAAAAAACCATTTACCGATAGTTTTACATACATACTTTGCGCGCCAAAAAAAAAAAGTTTCCCGCTGAAAAATGTCGACAGATTTTTATTTCATCGGTGATATGGTAATTTACCGACAAATACTTTTCGTCGGTAACATTGTCAGTGACTGATTGAAATACCGACCGAATATTTTCGTTTGTAAGTTCATCGATAGTGGTGGTAACATGCCGACGGATTAATTCTATCAGAAATTTGTTAGTGAATGTACGAAATACCGACCAAATTTATCCATCTGTAAATTCGTCGGTATTGTGGCAGCTACTATCAAATGCCGACGGATTAATTCCGTCGGTAAAACCCTTTGTAATAGTTTTTTTTTGAATTTTTTTTTAAAATTATTTTTAATACATAATATAAAATTATATAAATTAATGGTAATAAAAACTAATTATGCAAATAAAATTTATATTAAACATCAAAAACAAAAAATCAAAGTTAAATAATATTCATTACAAAATAAATGTCTTTCAAAAACATATTAATTGAAATTTTAAATGTAAATAATGTTTATTACAAATCAATATAATGGTGGAGGAGGAGGAGAAGAAGGAGGAGGAGGCTGGTGGTTATACGACCAAAAAGGATTAGGCGCACATGTTCCACTCTGTGATGCCATGTTCATGACCATTTCGCGAAGCTGTTCATAAGCTGTTTTTTGTTGTGCTGAGCCTTGTGTTGCTGCAAGGCCATGAAATCCTTAGATTGGGAACTCGATATTGATTGGGAGCTCCTAATGGTTGAAGCACTACGGGCCGACCGCAAGTTGTCGTCCGTAGTGTTGGAGAGCCTGTAAACTCGATTTTTATCGGGTCCACATGATGATCTAACCTCCATCCACAAATCCGAATCAAATTCTGGATGGGTCAAAGTATCGTCCCCGTATCTCTCCCTCAACCGATTATTATAGGTCTCCTGAAAATAATAATAAAAAAGTAATCATCATTTTCAATTGAATAAACATAATAACTTACAAAATAAAATGGTTGAACAAACATACCATGAAATGTTGAGCATGTTGAGCACGGTTGTCAATGAACTGTTGCGCCTCCTTTTGGCGGTCTTGACTCCGCACATGTGTCTCCACAAACAGCTCCATCGGGCTCGGCTCACGTCCAAGAGACGTAGCCTATAATGAAATTTTTTAATTAACAACAAATTAATTGAATGATATATTTCATTTAAATTAATCTTACCATCCATTTTGCATGTGTAGAAAATGGAACGGAGCCGCTGGTATGCATTGTTGCCGAGCCATGAATTGGCCGATTTCGGTTGCTAGCATCGGACTGTGAGCATTGTGTGAACCGCTCAGACATCACGTGCTCAAGATAGTTCAGCCATATATCTTGAGAGTTGATTCTGCTGCGAAGGCACGCCGGATCTGCACTGTGCAGTAGTGCTGGAAGACGCAACAGTCGATTAACGACGCAGGTGGTGTAAGTGCCTCTTCTTGAGAGGCACTTAAGGAAATATCATCATCGCTGCTAGATGAACTAGCTACGACCTTACATGAACGACCAACTTTGGTTTTTGTTCTACACATTTACCCAATTTTACACAAATAATTATATAATTAAATTCAAATGTTAAAAAAACATTCGACAGCACCTCCCCTTTACTGGATACTATCCAAATCCACAAACCTGCAAATATTTACAATAACCACAACCAATTGACCCAATCTATACTAATTATTCCAACATATTCAATTACTAATCCTAAGGTAAATTCAACATTAAGAATTACAATTGAACAAATTATTCAATAATTATTCCAATACAACAATAAAATATATTCAATAAATTAAAAAAAAACCCTCTAGACTATCAATTAAAATAAATGAAAAAAATGAAACATAAATCATGCAATAATAGAGTAAAATTAATAATTATTCCAAAATATTCAATTACTAATACAAGGTAAATTCAACATTAACAATGACAATTCAAAACATTATTCAATAATTATGCCAATACAACAAAACAATAAATTCAAAAAAAACTCTAGACTAATAATCAAAATAAATGGAAAAAATAAACACAAATCATGCAATAATAGAGTAAATTTATTAATTATTTCAACATATTCAATTACTAATTCTAAGGTAAATTCAACATTAACAACAAATATTCAACAAATAAACTAATAATAATTATGCCAATACAACAATAAAAAATATTCAATAAATTTAAAAAAAAACCTATAGACTTTAGGAATGAAATATGCATACCTTAATAATGTGTTGAATTCAAAACTTTATCTACATTCCAAAAAATACACCAAAACAAAAAACATATAAAAAATAAAAATAGCTAAAAACAAAACCATTAAAATAAAATGAAATAGGAGAAAAGACATACCTTTTAATTTGATGAAGATTCACAAGAAATCTTGCTAGAGATTCTAGGTGAAAGTCTTGAAGAATTGAGAGGAAAGTTTTGGTGAAAAACGGTGGAGAAGAAAAAATGAACTGAAGGGGCGGTCAGGGGAACTTATACTGCAGTTTTTCCGACGGAAATAAAAAATTATTATTATTTTAATTTATTCCGTCGGTGAATACTAAAAAATCTATCAATAATTTTTGAATTACCCTCCAGATTTTTCATGGGCCATCGGTAAATCCGTCGGGAAGATGACGCGGTTTGAGATGCATTTAATGCACCGCCCTTTGGAATTCGCATATTCTGTCGATAAGTTCGTCGGTAATATTAACCCACCGACAACTTACCGACAGACACACGTCCGTATATATAGTCGTCGGTGATTATGGCATTTCATGAAATTGTTTTCGAACTCTCTGTGAGATGCTGACGGACTGGATTCTGTCGGTAGTGGTGTCGGTGATTGTGGCATTTCATGTAATTATTTTTGAACTCTCTTTGAGATGCCGATGAACATGAGTCTGTTGGTATGGACGTCGGTGATTGTTGCCTTTTACAGCAGGTTGTATTTGTATTGCCTATTTACCTTCTTGCAAAAACTGAAATGATAAATTGTCCATCGCATAAAACAATAACAACAGTGCTTAAAAAATAAATATTTCATTTTACAAAATATATCATCCATAATCCAAATTACATGAAAAAAAGGGTTTTACATAAGGCTTTATTTTGATAGTTAGTCAGAATTTAATTCTTCTTTGTCATCAATTAAATAGTCATCACCTTCATCGCAATCTTCAATATGGATATCATCTTCTTCATCGACATTTGCTTGTCCGCTAGAGTTCAAAACAACATTCAACTTCTCTGTGTCAATATCAACAAGACTATCATCGAAAACACGAAAATTTAAATTTTCTTCCAATTCAATCGAAGGAGCTACTCGATATGGTTCAACCAACTCATTAACTTGAAAGACTTCATCTTGCACACTTGTGTCTTCTTTCTCATCCTGAACAACCTCGACACGACCCCGAGGTTTTGTTTTTAAAACGGACAACCAATCCACTCTTGATTGATCCTTTCTAAATGAAGGGTGTATGTGTAATAAACTTGTTGACATTGCAAAAATAAAGACATCGTTTATGTTACGAAGTCTAGCTTTTGAGTTGATTTCGACCAGACCATAGTGCGGATCAACTCTGATTCCTCTGTCGGTCGTGTCATACCAATAGCATTTGAATAAAAACACTCTATTCTGTTCACTATGATATTGCAGTTCGACGACCTCTTCTAATCTACAATAGTAGTCAACTTCTAACTCACTACTAGTGGATCCCTTAACACAAACACCGTTGTTGTATGTCTTTCTTCCTTGCCCGTATTCTTCAGTATGGAAAACATATCCATTGACAAAATACCCATTATAGCACTTAACTTTTCTTTCAGGCCCAAGGCTTAGTGAAGACAATGACTTAGGCGCACTCCTTCCCATTTGATAAACCTTGTATGTAATGTACATCAATAAACAGTAAATGAACGAGAATCTCGTAATGCCAAGCATACGTACAGTAATTTTGCAAGTTAGAATGAGTTTGTAATAGTGCTTACACGTGTTCTGAACCACGTGGTAAATTGTTCATCTTGTAATTGAAAGATTTGGGATTCGATCTGTTGTGAGTTATTGGAGAGTAAATATTATCGATGTTGCCTGCAAAGTGATAATGAGTGTATGATATTACAATATATAATTAACAGTATATTACTGATAAAGTTTAATTAATTAGTATTACACATATATAAACTTATTGAATAAAAGGTCTCAGCTCATCACAGCTAAATAGAACATAGTTGTGTGCTTGTTTGAACTCTATTTCCAACAAATATCTTCCTCTTACGACTGTTTTTAGGTGTGGGTTGACACGACCAAAAGATTGATGTCTTCTTCCAAGTGCAGGAGTGTCGAAGTAATAAATAACCCGGCAAGATCGGGGTCGAACCACAGAGAGACTAATTGTATAAATTATAAATAACAAGACAACAACAACAACAATAATAACAAAAATAACAACAATAATAACAACAATAACAATAATAGTAATAATAATATTAATAGTAGTAATAATAATAATAATAATAATAATACTCAGTACGTGGCGTTGTTATACCTGAGAATGATCTAAAAGATCAGGTCACAAGTTTCCAGCCTATATACTGAGTTTATGAAAAGATCAATGAGATATATTATATAATATAAACAGATTTCCGATGCGAATGAACAAGGCAAGACCAACAATATCAGGATCCTTGATCAAACACAGAGCATACTTAACGTACATAAAATATAACAAGAATGTAAATAATAATAATAATAATAATAATAATATTAGTAGTAATAATAATAATAACAATAAGAAGAGGAGGAAGAAATTAATGAGAACTATGAGATGGAAGATTAATGTAAGGATTAAACAATGATAAAAACAAATGTCAAGGTTAGAGGATCCACCAATGGTATTTCAAACAAGTATAGTATAAACTCTTATTACTCAATTTGGAAACCACAAACGAAGGAGGTTCCAATCGGATGATTTGTCATTAATAGCTCATTATAAATTATTAACATGATCATATTAATTATCTTATTTACATAACACCAAACTTTTAAATATTGTCAGGAATTCATGATGTTAACTGATGTTAACAACAAATCAAGTTCCTTTCATTGCCCAGGTGTAGGTAATACCATACGGTTGGGCTATGAGAGTGCCAAGCATTTGTTGTACCAAGTATTATACAACACAAATCTAGATTAACCATTTAATAAGCAAGGTATTAAGAATTCGTAAGATAAAAAGATAAGACATGTTAATATTAAACATTAAGGTCCATGTTGAGTTTACACCATACTTGTTCTTACACCATTAGTGTAACCTTTTCACCTTGACATAATAAAATTAGCTAAACATAATGAAGAAGAGAAACATAAATAAACAAAACAAGAACATAAATAACATACAAGTTAACTAAGGCAAGGAAAGGAAATGAAAAGCATAAACAAGATATTAATGAAAGCAAAACTTAAGAATTACAAAAAAATATAAAGAGAGAAATAAAGAGCATGATCTTGATCTGAACAACCAAGCCCCTAAATGCATGGCAAATTCCTCCTTTTATAGGCCAAAATTCAGAATTCTTGATTTGATGACTAATTGTTGAGTGGGTGGCCAACTCTTGACTTTGTGAAAATCCTTATCTTCTTGTCTGAATAAAACGAAATTGCTAGCATTTGAACTGGGACCACTTGAAAACATGAAAGTTGTAGGAAATTGTCACATCTTTCTAGAAAAAAAAATAGAGGTCATTTGGACTTCTAGAACGCTAGATATGGGCTAAACACTGAACAGTATTCGGGCTGCAAGATAGATTCAGACTTCTCCGTTGTTACTATAATTTGGACTTGCAAACGGCCTTCTTAGATCTTAGTGTCCACATGAACGTTGTAGGCCTATGTCTTACTGAATTTGTGTAAAAATTTGAGATCATTTTGACATCTAGAACTCGAGATATGACCCAATTACCGAACAATGTTCCAGTTTGGACTGCACCAAGATCTCTTTTCTAAGTTTAGCCCTCTCTTTGTCCTTTCAATTTACGTACTTGAACTCATCAATCAATCCTTTGATTTATATGATAGGCCTGCATTTAAGATGAACATTTACCATATATTAAGGCATTTTATAGTATTAGACTTGTTATTATAAAACATGCTTTAGTTAAAGAGTTATTGATACTTTAAGTGCAAAATGATGATATAAAACCTTGATAAATATGCACTTTTGTAACAACCCCGATTTTCCACATCCAATTTCACGATACATTGGAAATTTTTCGGGTAAATTTTTTTTTTTTTTATATATATATATATATATATATATATATATATATATATACAGGTTCCACCAAAATTTCAGCAAAGTCTCCTCTATACTAGTAAGTCCCAAGTTATTGACATAAACTCTGTTTACACTTCTAATAACTCACATCTCATAACTCAAAATCACGACTCAATCATCCTGGGTCTTAACCCAACTCATTATCAACAACACAAAACATCTTTTTCAATAACATCATACAATGTAGTTCAAATGAAAGATTCAATTCCATCTAGAAACATGCATGGTCAAATAGGTACTAAGAGCTTCAACCATTAGAGTAAGGGCATACATTCAAATTTACGGATTAATATTACATCTCAAGTTTTTTTTTTTTTTAGTCAGGAGACCAGTCTTTTAATTTACAAATAATTTACATGGTCAAAAGGAAAAGATATTAAAACTAGTATTATTCTTGATGCGACCCTGATGGACCTGAAAATATAAATTAACATGTACACATAAATATAAAAGATAGTAACAAGTAATAACAATGGCAGATAATAATCTCTATGGAATTTCTTTTGATATATACAATTCATCATAAACCTCTTTTACAACATATATTTTCCATCTATTACCAATATTCATCTAATATCCTATTTCATTTGCCAAGAATAATTCCATCTTGGAAATCTCAACACAACTCAACTGTTTGCGAACACCATCTTCTTATAAATCAATTTTCACTTGATAACAAAATATTCCTTTCTTAGTATCATTAGCTTATCTCATTCTTTTGGAATAGCTAATCAATATTTCCCTTTTCTGAATCTGTTGCTAGAAGGTAATCGCTGAAACTAATAAATCTTATTAGCATCATTTGTCTTCCAATATTGGGCTAGACTAATCAATTTAAGAAATATCGGCACCGATGAAACCTCATTGATACCATTAGCAATCCACACCTGGATAGCTAATCAATGTCATTTGATTCTTCCATTCGTACCGAACCCCTTTTATTTTTCTTATCAACATCATATGCATTGTAACCTACAGTTGCCAAGTATTATTTGCATACAATCTTAGTTATCGACACTACAGTCACTAAGCATCCTTCACATAACCTTGGTCACTCTCATCATAGTGCTAAGTATCAATTTATACCCTTAGCCACCGTCATTATGGTGACCAATTATCTATCAATTCCCTTCTAATCTCCAAGTAATTGTGATTATGTAATTTACTCAATATCTTAGTCCTACATTAATTATTTTGCTCATAACATTTAGAATTTACTATTTCTAACTTCAATCAATTAATTCACATACTCTTTTCAAAACCTTACTCATCTCGATTGCCAATAATTCTGGTAAGTTCATATAATTACCCACATTTTTTGTTAACCTTCCTAGATTACCAGTACATCTGGTAATTCCATACGAATTACCCAGCCTCTAGTTAACTTCTTTTGTTAGTCAATTAATCCGGTAATTCCATACGAATTACCCCATATCCAGTAAACTTCCTTGTTAACCAATAAACCCGATAATTCTCTTAATTACCAAATAAATTTGGCTAACCCATCTTGGTTGCCAAAGTCAATCTGGTAATTCCATATGAATTACCCAACATCCGGCTAACCTCTTTTGTTAGCCAATTAATCCGGTAATTCCATACGAATTACCCCATATCCAGTTAACTTCCTTGTTAACCAATAAACCCGATAATTCTTTTAATTACCAAATAAATTTGGCTAACCCATCTTGGTTGCCAAAGTCAATCCGGTAATTCCATATGAATTACCCAACATCCGGCTAACCTCTTTTATTAGCCAATTAATCCGGTAATTCCATATGAATTACCCAACATCCAGCTAACCTCTTTTGTTAGCCAATTAATCCGGTAATTCCATACGAATTACCCAACATCCAGCTAACCTCTTTTGTTAGCCAATTATTCTGATAATTCCATACGAATTACCCAATATCCAGTTAACTTCCTTGTTAACCAATAAACCCGATAATTCTCTTAATTACCAAATAAATTTGGCTAACCCATCTTGGTTGCCAAAGTCAATCCGATAATTTCATATGAATTTCCCAACATCCGGCTAACTTCTTTTGTTAGCCATGTTTATAATTTCTTCATGTGCTTGGTATAAACAATTTGTATTACATATAGATGCACTAATTGTTTTACAATCAACCATAATCTTAAACCCGGCTTGTAACGCCCGGCGATTTTGTAAGCATTTAAAATTAATTTCCTACAATTTGGTATGTAAAAATACGAGTTTTTTTTTTTTTTTGATTTATTTTACATTGTAACAGAATTTCTACCGAAATTTTGACAGAGCCTCCCCTATACCGTGAGGTCCCAAGTTATCAACAACTCATCCTATACATATTTCATGTTCATTCCATCATCAACGCATATCCATATCACATTGCGACCACAATTATTATTAATCATAATATTTTGCAAATCTAGGGATTCATTTCGAACATATAATTTACAACACAAAATAATAGTAATTAACTTGATTAAAAACATTAATATTACAAGCATAAATTCTAAAGGTCTCTATGATTAAGATAAAGGAACACTAACATTGTTCCTGTCATATAATTATCTAAAGAAAATACAACAACGTCCATTTCATCCCAAATTCACACAAAAGAAATAAGGATGCTAACCCTAAGCCATACAAAAGGATTGGACATGCTAATTCCTTAATTCATACAAAAAAACTAGACACCTAGGACACTACTCCTGACAGGAATGACAAAGACCTGCAACATCAAAATAAAGAAATAATTATATTAAATAAATGAAATACAACCAGATAATGGAGGGTCACCACTACGTGTAACTACGCATATGTGTACTAACTCGATAGGGCATAATCATAATTGATCCGCAAAAGAAGATCCTTTACTACATCTAATGCCTATCCTTCCACAACCTACTTATGGTTTCCTTTTCGATTATCATACATTAATTTTTGTCTGATTTACCCTTTTTCTTATCCGCCCCAAATTATGAGGCAATCGCTGCCGACACTAATAACTCCTACTAGTGTCATTAGTCACCCTTACCAGGATAGACTAATCAATTCCTTAGCAATGCCGGCACCAACTTAATCGATCGATGCCATTGAGCTATTTCCAACCCAAAATAGTCAATCAATTGCTCTCCATCACTTGGAGATGTTTCCGAAAATGCCGATGCCAAGTTCTCTTGACATCATTAACTTCCTCCTCAGGAAGTTAATCAAGTTATAATGGGTTTGCCGATACAGACATTATTTGTCAGTATCATTAACTACTCGTGATACGAATAGTTAATCAAGCTCAATATTCATTATATTTCCATCAAGGTCATGCCGATGTTAACAATATTTGTTAACATCATTAGCCGCCCCTATTCTAGGTCGGCTAATCAAGTCCATAGGCGGCCGTTTTTCTTTTTCACATATACATAATATAGACCCATATCCGAACTCCGCATCTCGGAGTCTACGACCAAAATTCAGATTTCAAATCCATGTCTGTTTCACCGTATCTTTCCTTTATTTAGTCATATTCACCGGGTGGCATATTCATATAATAATATTATTTCTCGTGCTTGTAGGCAACATTCACATAGAATTAGTATTTGTTTCCCTGTCCGTAGGCAACATTCACATTGTAATAACATTTCTTGCTCATTGGCAATGTTCACACAATAATAATATTTCTCCTACTTGTTGGTAACTTTCACGCAACAATATTTGTACTGCCCGTAGGCAATGTTCACATAGCAATATTTCTCATGATACACATTAGTACAAAATACACATAATGTCTATCATATAACTAGCATTACAAGAATTTAAACAACTTAAATAAGCAAGGGGGCAACCCTTACCTTGAACTCTTGTTGTACTTGCAAGTGAGAAATCCGGTCCCACTCTGTATGCTTCTCCTACATTCCAGTAGAACATCCTGAATTAGTACTCAGACCCCTTTTCTGATTCATTCATCATATCTATTATTTCACATGCCCAATTAGTTTTGAAAACAAGTTCATGAATATGCTACTTTTAGTCATCACTTTAATTCATTAAATCGACATCCATTCTCACTAATATTAAATGTCCAACCAACTCTTTCTTCTACCTTGGCCAAATATAGACCTTATTTCTACAATAAATCCTTTTGTGTTTATATTCAAGATAACATTATCAATTCTCATCTATATTGGCATGATATAATATGTTCCACATATTTCAAGTCAAATAGTATTACCACACATATTACATGTCCATCAAAATGATCAAAATTATTATTATTATTATTATTTTGCTAGAACTATTCATTAAGCACAACAACTAGATGAAATAACTTTCTTCCTTGATATGGCTACTTGCTAACAATTCTTGTTCAAAACTTCCTAAACACTCGTGTTAAATTTTCTTTTACTCAATACCAAGCATTGCTGAGCATGTCAAATGCCTTAAACCATAACCCTTCCCATGTTGTTTTCTTTTTGCCGAACATACTTAAATGAATTATAATGAATTTTCTTCAATTCCTTTCATTATCCACTCTAAGCAACATTACCTCACCTAAACATTTT
The DNA here is from genome assembly GCA_018804465.1 of Populus tomentosa. Taxonomy (NCBI): domain Eukaryota; kingdom Viridiplantae; phylum Streptophyta; class Magnoliopsida; order Malpighiales; family Salicaceae; genus Populus; species Populus tomentosa. The sequence continues at coordinate 2,242,822 of CM031989.1, forward strand.
CATATGTATATGATCATTAATAATTGTCTATCTAGAGATGTTCACATTACATATATAATTTTATTTGTGCCTCTTGCACATTTTCTTCTTTCAAACTAATACATATACCCACAAGTATATTCTTATGGTTTCTTACTCCTTTCATTGAACAATGTATATTAAGATGATATCAATACTTCCTTTAAAATATTGTCACTAAATGTTTATTTCTATTCTTCATACAAGGTTATTCAAAGCAATCATTTCTATTTTTCAAGCAACATTCACCAAACCAGAATTTCTGCCTTGAATTTCTTCTCTTGGCCGAAACTTGTGCTCCATGTCCTCATTAGTTCATTCATTTAAATCACATCATTTTCTTCATTTACAATATATGTTATCATACATAAAACATATACCAATCTCTCAAACAAGAAATTATAAGGGATTCAACATTTATTCATACAATTTCAAAGAACATCCACACTTTTAACCTCTGTTCCAGCCCTGTTTTCCTTAAATATTTGTTCAAGATCATGAATCATTGAAATATATCTTCAATTTTCTCCTCCCCCCTTCAAGTCCCCTTATGGCCGGCCCTAATCTAGGGTTTTCTCCTTAGTTTACATGAAGTTTTTCTTACTATACATTCTTTGAAATTTGTTCTTTCCTTTATAAAATTTATTGTTCACAATATTAGTTTTCAAAACATTAATATGCACAAAAATCCTAAGTTTTCATTTGGGTTGTTCACCCTTTTCAACAAAGCTCACTCAAGACAACAATGGAGATTGAAGGGTTTTTCTTACCATATGAATTAAGCAAGGATTAAGGATGATTTTTTTGACAACTCTATACGTGTTCTTCTTGTTCTCTTCCTTGGTTGATTCTTCTCCCCCTCTTTCTGCCTTTAGCCGTGAATCTCTCTCTCTCTCTTTCTACATCTCTATTTTGTGGTCTTTCTCCTCACTTTCACTCTTCATTCACTCTAGCACCGTATGGATGAAATGTAAGAGAACACTTTGCTGGAAATTTTGTAAGAGAGGGGGCTGCAAGGGGCTGTCTTGGGCGGCAATAATGGGAGAGGTAAAGTCACAATCTTTTCTCCCAACTACTTGTACTCCCTCATAAATGAAATTAGGTCTTGTTTGGTTTGGTTGTTTTTTTTTTTTTTTTCAAGGCCGGGTATCACATTTATTTTGGGTTGATAACCGGGTCAAATCTTCCCTTACATGCTCTTCTCCAAAACTCACTCATTTCACTTTTATTATTATTTTACTCTTTCTTATATATATTATTCACACTTATTGACTGTTACAAAGTTGTTGTTTGATGAAACTTTTAAATAGGTTTCATGTCAGGTTTTATAAAAAAAAACTTCATCCCTTAAAACTCGTCTCCATTCTTGCTAATATTATAAATTTTAATCCAAAATTTATAACGTTCATTATGACTTCCACCATACTTTTAAATTTATTTATAGAGCTTATTCTCTCTCTTACCCGTTGTATTTATTATTATTTCTATTATTTATTCATTTCTTTTCATATTAAGTCTTCATTACTCATTGGGGTCATTCTTTTTTTTCTTCTTCTTTTTTTTTTTCTACGATCCTATGTTCATACGAGGGTTTACACGGCTATCCTCTTAAGGCATAATTTACCGAGGTTAACCGTTCACTCACCCCGGTCATCCACTTCGGATGCCATTAGCCGAAGCTAATCATGCTTTGTCCCGGCCATCCATTCGGATGCCATTAGCCGAAGCTAATCAATCCTTCATCCCGGTCATCCATTCGGATGCCATTAGCCGAAGCTAATCATTCGTTTGTTCCGGCCATCCATCCGGATGCCATTAGCCGAAGCTAATCAGTTCTTCTTCCCGGTCATCCATTCGGATGCCATTAGCCGAAGCTTATCAACCATTTGCCAACATTTAAGCGTTCAAGAAGCTAATATCGGTTATAACACAATATGGTAATATTCATGTTAAAGTATTTCATTATTCAACGTATGAAAAAGGAAGGAGTAAGTCACCTACCTAATGCTTGAACTCGCGCAAAAGTCCCATGCTACTGAACAGATTTTGCAATCTCTCCTGTATCATTAAAGATACATATCAAATATGGCTCCATCATAATTGAACATTCCATTCTAAAATTCATTTAAATTTAGAATCGCATGACACATGCATTCGCATATTTATTTATTTATTTCCTTTCTTTTCATGACTTGTTTTTCCAGACTGAGTATCTTTAAACATGACCTAACAATCTTAATTTATTTTATTTTATTTTTGTCTACTCAATCCCTCATGTACAGACTTAGTAACATCACATCCTTGCATTTATTCATACCATTGAAACTAATTCATTTTCCTTACCAAACCAACTCTTGGCCGAATGACCTTATTTTTTATTTATTTATTTTCATGATGAGTTTTCCAATTCTTTTTCATAAGTCCACTTTACTTCATCTTAAGTAAATTTAACAACATATTTTCATCATAATTCCATGTACGCCTTAATTTAACCTTTTCCTCCTCTTTTATTATCCATTTGGACAGCGTTAAAATTCCACAAAATGACATTTTCCTCACATTAATCTATTATTTCAAACACAACACAATTCATTTGGCATTCAACAAACCACAATCCCATAAAAATTCCCATAACATTAGGTCGAATAAACTCAAGTTCAAGATTTTCATTTTTTGTTGGATTCCATATTATGATGAGAATTTGAATCTTTTTAAAATTCTTCCAATTGACACTCTACCTAATTTTCTTTATACAAATATATGTATCCATACCTAGTTTTCATAGAAAATGAATCAAAGTCTTATCTCCCTATTTCTTCTTCATTTGGCCGAATGCCTTCATTCATGGTGAGGGATGATTCCCTTTTTAATTATTCCATATAAACCTTTACCAATTCATTTCATATCTATTCTAACCTCATTCAACTCAAATTCCATAGCAATTAAAACAATTAAGCTCATCCTCTCATTTATATGTCTAGGCCGAATCTTTGCATTAAATGGAGGATAAAGTTTTCTTCAAGTTTTCTTTCAATTACCACTAGACCCAATCCTTTTTAATGCCTAAAAACGTATATCCATTAAATCAACAAACTCAATGTCCCTTCATCCAAATTTCAAAACTTCCCTAACACAATTAATCTATAACAACACTAATAACAAGAGCATATTTTACCATTATATCTTACATAAACCCTACACCAACACAATTCTAATTTCATCAAAACATGTAATTAAATCAAGCTTCCTAAATGTTTTACTAACACTAGCAATAGATTCAAATAGAAACAACTCATCCACCTTTGATTGTTTCCTTGTACTCAACGGTCAGAATATATATCATTGTGTTGTGTACAATATATCTCAAAATCAGAATCATCCAACGGTTGGATCTCCATAGATCTGAATAAAACCGAACTAACCTGAAAATGGACGAGCTACTGTTCAACATGAACCAAACCTTGCCGGAGAGTGCGTTTCCGATCTCCACCGTCCAGAATGTAGGCCACATCTAGGTGCACAACATATCTAAAAATAGGCACGATCCAATGGTGGAAGAGAGAGAAATCGGCCGGCGACCAAAACTACCCTGCAGGTATATTTCCTTTTGTTTTCCAGGACACTTCCGATGATGATGGCTGCTCAATGGATTATGTTCCTTCAAATCCTTCTGGTCAGTTTATAGAGGAGTGTGAGAAGAACAATATATCCAAAAATCAACATGATCCAATGGTGGATTCAAGAGATATGGCCACCGAAGCATTATTGGTTCATCCAAATCCTGCACCTCTATGTAACCAAATTCTCTATTCTCATCCCTTCATCCAAATTTCAAAACTTCCCTAACACATTTTACAACACAATTAATCTATAACAACACTAATAACAAGAGCACATTTTACCATTATATCTTACATAAACCCTACACCCACACAATTCTAATTTCATCAAAACATGTAATTAAATCAAGCTTCCTAAATATTTTACTAAGACTAGCAATAGATTCAAATAGCAACAACTCATCCACCTTTGATTATTTCCTTGAACTCAACGATCAGAATATATACCATTGTGTTGTGTACAATATATCTCAAAATCAGAATCATCCAACGGTTGGATCTCCATAGATCTGAATAAAACCGAACTAACCTGAAAATGGACGAGCTACTGTTCAACATGAACCAAACCTTGCCGGAGAGTGCGTTTCCGATCTCCACCGTCCAGAATGTAGGCCACATCTAGTTGCATCACATATCCAAAAATAGGCACGATCCAACGGTGTAAGAGGGAGAAATCGGCCGTCGACCAAAACTGTCCTGCAGGTATATTTCCTTTTGTTTTCCAGGACACTTCCGATGATGATGGATGCTCAATGGATTATGATCCTTCAAATCCCTCCGGTCCGTTTATAGAGGAGTGTGAGAAGAACAATATATCCAAACATCAACATGATCCAACGGTGGAGTTACGAGATATGGCCACCGAAGCATTATTGGTTCATCCAAATCCTGCACCTCTATGTAACCGAATTCTCTATTGTCTCTCACCCCCCCTTTTCGTTTTTCTTTCTCTTTTTTTTTTTTTTTTTTTTTAATCTGGTGGCCTTTTGCTGTTTTTAAAGGCACCATTGTTTTACTAATTACCTTTATGTCCCTCATTTATGTATTTATATATTATTTGGTTTTTTTTTTTTTATGAAACCATCCGGTTTGTTTCTGCTTAAATCGTTAGTCTTTACCAAACTCTCATTGGGATGATAACTTTCACCAATGTAGGAAAACATATTAATAGACTTCATGCAAAATTTCATCCCAATCCGACGATTGGATTGAGAGCTCTGCTTTCTAATGTAAAATTGGTCAGTTTATGACTTTTCATCAACTATCCAAATTTTCTTGTTCAATCTTCACATAAAATAATATCAATTATCCTTCTAAACCTTTAAGGTCATTTTATTATTTTGGAATATATTCATTTTGTCATTTCTCTCATTATTTTATTCATCAAAACACGTTACCAGTTTCTTTGTCTTTATGAATTCTAAAACAAAATTCATTTTATGGAGGTCATCCCCTCCATTATATATCACTTTCAGTCTTACGTTTACATGGCAGGTTATACATCCGTATATTTAAATCATAAATTTTCTAGGGTTTCACAACTTTTAAGTACTAATCACACCCCCCAACCAGCTTATTACTAGTCCCTAGTAATCAAAGCGTTAAAATAGAAAAACAACTTGCAAATTCCATAAAACAAGGCATTCATCATTCAACTTCCATTAATCTATCCAGATAAACAAACTCTCATTTCTGCTTCATATTTCTTAAACAAGATATTAATAAACCTTTTTGTTATGTGCTCAATGTATGAAAATGATGTAACCATATTATTTGATAGTTTCACCCGCATTTAACTAGTGTTTTGCGTATGTTATTTATATACAATGCCTTGATATTCTTTGTTTTATGTTTTGAAGGCACTTTTGGATGAAAGATGCAAAAATGAGTAAATTGGAGATAATTGGCAGATTTGACTTTTAGTTGATGTTTGTGCAGAGCATGAGTTCTAGAGGTTGAAATGAAGTGATTCCAAAGGCATTAAAAAGCTAACATCACCTTTCTGGAAATGTAATGCAAGAAAAATAAAACGAGAAAGATCATGGAAATCACATCCTTCAAAGTCAAATCTCGCAGTCTGCCAATGTTGACCTTTGCCCATTCAAAATTCAATATCTGGAGCTTCAGAAGTCCAATTGATGCAAACTCAATTTTGTTGGATTCCTTACTCAAATATCTATAAACGCTCCAAATTTTAGCCAAAACCAATGTCATATGAGGGCGATATGATTTTTCAAAGATGACAGCTGAATTCTGCCAGCAAGCAAGTTGCGTGAAGAAACGAATCCAAATTTCATCCAAACCGACATACAAGTGTTTCCAGCAATTTAGCTCCTTTAGTAAATATTCTAGAAGGTCAAGGAAGGCAGCCACCAACCTCAAGCCAGCCGCCAGCAGCCAGCCGCCAGCAGTCAGCCGCCTTCACACTACCACCATCTATTGATGTTCACACTTGAACTTTGATTTTTTTACTTACAATTTGTGTATAAATAGAGGGAGAGTAGAAGGAGGTAGGAGCAAGAAGTGAAGAAACACAAACTCCCCTCTACAAATCAGAAATCATGTATTCTTTCATCTTTAGGAGTAGTTGTTCAATAGATATGCAAGGCTAAGCTCTTTTCTTGGTTGCAAGGATACAACAAACCTTTGGATTTCAAGAACCGTGAGATTTATTCTTCCTTTTATTTTCAGTTTATGTTATGAATGAGTATGATTGTTTTCCTATGCATATTTCCTATGATTGTTTATCTTAATTGCTAGAGCGGACTCTAAGTTATTATTGTGAACAATCTATTGCTAAGTTTGATATCAAAACCGGAGTTATGGTATATAAACTTGTGAAGCAACTAAGCTTGATAATTGTAGCGGAACTACGTTATTAAACTTAGGGAGAACATTCGATCAAAGCAACACAAACTGACAACTTGGTTGTTAAGATTAATGAATTTATCTGGATCTTAAGGCTGCCATTGGATTAAATCATTAGTGCGGACACTGTGATTGTTTGTTGGTTAGGGTTAGTTATACGGCGGATTCGTTAATTAACCAATATTAAGAAAAGATAAAATTCATAATATAAATTGGAGTTTCGTTTCGTTTCAAGGATCGGTTCTAATTTCCATTGGTGGATGTGTGCTTGCAACCAAGGTTTGTTGTCTTGATATATTTCAGTTTCAATTGATTTTGTTTGCTAGTTTAATTTCTTCTATATTTTAGATAATCACAAACCAAATCCCCCTAATTACATAACGTACAACATAAAAATCTGAACTAAATCTTCCTCGTGGGATCAACTCGTTGCTTGCTCTATATTATCTTGTGTGTTTTAAGCTAGGGTAATTAATTTGTGCGACCGCGACATCGCAATAAATTTTGGCGCCTTTGCCGGGGAGGTAATTTTTGTTGATTCTTATGCTTGTACTGTTATTTTTAGTTGCTGTGATTGTTATTTACATTTCTGAAAAAAAAAAAACAGAATTTTTGCTTGCGGCGTTACTGTTCACTTGCCACAGCGGTACTGTTGAAGACAAAATTGTTTGTGGAATTAGGTTTCTAGCTTTTGGTGTCTAAAGTGAAACGACATTTTGAACAAGACTAGTGGCACTAGCCCCTCCCTATCAAGGCCAAATTCCACTGTTTTCTAGGGTTTTTAGGCAGTTTTAGTTTTCTAGCGTAGGATTTTCATATAATTTGCATTTTTTTTTATCTCTTGTGTGGTTGTTTTCTTAGCGATTGATGCCAGTAACCCGTTCTACTAATCAGAGTGTAGTGTAGGTTGATCTTGAAATAGAAAGCACTTTACGCAGGTTTAGAAAGGAAGCTCGCCTCAACACCATGGCAGTTGCATGACAGCAAACACTCAAGGAGCTTGCTGCTCCTAACGTGGAAAATCAACCATTGTGCATAAACATTAACAATAATATAAACTTTGAGCTCAAATCTGGTTTTATACATTTATTACCAACATTCAATGGTCTTGCAGGAGAAGATCCTCATACTCATCTCAAGGAGTTCCATATGGTTTGTGTTGGCATGAAACCGAATGGAGTTGATGAAGAACAAGTTAAGTTGAAAGCTTTCCCTTTCTCTTTAAAAGGGGCAGCAAAGACATGGCTTTTCTCTATTCTCTCAGGTTCAATTGGAACTTGGAATGACATGAAGAAGATCTTCCTTGAGAAGTATTTTCCAGCATCTCGAGTTTCCAACATAAGGAAAGAAATATGTGGGATTCGGCAATCTCATGGAGAGACACTTTCAGAGTATTGGGAAAGATTTGAGCAACTGTGTATTCAATGCCCTCATCATCAAAAACCCGATCAGCTGCTCATTCAATATTTCTATAAAGGATTGATGCCTACTGACCGTAGTATCATTGATGTTGCAAGTGGAGGCGCATTGGTGGATAAGACACCTGAGGCTGTACACCAATTGATCTCAAACATGGTAGCCAACTCGAAACAATTTGGCACTTGTGGAGACTTCTCCAACAAACGAGTAAATGAGGTAAGTATTTCTAACCTTGAAAATAAAGTTAATGATCTTACTTCTCTTGTGCGTTCTTTGGCTTGTGGAAATGTGCAGCAGGTGAAAGTTTGTAGCATATGCTCTTTACAAGGACATGTTTCAGATATGTGCCCAACAACGCAAGAAGATTACATTAAACAAGATAATGCAGTTGATGGAGCATTTAATGGACAACCTCCGCGTAAGTATGATCCTTTTTCCCACATGTACAATCCTGGATGGAGAGATCATCCTAACCTACGGTATGGGAACCAACCTCAACAAGGCAATCAAGGCCAACAATTCCATCCCCATGGATTTCAGCCCCAACAAAATTATCAAGCAAGACAACCCCCTCCATTCACAAACTCTAATGTTATGGGGTCGTCATCCAATGATGATCTTCATGAGATGATGAAAAATTTGGCTTCTAATACTGTAACCTTGCAACAAAATGTCATGTCTTTTCAACAAGAAACAAGGTCAAGTATTCACAACTTGGAAAAGAAAATGGGGCAAGTAGCTTCAAGTGTAGGGAAATTATAAACACAAATGAATGGAAAGTTGCCCTCCCAAGCATTAAATCCAAAAGAGAATGTTAGTGCGATCATGCTGCGAAGTGGGAAAGAACTTAAAGAGCAAAGGTCGAAACAAATTGAGATGGAGGAAGAAGAAGAGATAGAAATTGAATTGAGTACAGAGAAGGATCCTCTTTCTCCACAAACTAAAACATCGACCAACACTCCAAAGGTAACTCCTCAATCAATAACTTCCAGTTTTAAAACAATTCCACCCTTTCCTGTGAGTTCTTCTAGGTCAAAGAAAGAGGACAAAGAAAAAGAGATTTTAAAGGTTTTCAAGAAAGTAGAACTCAACATTCCTTTGCTTGATGTTATGAAGCAAATTCCCAAGTATGCAAAATTCTTGAAAGAGTTGTGTACTACCAAGAGAGCTTTCAAATTGAAAGGTCATGAAATAATAAGTATGGGTGAAGTTGTATCTGCTGTTGTTCAAAAGAATATGCCTTTAAAGCAAAAAAACCCAGGTGCGTTTACTATTTCATGTGTTATTTGTAATGCTAGTTTCAAAAGGGCCTTGTGTGATTTAGGTGCATCCATTAGTGTTATGCCCAAACATGTTTATGATTCTCTTAGTCTAGAGCCTTTGAATAAAACTAGTATTGTCATACAACTTGCGGATCGTAGTTTTGTTTACCCATTTAGTGTGATAGAAGATGTCTTAGTCAAGATTGATAGTTTGGTTATTCCATGTGACTTTTATATTCTTGATATGGAACATGATTCTTGTGATTCATTAACCAACACTCCTATATTGTTTGGGAGACCATTCTTGAAAACTGCCAATACAAAGATTGATTATGGTAAGGATACCTTGTCCATGGAGGTAGGAGATGAAAAAATTGAATTTAATTTTCATGATGCAATGAAATATCCTTATAGCAATGTTTATTCTATCACATGTTATGACCAAATTGATAAGTGTGTGCATTGATAAGTGTGTGCAGCTAGTTTGTGATTTTAATAGTGAGGATGGATTAAGCGTAGCTTTGAGCTATGGCTATGATTTCACCAAAATAGAAGAGATAGAGAGGCACATATGTGTTCCCCAAAACATACATGAATCAACATTGGATTTGCAAGCTTTGCAAATTGTTCCCAATGATGCAAGATTCATTTACCCCATCACAAACAATGAATGGGTGGCACCTATCCTTTTGGTGCCCAAAAAGATTGGAATTATGGTGGAAGAGATTTGAAATGATGCTTATGAGAATGCAAGGATTTACAAAGAAAAGACTAAGAATCTTCATGACCGAGTGATTGCAAGAAAAGAGTTTCATGTTGGAGACAAAGTCCTTTTTTATCATTCGCGTTTGAAACTTTTTCCTGGAAAGTTGCGCTCTCATTGGATTGGACCCTTTGTTGTTTCTAATATTTTTTCTTATGGTGTAGTTGAAATTACAAGTTTAGAAACCAACAAAGTACTCAAGGTCAATGGGCATCGTTTGAAACCTTTTTATGAAGGTTAGATGACAGAACTCACCACTTCTGCAGAATTAGCTGAACCACTCTATGAAGAATGAGCATGCAACATGTCAAGCCAATGACATAAAACAAAAGCACTTACTGGGAGGCAACCCAGCACAAAAAGAAAAAAAATCAGATTTGCTTTCTTTTTCGTTATCTTTTATTTTTCGCATTTTACTTTATTTTTATCATTCTCTTATATTCCTTTTCTTTTATTTCAACATTGAGGACAATGTTCTGTTTTAAGTGTGGGGGTATTGGGAGAATTTGGTTTTCTTATTTTAGTTTTCTTTGTTGTTCTTTAAAAAAGAAACAAACTTGTGTTTGATCTTTTTAACTCCCATTGGTTTTTGAGAATATGAGTATTATGTATGAGAATTAATTGAGATAGATGAAGATATAAATCAAATGAAGGAGTATGCATGAAAATTTTAAGGTTTAATTGGTTTAGGGATTGACTTTGAGAATATGCCATGTTGACTTTATAGTGTTATACCAATGTAAGCTTTTGAGCCTTCAACATTATATTCTTTGAGTGTGCATTCTTTCAATGATAAGTATCTCTAGAACTTGCTTCATATCTTATTGAGATTATATTCCATTACAAATATACATGAAGATGATAAAGGCATTAGGAATTTTAACCCCTCGAGCCAAAAAGCCAACCTAAAGCATATTATCCTTAGTGAGCCCGTTTTGAGCTTGTTTATCTTTTCTTTGCTTTATCCATGTATAAGCCTTAACTTTATATATGTTTTTCTTTTCCCCTGGCCAAGGATTAGTAGAGCATATACTTGTGATATCTCATGGAATTATGGTTGGAAATTATGTGAAAAGAAGAAGTGATGCTTGATGAAAAGATGGGCAAAGTTGCCAAAGGTGAAAAAAAAACAGAAAAAAGAGAGAGAAAAGAATAAAAGAAAAAGTATTCCTTTATGTTCTTGAGGTTTTATGTTGAAAGAGCTTGAAATCAAAAGGAGTTAAGCATTGGTGATTAAAGATAAAAAATTTATGTGCTTTGATGGAATTATCTTATTTGAAATATTATTTTTCAAAATACTCTACTTTTTTTGGTTTGAACCTTTTCTTTTATTTTCTTTTACCTCACCTTAACCTCAGCCCCATTACAACCGGAAAATAAGACCTTTTGATTCATGTAATACTTGTAATAAGTTGCTAATGGAGATGAGATTGAAAAGCAAGCTTATGGTAGAACATACTCTTTGATTGAATTTGAGAGATTTAAACACATAAACCCTAAACACATGAGTGTTGGAGTGTATATCAATGAGATGACCTATCACTTTGGCATGGCATAGATTTCATTTAAATCCCGATGATTGATTGAGTTTTGAAGTTTGCATGTAAATAAATTCATGAGAATTATACTATTTATCCTTCATGATTGTATTCTTGTTTATAATGCTTGTACTCTTAGACATTGATGGGAGATTAAGAGATTGATCATAGTTATTTTCCATTTAATTTTATTTATCCTTTCTCGAGGACGAGCAAGAGCTAAGTGTGGGGGTATTTGATGTAACCATATTATTCGATAGTTTCCCCCACATTTAACTAGTTTTTGCGTATGTTATTTATATACAATGCCTTGATATTCTTTGTTTTATGTTTTGAAGGCACTTTTGGATGAAAGATGCAAAAAGGAGTAAATTGGAGATAATTGGCAGATTTGACGTTCAGTCGATGTTTGTGCAGAGCGTGAGTTCTAGAGGTCGAAACGAAGTGATTCCAAAGGCATTAAAAAGCTAACATCACCTTTCTAGAAATGTAATGCAAGAAAAATAAAACGAGAAAGATCATGGAAATCACATTCCTTCAAAGTCAAATCTCGCAGTCTGCCAATGTTGACCTTTGCCCATTCAAAATTCAATATCTGGAGCTTCAGAAGTCCAATTGATACAAACTCACTTTTGTTGGATTCCTTACTCAAATCTCTATAAACACTCCAAATTTCAGCCAAAACCGATGTCATATGAAGGCGATATGAGTTTTCAAAGATGACAGCTAAATTCTGCCAACAAGCAGGTTGCGTGAAGAAACGAATCCAAATTTCATCCAAACCGACATACAAGTGTTTCTAGCAATTTAGCTCCTTTAGTAAATATTCTAGAAGGTCAAGGAAGGCAGCCACCAATGTCAAGCCAGCCGCCAGCAGCCAGCAGCCAGCCGCCAGCCGCGTTCACTCTACCACCATCTATTGATGTTCACACTTGAACTTTGATTTTCTTACTTACAATTTGTGTATAAATAGAGGGAGAGTAGAAGGAGGTAGGAGAAAGAAGTGAAGAAACACAAACTCCCCTCTACAAATCAGAAATCATGTATTATTTCATCTTTAGGAGTAGTTGTTCAATAGATATGTAAGGCTAAGCTCTTTTCTTGGTTGCAAGGATACAACAAACCTTCGGATTTCAAGAACCGTGAGATTTATTCTTCCCTTTATTTTCAGTTTATGTTATGAATGAGTATGATTGTTTTCCTATGCATATTTCCTATGATTTTTTATCTTAATTGCTAGAGCGGACTCTAAGTTATTATTATGAACAATCTATTGCTAAGTTTGATATCAAAACCGGAGTTGTGGTATATAAACTTGTGAAGCAACTAAGCTTGATAATTGTAGCGAAACTACGTTATTAAACTTAGGGAGAACATTCGATCAAAGCAACACAAACTGACAACTTGGTTATTAAGATTAATGAATTTATCTAGATCTTAAGGCTGCCATTGGATTAAATTGTTAGTGCGGACACTGTGATTGTTTGTTGGTTAGGGTTAGTTATACGGCGGATCCATTAATTAACCAATATTAAGAAAAGATAAAATTCATAATATAAACTGGAGTTTCGTTTCGTTTCAAGGATCGGTTCTAATTTCCACTGGTGGATGTGTGCTTGCAACCAAGGTTTGTTGTCTTGATATATTTCAGTTTCAATTGATTTTGTTTGCTATTTTAATTTCTTCTATATTTTAGATAATCACAAACCAAATCCCCCTAATTACATAACGTACAACATAAAAATCTGAACTAAATCTTCCTCGTGGGATCAACTCGTTGCTTGCTCTATATTATCTTGTGTGTTTTAAGCTAGGGTAATTAATTTGTGCGACCGCGACATCGCAACAGAAAACATATATGATGGGGCTATTGTTGGAAGAAAACAATATTATGTTCTAATGTTTAAGGTTAACTTCCTTGGGTTGGGATTTTTTTTTTATTATTTACATATACAACTTAAAACACAATGCATCTTTAACCCATGTAACGAGCTTTAGGCTAATGACTCCCAGACCAGTTGGTCTTAGGGCATTAGGTGTTGAGACACCCCTACAAGCTTAGTAACTCGGGTTGCAGATACTAATACGTAGATAGTGTAATGTTTGATTCCCTTAGGCTTTTCTCCTTAACCCATGTAACAAGCTTTGGGCCAATAGCTCCCAAGTCAGTTGACTTTAGGGTATTAGGTGTTAACACACCCCTTCGAGCTTAATTGCTTAGGTTAGGAAGGCTACGAAACCAAACTTATTTATGTTTTTATTCATCATTATTATTGTCGCACGTCGGAAAATCTCGCACGCGGCATCGGTTGGCGATTTGTCTCTTGTTGTTGCATTGCTTGAATTGGTTCGTTAGGAGTCGCCACCTAGTAATTTGTTGAAGGCTACTAGGAAACCGGATGTACTGGTCTTGTAAGAGATTCGCGAGTAAGGGACTAGTTGTGGTTAGGGAAGGTATTAGCACCCCTAACACACCCTACCTGAGTAAGCTGCTCCGTGGACTTTGATGTGTTAAAGAAGTTTTAAAAATTGTCTTTTCATCATATTTTAGAAAGACAACTTTCGTACAAGTTTGTACTTTCTACACCGTGATCCGATCAAAATATTAAATCCTTCTTTATTCTTGCAATTTTATCCTAAAAAAACATTCGCAAATAAAATATATACCACACATTCACTTTCAAGCTTCATGAGCTTGATGTAATTTTAAAAATAAAATTTTAGCCCACTTCTAAGGCTTTGATAAATCTGTTATTAATTCCCAGAATATATGTAGAAACATGTTCTTACATTTTCATGGAAAATACAACATGATTTTATCTATCCTTTAGATATTTGAGCATGTAAAATTAAAATACATTTTTTATTCAATTACCTGTATAACAAAATAAATACAAACACACACACTCTTTTTTATTATTATTTATTTTTTCTTTTTCTCTTTTCTTTTCTTTTTCTTTTACATTCACATGTACACAAAATACAAATAAACAAAAATTACAATTACGATTTACAAAATAGTCCCTAAAACTCCAAAAATTGCAGGGAAACCCTTCTGCACCACCGGAACAGTGTTGGGAACAGTGGCGGTGCATCTTCCCACGCGCCACCGTCACTGGCGGCGCATGGGTTGACGCGCCGCCCTGGAATTCAGGCAACGTGAGGGGGCTGCAATGGCTTCCTCCCCTCTTCCTTTCCTCGCCGGCGGTGACCTGCAAAACAACCCCAACACACGGCAGCAGTTGATTTTAGTTTTTGTTTTAGATCTGCTTTTAATTTTTTGTTTTCTGTCCGTGGTTCCTTTCTTCTTCTCCGGAGATGGTTCTGTTGCGAAGGGGAAGGAAGATCTGTCGTGGATGGAGTTGCTACGGCTGATGGTGAAGATGGCCTTCACTCCTGTTGGCGGCGGCGGCGGATGACCTTGCTGCTGTTGTCGTCTGTTCGGCTGACTTCGTTGTGGAGAAGAGAGCAGCTGCTGGCTTCGGTAGGCGCTGGGTCTATGGTTTCGGTGGAGGCGCTGTTGTTGACCGGTTGAAGGAGATTGGGAAAGATGGAGACCGAAGGGGGAAGACTCTTGTTTCGGTCCGGTGTGTGGCTGAGCTGGCTGGCGGTGAAGGAAATTGGCTGCTCCTGTGGTGGGTTCCGTTCGTTGGCCGGTCTGCGGGCACTGTTGAAGCTGGGTCGGCCAGGAGAAGGTTTTGGCCGGGCTGAGACTAAGAAGGAGAGTCGGCCGGCCTCTGTTAAATAGAGGCAGAGAGAGGACAAGTCCGGTGAGAGGGGAGAAGAAGAAACGAAAATGGTCAGGCTGTTAGCTGAGAATGAGAGGAAATGGACCGGCGGCTGGAAAAAAAAATCAAAACCAAGGGGCTGTTTGGTTTGTCATGGTTAAAGGAAAATGAGGGGAAAATGGAGATGACGATGGGGAAGAGAAGGAAATGCAGGTCTGTGGACTGGAAGAAAAAAAAATCAACAACTAGTGGGGGGTGGTGGTTCTAAGAAGATGAAGGTTCGGTGTTGAAGAGGAAAAACCAAAAACGTGAGGGCGGCTCCTCTTGAAAAAAGATGGGTTTAGGTTTAGGTTTTTTTTGGTTATTTTTCCCCTCAAAATATCAAAATTGCCCCCTTACCAAATGACTCCCCCTTCAATGATTTTTGTAGGCTGCTATTTATAGGCATAACATTTTTTCGGGTCTCAAAATTGGTCCCTCAATTTTTCAATCAATTCACTTGGTAAAAATTAAATTTGGTTTCTTAAAATTTTAATATTTTCAATTAAGTCCAAATTAGGCTCCCAAACTTAATTTTTCACCAATTAAGCCCTCAAATTAATTTGACCCATTTAAAGTATAATTAAGTCCTTGCACTTAATTAAATCCTTCAATTGGACCTAAATTAATTTTTAAACATAATTAAAATTTAATTTGGCCCATGATTAAATCAAATTGGCCCATTAAAAATTTAATTATGTCATTGGACTTAATTTTTATGCAAATTCGTTCAATAATCGTTTAATTTGACCTTTGAATTTGCATTTAAATTGACCTTCAATTTTTGCCTATTTTTGCAGTCTTTTTTATCAGCTTTCTCTACATTACCAGCCTTTATTTTATTTTTTGATTTTTATTTTGAAAAAAAAGTGAATTTTGGGGAATAACCCAAAATTGGGTTATGACAATTATAAAAATTTTTTTTGTTTTTTTTGTTTTTGTTTTTGTTTTTGCAAATTATGTACTATCTCTTTCCCTTAGTTGTTACCTTTAACAAAAGAACATAAATAATGTAATAATCCAATGTGCAACCCACAATCATATGTTAAAGTGTGTGTGTGAAAATGAAGATCTAAGAATACTTGTTAAATGAGCATATGAGCAGAATCAAGAGTTAACATTATGAGAGTTTGTAAACTTAGATATTTCAAGAAGTATTCTGATAGACCTTGGTAATGATACTTACTAAGATGCGTCTCAAGAGTCAATAAAATTTCCTCATTACTCTGCCATCCTAATAAGGATACTTATTAAGATACGTCTCAAGAGTTAATAAAACTAACTCCCTACTCTGCCATCCTAATAATAATTCTGTCAAATGGTTTTCATAATAGCAAAAACAGTTAGTAAGTTAGTTTTTTTTTTTTTAGGTGTCAACTACTACCCTCTCCCCCCAACCAAAATGAGACATTGTCTTCAATGTCTTAAGGTAGAAAGATAGAGTATAGAAGACATCACCTGAAATAACGAACAATGACAAACCTGAAACACACTTAAACAAATATAAGAAACAACAAAACACAATAATAAAACCAAAAGACGCAAATATTTACAAACGCAGGCTCAAATCCAATCTAATCTTTTTACGGCTTTCCTTAGATGACCAATTTAGGCGACTCATGGAGGGATTAAGTACAGGGATGAAAGAGTGTAATTGGTCAATCAATTGTTCAGCAGTAGCAGCAGAGATTATGATTTGTCGTGCTGAAGATGTTAGAAATTCCTGTTCCACAGCATGATCAAGAAAAGACAACAACTTATCATAAAAACCATTAACATTTAACAAACCTATGGGTTTATATATGGTGAATGTGCAGTTGGGCCCAAGAGGAAATATGAAAGATCTCTTCCAATGTGCCCAGACCACCTGGTAAGGCAATGAAGGCATCAACATGGTTAAACATTGCATCCAGTCGATCAGACATTGTGGGGACCTGTAATTCCTCTCCAATTATTTTTCCAATGATGTCCCCTTGTGCTAAAGCTTTGGGGACTAGCCCCAAAACTTGACTTCCTCCTAAAAATGCAGCTATTGACACTCCCCCCATTAACCCAAGGCTGCCTCCTCCATACACTAAATGAATCTTTCGCTCAGCTAGTACCTGACCAAGATGATTTTCTAATTCTAAAAACTCTTTTTCTTTCCCAGGACTGGATCCACCGAAAACACAAATATTGTTTATGTTATGACTTGAGGAACCTGCCATTTCTACACACTTCTATATTTGATGAAAGTATGGGTTGAGTAGAAATGAAGGGAAGGAAGAGAAGAATTTATAGATGAGAAATTGAAAATGCAATCATACCACTTATATGTAGGCCAACCGTAGTCTCTCTCTCTCTCTCTCTCTCTCTCTCTCTTTATTTATTTATTTATTTATTTTGAAAAAGCATGTGTATGTACGGTAGTTGTTATTGTGGCTCACATCTTTCCTTGGTTTTACGTCCAAGAACGGCTTAAACGCCCTCTATGGGTCGGGGATAGGCTTCCCATCCAGTTTTCTTAAAAACTGGCAAACAGGGTCTTTTTTAGTTAGATTCCCAAGACTAAGTCGAGCATGTTCTTTATGGAATTGTGGCCATAAATCATAAATTGCACGATGCACATCTCCACTAGGGTGTGTCTCAAGAGTCAATAGAAGATTATCTAAAGACCCTTTACTCAGGCCATCCTTAGTGAATTGTATTTTATCTTCACGGTTTACAGATACGATTCCTAAAAAACGACATGTCGCATTACAAGTCCATCTGGTACATCTGTGACAGACTTTCAGTCCTTTTGCACGATGTTTCTTCTCAAAAGTGCTTTTACCTGTTCCAGGCATGTATGAAATGAAAGAATTGGAGGACTCACCTGATAATCAGACCTTTGCTTTAATTAGCCAGCGAATATCTTCAGGAATTCCATGGTTCATTAACAACCTCAATCTTGCACATCTAGCACGGTAAATTTTTGTAATCGCATTCTGAGGCAGAGCGGGAAAATACTTTTTCAATTTTTCAAGAGCGGTGTCCATTTTCAACTAAGAATTGGGGGAGAGATTCAAAGAAAGGAGAAAGAGCAAAGAATTGCACAAATATATACACAGATATAAGTTATCATGGGAAACTGAAAGAACCGACTTAAGAGTCATGGAGTACTGTTATCCGCCATTTGACCGGGGTGAGAGACTAGCAAAACAAAAGTCACACAAAAACAATGTGAGAAAAAGAATCAATCTTTATATACAGGATCACCCAATTCAATAGAGTCATTTTCAACTGAAAAATTGTCAAAATAAACTTTCAAACGATGGCCATTTACCTTGAAAACATTACCATTCTTTGGATTTTCGATATCACAGGCCCCATATGGATACACATGTTTCACAATAAAAGGACCACTCCATCTTGATCTTAGTTTTCCAGGAAATAAATGGAGTCGAGAATTATAAAGCAAGACTTTTTGACCAACATTGAATGTTTTTCTCAGTATTTTCTTGTCATGAAACTCTTTGAGTCTTGTTTTATTAATTCTTGAATTGTCATATGCATCATTTATTATTTCCTCAAGCTCATTTATTTGCAATTTTCACAGCTGACTAGCATCATCAATGTTTGAATTGAAAGCTTTAATAGCCCAATAAGCTTTATGTTCAATTTCCACAGGCAAGTGACAAGGTTTTCCATATACTAGTCTATAAGGTGACATACCTAATGATGTTTTATACGCAGTTCGATAAGCCCAAAGGGCATCATTAAGTTTTAAAGACCAGTCTTTCTTATTAGGGTTCACCGTTTTCTCCAAGATCTGTTTGATCTCCCTATTAGCAAGTTCTACCTGTCCACTCGTCTGAGGGTGATAAAGGGTGGCAACTTTGTGTGTGATTCCATATTTCTTCATTAAAGATTCAAATGGCTTGTTGCAGAAATGTGTTCCACCATCACTTATCATGGCTCGATGGATTCCAAATCGACTTAAAATGTTTTGTTTCAAAAACTTTATCACTGTTTTGTGATCATTGGTTCTACTTGAAATTGCCTCTATCCATTTTGAAACATAATCTACTGTGACCAATATATACAAGAAACCAAATGATGGAGGAAATGGACCCATAAAATCTATACCCCAACAATCAAAGATCTCAATGACAAGAAAGGCATGTGATGTTTTGAAATAGATCCCAACTTTTGACAATTTTCACAAGTCTTGCAGAATGCATGTGAGTCTTTGAACATGGTGGGCCAGTAAAATCCACTTTGTAAGATTTTTGCAGTTGTCTTTCTTGATGAGAAATGACCCCCACATGCCTCAGAATGACAAAATTTAATGACACTACTTACCTCATTGTCAGGAATGCATCTTCGAAATATTTGATCAGGACAATATTTGAATAAATAAGGGTCATCCCAATAAAAGTTCTTCACTTCGTTCAAGAACTTTCTTTTGTCTTGGGTACTCCAATGAGCTGGCAATTGTCATGAAACAAGAAAATTAACAATATTAGCAAACCAAGGCATCGTAGAGACAGAAAATAAAGATTCATCAGGAAAGTAGTCATCGATTGGTGTGATGTCAGATCTCAAATCGGTTGTCAATCTTGATAAATGATCTGCGACAACATTTTCGGTGCCTTTCTTGTCGTTGATTGTGATATCAAATTCTTGAAGTAACAAAATCCACAGCACCAATCTAGCCTTGGAATCTTTCTTAGAGAGAAGATATTTCAATGCTGCATGATCACTAAAAACAACAACAGGTGAGCCAACAAGATAAGATCTAAACTTGTCACATGCAAATACTACTGCAAGTAATTCTTTTTCAGTGGTAGTGTAATTCATTTGAGCACTATTTAAAGTTTTACTTGCATAGTAAATCACATAAGGTTTCTTATCTTTTCTTTGTCCCAAGACAGCACCCACGACATAATCACTAGCGTCACACATTATTTCAAAAGGTAATGACCAATCAGTAGGTTGAATGACAGGAGCAGAAGTAAGCAAGCTTTTAAGTTTAAAAAAGGCTTTTTCACATTGTTCAGTCCATTCAAAAACATTTTCCTTTGATAGAAGGTTACACAATGGTTTAGATATTACACTAAAATCTTTGATGAACCTTCTGTAAAAACCAGCATGTCTTAAGAATGATCTAACATCTTTAACAGATTTTGGTGTTGGTAAGTTGGCAATTAACTCGATTTTAGATTTGTCAACCTCAATTCCTGTTGATGAAACAATGTGACCAAGTACAATGCCGTTTGTTACCATAAAGTGACATTTTTCCCAATTCAGTACAAGATTCTTCTCTTCACATCTATTCAAAACCTTTTCCAAGTTAGTTAATCAATCATCAAATGAATCACTAAAAACAGAAAAATCATCCATAAAAATCTCAAGAAAATGTTCAACCATATCACTGAATATGCTAAGCATACATCTTTGAAACGTGGCTGGTGCATTACATAACCCAAAAGGCATTCTTCGATATGCAAAAGTACTAAATGGACATGTGAAAGTAGTCTTCTCTTGATCTTCCGATGCAATTTCAATTTGATTGTAACCTGAATAGCCATCTAGGAAACAATAAAATTCATGACCTGCAACTCTTTCTAAGATTTGATCCATGAAAGGTAAAGGGAAATGATCTTTTCTAGTCATCGAATTAAGTTTCCTATAGTCAATGCACATGCGCCAACCAATAATAGTCCGAGTTGGAATTAACTCATTTTTCTCATTTGTTATCACAGTGACTCCAGACTTTTTGGGTACAACTTGGGTAGGACTTACCCATTTACTGTCAGAAATAGAATAAATGATTCCATTATCTAGAAGCTTAATGAATTCATTTTTCACTACTTCTTTCATATTAGGATTAAGTCTTCGTTGCATTTCTTTAGATGGTTTAGCATTTTCCTCCAAATAAATCCTGTGTGTGCAAATCAAAGGACTAATTCATTTTATGTCAGCTATGGTCCATCCTAATGCGTTTTTGTGCATTTTCAGAGTCTGTAATAACTTACCTTCTTGATATGCATTAAGTTGGAAGAGATTATTACCGGAAAAGTTTCATTTTCTCCCAAAAATGAGTATTTGAGATTGACTAGTAACGACTTCAAATCAGGTTTTGGTGGTTGAACACTTGAAGGTATGGACTTAAGTGATTGTGGTGGCAGTTCTTCAATTTGTGGTCTCCAATTACACGCCTCTGCTTCTTCCTGAAAATAAACCATTTGCAACTCGTCAGGTTCATCAATCTTAGTTTCACTAGAAGTGGTTTGAAATTGATCATGAACTAATTTTTCAATAAAGTCCACTTCCTGTAAATCATTATCATCTCCAGGTTGCTTGCAAATGTTGAAAATATTCATCTCTAATGTCATGTTTCCAAATGATAGCTTCATCAGTCCATTCTTACTATTAATCAATGCATTAGAAGTTGCAAGAAATGGACGTCCTAAAATAACAGGAATTGAATTACATGCTTCAACAGGTTATGTATCCAAGACAATAAAATCTACAGGGTAAATGAATTTATCAACTTGTACTAACACATCCTCAACTATTCCTCTAGGCACTTTTACAGATCTATCAGCAAGTAAAAGAGTTACAGAAGTTGGTTTTAACTCATCTAGATTGAGACTTTGAAAAACCAAATATGGAAGTAAATTCACACTAACTCCAAGATCAAGTAAAGCTCTTTCAATTTTATGTTCTCCAATAAAGCAAGAAATTTTAGGACAACCAGGGTCTTTATATTTCAAAGCATTATTGAATAGCAATTACTTGTTCGGCTAAAAATGCTTTCTTTTTCACATTCAGTTTTCTCTTCACAGTGCATAGATCTTTCAAAAATTTAGCATAGGAAGGTACCTGTTTAATAGCATCCAACAAAGGTATATTGATCCTTACCTGTTTGAAAGTTTCAAGGATTTCAGAATTGTGATTGACTTTCCTTTGTTTGGTCATGGCATGAGGAAATGGAAGTGCTGGCGGAGAATCAGTCTTTTCTTTACAATGTTCAGATTCAACCCCTTCCTTACCCTAAGAGATTGACTCATCATCTTTCTCACAAGGTTCAAGAGTGGGTTTTTCAATAACCTTGCCACTGCGAAGGGTGATGACTGATTTGACTTGATCCATGTGTTGGCTTTCGAAACTACTTGCATTTGCATTGTATTGCCCCTTTGGATTTCGCTGTGGTTGAGATGGAAACTTACCTTTATCTTAAAAACTGAGAGCAGATGTGAATTTTGCAAGAGCATCTTTAAAATTTGTCATGCTTTGAGTAAGTTGAGTGTTGATTGTCTCTTGCTTTTCAATGAATGCATGCAATGTTTCCTCAATATTTCTTCTAGGAGGTGGAGCATAAGGAGGTGCATATCCATGAGAATTTTGGAAATTATGGTGTGCTTGAAACGGTGGCTATGAAGTTTGTGCATTATTGTTATCACTCTTCCAACTGAGATTTGGGTGATTTCTCCAACCAGGATTGTATATTTGCGAGTATGGGTTATAATTGGGCCTTTGAAAACTGTTTAAAGCATGGGCTTGTTCATGGAGGCATTCCTTGAAAGAAGGCAAAGTTGGACAGTCATTGGTTGCATGTTCATTTGTTTCACAAATTTGACACACAATGTCTTGAATAGATTTTAATTGACCACTCTTTTTCAATTCTAGTGCCTCGACTTTTCTAGCTAAAGATGTAAACTTGGCTTGGAGGTCATGATCTTCCTTAAGGTTATACATACCTCCACTAGATGTATGAGGTTGGGTTTTACTTGGTGCCTCATAAGTGCCCTTAGTGTCCCAATTTTGCGCATTTTCAGCTAGCAAGTCCAGGTACTCCATTGCTTCATTAGGGTCTTTATCTTCAAAAGTTCCATTGCACATCAATTCAACCATTTGCCTATCTTTAGGTGTTAATCCTTCATAAAATTGTGAAACCAATCTCCATGTTTCAAAACCATGATGAGGGCAAGTATTAAGCAAGTCTCGATACCTATCCCAACATTGGTAAAATGTTTCACTTGGTTTTTGAGTGAAAGTGGTGATTTGTCTTTTGAAAGAGTTGGTTCTGTGAGATGGAAAAAACTTCTTTAAAAATTGTTGTTGCATTTCATCCCAAGCATGAATGGATCCTGATCTAAAATTTTATAGCTATGTTTTAGCTTTATCTTTTAATGAAAAAGGAAAAAGCTTTAATCTAATGGTATTCATGCTACAATTTAAGTCATTATATGTGTTACAAACTTCTTCAAATTCTCTCAAATGCAAGTATGGATTTTCTAGATCTAAGCCATGAAAAGAAGGTAAAAGTTGAATAATGCCTGGCTTAAAATTAAAATGGGATGCATCAAGAGGGAAAACTATGCATGAGGGTGCACTTGTTCTTGTGGGATTCATGTGGTCTCTAAGTGTCCTAACACGGTTATTCTCATTATTCTCATTATGAAGTGATTGATTATCTTCTTCGGCCATATTTTCTGAAAATGATGAGGATACCCTACAAAGTCTACCACTTAATGTACGTGACCAAACACTCATGCAAGTGTAGAAAAAGAATAAAAGGAAGAAGAAAACAAAAGAAAAAGAAACAAAGTTAGATACAAGAAAAGTGAAAAGAGAAAACAAAATAAATACTATAATTTGTACAAGAATTTACCTCCACGACAACGGCGCCAAAAACTTGACACGACCAAAAGATTGATGTCTTCTCCCAAGTGCAGGAGTGTCAAAGTAATAAATAACCCGGCAAAATCGGGGTCGAACCACAGAGAGGTTAATTGTATAAATTATAAATAACAAGACAACAACAACAACAATAATAACAAAAATAACAACAATAATAATAACAATAATAGTAAGAGTAATAATAATATTAATAGTAGTAATAATAATATTACTCAATACGTGGCGTTGTTATACCTGAGAATGATCTAAAAGATCAGGTCATAGGTTTCCAGCCTATATACTGAGTTTATGAAAAGATCAAAGAGATATATTACATAATATAAACAGATTTTCGATGCGAATGAACAAGGCAAGACCAACAATATCAGAATCCTTGATCAAACACAGAGCATACTTAACGTACATAAAATATAACAAGAATGTAAATAATAATAATAATAATAATAATAATACTAATAATAGTAATAATATTAGTAGTAATAATAATAATAACAATAAAAAGAAGAGGAGGAAGAAATTAATGAGAACTTTGAGATGGAAGATTAATGTAAGGATTAAACAATGATAAAAACAAATGTCAAGGTTAGAGGATCCACCAATGGTATTTCAAACAAGTATAGTATAAACTCTTATTACTCAATTTGGAAACCACACACGAAGGAGGTTCCAATCGGATGATTTGTCATTAATAGCTCATTATAAATTATTAACATGATCATATTAATTATCTTATTTACATAACACCAAACTTTTAAATATTGTCAGGAATTCATGATGTTAACTGATGTTAACAACAAATCAAGTTCCTTTCATAGCCCAGGTGTAGGTAATACCATACGGTTGGGCTATGAGAGTGCCAAGCATTTGTTGTACCAAGTATTATACAACACAAATCTAGATTAATCATTTAACAAGCAAGGTATTAAGAATTAGTAAGATAAAAAGATAAGACATGTTAATATTAAACATTAAGGTCCATGTTGAGTTTACACCATACTTGTTCTTACACCATTAGTGTAACCTTTTCACCTTGACATAATAAACTTAGCTAAACATAATGAAGAAGAGAAACATAAATAAACAAAACAAGAACATAAATAACATACAAGTTAACTAAGGAAAGGAAAGGAAATGAAAAGCATAAACAAGAAATTAATGAAAGCAAAACTTAAGAATTACAAAAAATATAAAGAGAGAAATAAAGAGCATGAACTTGATCTGAACAACCAAGCCCCTAAATACATGGCAAATTCCTCCTTTTATAGGCCAAAATTCAGAATTCTTGATTTGATGACTAATTGTTGAGTGGGTGGCCACCTTTTGACTTTGTGAAAATCCTTATCTTCTTGTCTGAATAAAACAAAAATGCTATCATCAGAACTGGGTCCACTTGAAAGCATGAAAGTTGTAGGAAATTGACTCGTCTTTCCAGGAAAAAAAAATAGAGGTGATTTAGACTTCTATAACTTCATATATGGGCCAAACACTGAACAGTGTTTGGGCTGCAGGATAGATTCGGACTTCTCCGTTGTTGCTATAATTTGGACTTGCAAACGGCCTTCTTAGATCTTGATGAAAACACGAAAGTTGTAGGCCTATGGCTTAGCAAAGCTGTGTAAAAATGTGAGGTCATTTGGACATCTAGAACTCGAGATATGACCCAATTACCGAACAGTGTTTCAGTTTGGACTGCACCAACATCTCTTTTCTAAGTTTAGCCCTCTCTTTGTCCTTTCAATTTCCATAGTTGAACTCATCAATCAATCCTTTGATTTATATGATAGGCCTGCATTTAAGATGAACATTTACCATATATTAAGGCATTTTATAGTATTAGACTTGTTATTATAAAACATGCTTTAGTTAAAGAGTTATTGATACTTTAAGTGCAAAATGATGATACAAAACCTTGATAAATATGCACTTTTAAGTACTACTCATGGGTCGTCTAGTATTGGAGAATATTGACAAGTTCCCATTGGAAGGTACTTCACCTTCGTCATCATGCCGTGGAACGCGATTGATTCTCGTTCTCATATGAGGTTCGAAATAGTACGAGATAAATGTTGAGATCTCCTCAACAATATAGGCCTCACATATCAATGCCTCAACATGCGCCTTGTTCTTAACCTTTTTCTTAAGATTAAACAAGTACCTGCATTGAATTAATCAAGTATTTTCAATTAAGAAAAACATAGAAAATACTTTTATATATGAATTATATTGCAACTGTAATATCTAACCGTTCAAATGGGTACATCCATCTATACTGGACCGGTCCTCCAACTTTTACCTCGAACTGTAAATGTATAGGGAGATGCTCCATTGAGTCAAAAAATGATGGAGGAAATATCATTCAAGTTTGCATAGTGTCTCGATGATATTCGTTTGAAGCCTCTCAATGTGCTAAATATTCAACTTGATGGAGCATATATTTCTGAAGAAATGATTGATCTCCGTCAGTGTATCCCATATTCCCTTTGGCAACAAATCATGAAAAGCTAATGGGATTAGTGTTTGCATAAACACGTGGCAGTCATGACTCTTCATTCCATATAATCTGCAGTCCTCTATATTAACCAGCCTTGATATGTTTGATGCATGTCCATCCGGAAAACGCAAGCTCTTAAGCCATTTATAGACTAGCAGTTGTGCGTTTTTCTCTAACACGAAGATTGCCCTTGGTTATGCGACCCGTTACTCATCATAAACCAACTCCATATTTTTACGGTTATAGTACAAAGCTATATCCAATCTAGCTTTAATGTTGTCCTTTGTCTTCCCCTTCACATCCATGACGGTGTTGAAAATGTTCTCAAACACGTTCTTTTCGATGTGCATGACGTCAAGGTTATGGCAGAGGAGATTGGTCTTCCAATAAGGAAGCTCCCAAAAGATACTTCGCTTTACCCAATTATTGGTTAAACCAAAACTAGGAAACTTTTGCTTACCTGATTGAAGGCCAAACACAATGTCACCGTACTCTGATACAACATCATGCAATTCTTCACCAGAAAGACACGGGGATGCAACATTTTTTTCAACTCTTCCAACAAAGAAATCTTTTTTGTTCTTTCTGTACCTATGATTAAGTGGCAAGAAGCGACGATGACAGTAAAAAAAAGAAGCTTTACCTCCATTTGCTAGCGTGAACGCCTTGTTGTTTTCCATGCAGTATGGACATGAAATTTTCCTATGCGTGCTCCAACCAGAAAGCATTCCATAAGCTGGAAAATTATTGATAGTCCACATCAAAGCCGCCTTCATAAGAAAATTTTGTTTCCTCGATATATCATAAGTTAGAGCTCCAGAGGACCACAACTGCGCCAACTCATCAATCAACGGTCGAAGACAAACATCTATATTCCGCCCCGGGCTGCTTGGACTAGGTATGACAGTAGATAAAAACATGAACTCCGGCCTCATGCACATTCCAGGTGGCAAGTTATAAACTGTGAGTATGACCGGCCAACAAGAATAGGGAGCAGCAAATGACCTAAATGGGTTGAATCCGTCTGTATATAACCCAAGACACACATTCCTTGATTCAGCTGAAAAGTGAGGATGCACACTGTTAAAGCGTTTCCAAGCTTCGCCGTCAGAAGGATGTACCATCACACCATCAATCGCATCATGTGCTTGGTGCCATGTCATGTGCTCAGCAGTCCTTGGTGACATGAATAACCTCTGCAGTCTAGGTGTGATCGGGAAGTATCTAAGTTACTTGTATGCCACTATAGTCTTTCCCCTGCCAGTTCTGGGTTTGTAACGGGAATGCCCATATGCCATGCACTTGGTCATCTCAGCATTTTTAAGGTAGTATAACATGCAGAAGTTAGGGCACATGTCAATTTTCTAGAATCCTAGACCGAGAGGTTTCATCATGGACTTCGCAGCATAGAAGTTCTTTTTTAGCCTGTTCCTTTCAGGTAAAATGCTTCTTGCCTAATCAATAATTTTTTCATACCTGGCCTCACTTAACCCGTGCTCTAACTTGATGGTGAACACCTATGCTATGGCCGATAATTTACTGTGGTTTGTGCAGCCATCCCATAATGGTTCGTCAGAATCTTTCAACAAATTAAAAAACCTAGCTGCATCTGCATTAGGTTCTTCTTCTACGATTGGACATTGACTGACATTACCTTCATTCATTCTCTTTGCATCCATAACCATATTTCTGTAAGGATTAGTGTTGTCATTTGTCGCTTCATGCACGTTGTTGGCACTAGAAGTTGACCTAACCACCATTTCTCCTATTCTCCTCTTACTAACAAATACTTCTCCATGTGCATACCAACATTGGTAATTCTCCATAAACCCTTTGTGTAGAAGATGCATCATTACAACATCTGGATGCAGATACTTTTTATTTTGACATTTCCTGCATGGACACCAAATACTGCCTCCAGTAAAATTTCTGGGAATAGATGTTGTGAAATTAATAAAACCCAGAACCCTGTTACAATAATCCATCCTTTGCAATCCTTGGGGTGAATCTTGATACATCCATGAACGATCATCCATGACTTATATCGAACCTCTATAAAATTATGATAACATTATGTATTAATTAACTAAGTTAGGTAAATAAACTTGCAAAAATATTACTTTACCTCAAGATTATCCAACAAACCAATCACAACTTCTCAAAAATATTAAATATTCATTATCATTTATCAACGTCCATACAAATTAATATATATAAATTTACAGAAATTACCACTCTGCAATACCATCGATAAAACTTAAAACGGACCCATTAAGCAAGCAGAACATGTAATTCGGTAATTCCACAAAGTTTTAACAATTTACAAACAAATACAAGCTTACAAAATCTAAAACAAACCATAACAGGTATAAAATTATACATTCATATACTATAAGTTTGTTTGAGAAATAACAATAAAACATGTACATCTACTAACAACATACATTTACTAAAAAAAAAAATTTGACATTTAAATGTTAAAATTTAAAAAGATAGAATTACTTACAAAAATTGATAAAATCCATCGGTAAATCAGAACACGGATGTTGTGACCACAAAACTTTAAGAAATATAATTTGTTGTGTTGAGATGAGGGAGATTTTTGTTTGGGGGAGAGGGGGGGCTGGCTGTTTGCAGATGGGGAGAGTTAGGATTACGAAGAAGAAGGAGAAATAGGGGAGGAGAGGGTCGGTAGAGAGGGCACATATTAATTTTTGCTGATGGACTCACCGACAAAATACATCCGTCGGGGAGTCTGTCGGCTGTTCTGACGGGAAAATTGACACGTCACTGTAAGAATCTGTGTTTTCAAATCCCTCGATGATTCTGTCGGCAAGTTTAACGATGAATTGGTCACGTCACCCGTACGGATCTGCCATTTCAAATCCCTCGGTGATTCCATCGGTAATGTTGACGATGAATCGGCCACGTCACTGTACGGGTCTGTCATTTTGATTCTGTTGGTAATTTTATTTACTTATGTGTTTTGTTGTATGTCTTTATAAACTCTACATGAGTGGAATGTAAACATATTAAAAAATTATCAAATAATATCTTTCTCTTCTATTATAAATTTTTAATTGATTATCATGATGTTCGGGTGTGACATTGTTTCTGATCAACCACTCTATGTTAACATATTGAAGCTGATCAAGGGCCAATTTTCCAAGCAATGAATATGGAGTTCTAGACCTCCAAATCGAGAGTGGTTTGTTTCTAAAGGTATATATGCATCCCCTCTATATGGTTCAAGTAAACCAAGGGTACAATTATCTTTCAATTTTCATTGTTGCTACCCAATTTTTGATCTATGTTTTGATAAATTTTCAGAAAAATAAAAAAATAGCGAAAAACATTGAAAATCCAAAAAAATATGTTTTTAATACATTTGCATAGTTTTTAGCATTTTTAGCATCGCCTTAAAAGAATTTAAATTTTCAAAGATATTTGGAATGCGTTCAACTTTTAACGTGTTATTTTTAAAATCACCGATTTTCCTCATTCAAGTCGATGTTGATAAGAAAAATCCAAAAAAATAAGAAAAATCAAATTTACAAAAAAAGAAAGAAGTTGAGGGACCAAGTTTGAAAACCTAACAATATTTTTACATATAAATACTAGTTTCTACAACACACACAAGGGGAGGGGGCAATTTTGAAACATTATAGAAAAACAAAAAAAGAAAAAACCTAACCCTAAACCCATCACTTTCAAAGCGAGCAGCCGCCCCCCTCCCGCTGGCCATTTTTTTCTCTCTGAAGCCACCGTACATTCCACCGTCTCCTCCCACTCTCCCTTGCCCTCTGCCAAACAAACCAAACCCCTATTTTTTCCCTCTCACCGAGACCATCCACATTTCCCCTGGACCAACGCCATTTCCTTCTCCCTTAGCCCCCTCACGCCCTCCCTTCCTCCAGCTGCCGCTCACATCTCCAGACCCAATAAAAGCCCCCACAGACCAGCAGCCGAACCCCTCTCATAGAACCCAAGTCGGCTTTCCTCTTCCTCCCCGATCTCCTCCACCCAACAACCCAACAGTCATTTCCATCCCCCATAGAGAACCCACCGGCCATAGACAAGCTCTCTTCCTTGGCCAACCGTTCCCCAACTTTGACCTCTCTCTCTCTTAGTCACCGTGAACATACCACCCTCTCACTCTCCTCTCAGCCGATTTTCACCATTAGTAGCAGCGTCCCCTACGGACCCGGATTGGTCTGCCGCTCCTTGCTCCTCTGCTCTTTTAGCCGCTCCTGTCTCTACTAAATAGAGACCCAGCTCTCACCGGCTAGCAATTGAGACACACGGCGCCCACAGACCACCATCGCTTGACCTACCATTGATAGAAGAAAAACAAACTAGGAGGAAAAGAGAACAGAAGTTAAACAAATCTAAACAAAGATGAAAATCGACTGGCTTGTGTG
Organism: Populus tomentosa; assembly: GCA_018804465.1. Taxonomy (NCBI): domain Eukaryota; kingdom Viridiplantae; phylum Streptophyta; class Magnoliopsida; order Malpighiales; family Salicaceae; genus Populus; species Populus tomentosa. Next base: position 2,273,659 of record CM031989.1, read on the forward strand.
TTTTTCTTATGTTGCAGGTGATGGTGGGTGTCACCGCCGATAAGGAAGGAAGAGGAGAAGAAGCTGAGCTAGACCCACCCATTTTTGGGTGAATTCTTGTGGTGGCGAGTGAACCCACACTTCGCCAGTGGCAGTGGTGCGTGGAGGAGACGCGTCACCACTGTTCCTGTAAATCCCAAGAAATATCAAGGCGAATTAAATTAAAGTAAATAAACTAAACTAAAAAGAAGTGGGGGCAAAATGAATACACTTAAAGAATATGGGGCCTAAATTCAAATAAGAATAATTATAGAGCATTTATACTCCTCTTCTCACCAAAAATAGATCTGCAGCTATCGTAAAGAAAGAAAAGAATGAGTTTTTATATTCATTTTTTTTACAAATCGAGAGAGAGACACCAAAATTTCAAGAACCCATCCAAGATTAATGGTTACAGGTAGAATAAACACTGGTGGGAAAGGGATTAACAAGAAAAATTGAACAAAAAGAGAAGAGGGGAGGGCTAACTGTCATTAGAAAGAAAAGGAGGGATCGAAACCTTGATTCATACCGGGTAAGGTATTCTAAACCTGGTCTTATGATTCATTTCAAGTTGATTTTGAATTGATACCTGGATGTTAATTTATAGATTTGAGTGCTTAGACTTGAATTGAGGAAAAAGTAAGAGTTGCTAAAGTAAAGAACTTCATGTGTTATGTGTAAATGAAAAGGTTAACGAATCTAGACAGTAACAGTTCAAATGTTCGTTGATGAGCAATTTTGACTATCTTAGAGGTAGAACTGGGTTCTCCTTCCTTCAAAGAACTTGTATCCTCATGTCTTAGCTTTCCAACAAGACTAATCTCTCTTGAATCGGAGTTCTATAACTCCAGATATAGGTAAAAATATGAGGAGAGGTCAGACAGTAACAGTTAAAAAACAAGACAATAACAGTTGGACAGTAACAGTTCAAGTGGTTGTTGATGAGCAATTTTTTCTATCTTAGAGGCATAACTGGGTTCTCCTTCCTTCAGAGAACTTGAAGCCTCATGTCTTAGTTTCCAATGAGACTAATCTCACTTGAATCGGAGTTTTATAACTCCAGATATAGGTAAAAATATGAGAAGAGGTCAGACAGTAACAGTTCAAAAACGAGACAGTAACAGTCCAAGTGTTCGTTGATGAGCAATTTTAACTGTCTTAGAGGTAGAACTAGGTTCTCCTTCCTTCAGAGAACTTGTAGCCTCTTGTCTTAGCTTTCCAATGAGACTAATCTCACTTGAATCAATGTTCTATAACACCAGATATAGGTAAAAATTTGAGGAGAGGTCAGACAATAACAATTCAAAAACGAGACAGTAACAGTCTAAGTGTTCGTTGATGAGCAATTTTAACTATGTTAGAGGTAGAATTGGGTTCTCCTTCCTTCAAAGAACTTGTAGCCTCATGTCTTAGCTTTCCAACGAGACTAATCTCACTTGAATCGGAGTTCTATAACTATAGATATAGGTAAAAGATGAGGAGAGGTCAGACAGTAACAATTCAAAAACGAGACAGTAACAGTTCAAATGTTCGTTAATGAGCAATTTTGACTATCTTAGAGGCAGAACTGGGTTCTCCTTCCTTTAGAGAACTTGTATCCTCATGTCTTAGCTTTCCAACGAGACTAATCTCGCTTGAAACGAAGTTCTATAACTCTATATATAGGTAAAAATATGAGGAGAGGTCACACAGTAACCGTTCAAATGTAAAGAAAGGAATGATAACTGTGGTTGGATAAAGAACAACAATATTAATGGGTGAAATGAGAAAAATGTAATATATTAAGAAATGACTGAAAGAAAGACTTATTTGTTGTTGATATGGTTATTATAAAACATATCCTTGAGTGAGGAAAATTTATGAGATAAACCTGTGATTTGCAGGAGGGACCACAGGCGTGGTGCAACAGCAACAGCAATAGCAAGGGAGCACAGGTAGAGCTTCTATTGCAGGTAGGTGAATCACACCTATACTTTCTAGTTAAATTCCATGATTTAATTATATTACCGATATGAAATGTGAATTACTGAATGTATGTGTATTCAAGGTGAAAAGTTGTTATGTGAATTGCCAAGTGATGAAATTATCACTGACAAAAGAAATACGAGAAGTGTGATTTGAGGCGTAAACTAGCATACATTTAGTGTATGTTAGGATCCCGGGTAAGGGGATGGTCACGATTGGACTATCATACATTTAGTGTTTGTTAGGATCCCAGTTAAGGGGATCGCCACGATTGGACTAGCATATATTTAGTGTATGTTAGGATCCCGGGTAAGGGGATCACCATGTGTTGTCTAGCATAAATTTAGTGTATGTTAGGATCCTGAGTAAGGGGATCACCTTGCATCGACTCCTATGGGGTGATGATGATGATACCAGTGAAATTGGTATCGGTAATGTGATAAGCAAAAATAATCATGTTTGATCTTATAAAGTCTAGAATGAAGGTTGATAGTGGCAGAGGGAACGATTATTAATAGTTGAATAAGGAAGAGATTCCAATAAAACCTAGAAGGGAGAAGCGAATGAAATATGGATGCATGTTACCCTGTTGAAATTGTCAGATATTTGTGTTTTTATATTTATTGTGATATTCACTTTTCAATAATATGTATTTTGTTTCAGGATCATCGCATGCACGACAGGAGTAGATCCTAGCTTATGTTCCCTTCTTGTAAATCTAGGTTCTAGGGAGTATACTCTTGTATTTTGTAAACATGAAAATGTTTGTATAACTTAATTTGTATAATTAATGAATTTAACTATGTAGTTCATATAACCATATTTCAAGTCTATGTATTTATATTTATGTATTCTTATCCATCCATAATGATATTTTGTTATATAATGCATATCATAAATATTGTGGTTGATAGGTGTGAGTATAATTGTAGAATTGAAACCCAGGATGATTGGGTTGAGAATTAAGTTATGAGATACGAGCTATTAGAAGTATAACGGGTTACATGTTGATAACTTGGAACCTTCTGGTATAGGGGGGACTCCGTCAAAATTCCAGTAGATTTTAATACAAAGACCATGAATGTGTCTATATATATATATAATTATTACCCTGTTTTTCGATTAATAGGAGATTTTTATTTTATCCCGGAATGGGGGGTGTTAGATTTTGGTATCAGAGCCTAGGTTGCTATTCTAGGGACAAGAATAATTTTATTTTGACATGTGTTTCAGGATGGTGAGAACAATGCAAGGAGCCAGGACTGATCCATCCCTAGTTCGGGGAAGTGACCAGAGTTTTCGTAATGAAAGTGATCCAGACTAGGATCCCTTAGCATACACCTCCTCTCATATACCTGTAGCATCAGTGTACTCAGAAGGGGGCGAGTCAGTGAGACTTCGAGATGATTCGTTGTTCTGCCAGGCAGATGTATCCATGCCCGAAGTATCAGATAGACATGGAGGAGATAATATACCCCCACCAGCGGCACCGGTAGCTGATAACTTGGAACCTTTCGGTATAGGGGGGACTCCATCGAAATTCCGGTAGATTTTAATACGAAGACCATGAATGTGTGTATGTATATATATATAATTATTACCCTGTTTTTTGATTGATAGGAGATTGTTGTTTTATCTCAGAATGGGGGATGTTACAGTTCCTGCTATCCGTGAGGCTTCACAGAACCCTTCCCTGCCATTTCTGGAGTTTTAGGGGCTGTTTTGTAATTTTTAAAGTGTTTAGTGTAATTTTTGTTTAGTTATCTTTTATTTTGTATAATTTGTAGTGTGTAAGAAAAAAAGAAAAAAGAAAAAAGAAAAAAATATAGTAAAAGTGTATGTGTGTGTGTGTTTGTATTTGTTTTATGGATTTATTATTTTATTTTCGTGATAAAATTGCAAAGAGTTAAGAAGAATTTAATATTTTGATTTGCTCACGATCAAGAATTATGAACTTACACATAAGTCGTATTTCTAATATCCGATGAAAAGATAAAATTTTTAAAACTTCCTTAACACATCAAAGCCACGAAGCAGCTTACCTCAGGTAGGGTGCGTTAGGGGTGCTAATACCTTCCCTAACCACAACCAGTCCCTTACTCGTGAATCTCTGACAAGACCAGCACGCCCGGGTTTTCTAGTAGCCCTCCATTAAATACTAGGTGCTGACTCCCAACGAACCAATCAATCAATAGAATTAAAAAATTGCCAGCCGATGCCGCGCAAGTGACATGCGGCAGAATGGCGACTCCACTGGGACGATACTGTTTTCGACATTATTGGACTAAGCTTTGTGTTTTTGATGTGTTTAAGTTTTTGCATTTTTGTCTTGTTTTATTTTTGTTTTATCCATGCATTTTTAGAATTGTTTCATGCATCACCTGTATTTATTTTTGAAAGCACACACAAGCTTTTAGGTTAGGTGGGGAATTAGCGATCTGCCCTATGACTATTGGTCAGGGTTCAGATGCGTGAAATACCGAACTCATATCTGAGTGCCTGCTTGGTAATGGTGGGTATACATACCTTAAACATTTCTTGCAACGCCCCTATACTGTCTTTATAAAGATCGTCACTGGACAGATATAAGACCCTTTTGAGACCAGGTAAAAAACCGAACCATGTTCACATAATGAATAAAACCTGTCCTTAGGTTGTATGTGCTATTTTTATTTGCATTAGGGCAAACCCTTCTTAAAGCATCTTAAACTTAAGACTTGTGGGTGACACAATCGTCGTCACTCAGAAAATTTTCATTGTAGAGTTTGGGCAAGAATCACGATTCCTGTTTCATCATACAAGAGTTACGACCATATATCACCCCTCGAAGTGCGAGTTCATCATATACTGGACTGAAAAAAAATGGAAAATGAAGAAAGAGGTTGGCGAGAGACCGATTGTCAAAAGGAAATTGAGAGCATCAAATGTGACGTAGCTGTACTCGATCTACTTAAACAAGTGCTAAACTTCAAGAGTGGCAAGGGAATGTCTGTACAGCCTCGTGTGGAAGCATTGTCAGTCCATGTCCCACATAAGAAAAAATAATGAACTCGTTTTCTCAGCACTCCACCAGTGGAGGCCATAAACACTGAAGTGGCACCCCCTCTCCTTCATTTCAGTCATGAACGGCAGCGACGCCTTCAGTAATCAGCAAAAGACAATCTCCTTTTTGGTCCAGTCGCACTGTTAATTGTTCACCGACTCCCCATCTTTCAATGGCACCCAATAGCTGTTAGCCTTTCATGCCATGAATAAAGGGCTTCTTTCTAGCCATATCTGTTGTGAACTCCATTCCAATCCAGCAACACAGGATGTTGGTATGAAAAACATGACTTTACATTGAACATCAACGTACCAGAGCTTTCTCGACTGAGATCTGTTTGTGGCTCTGCCAGTGAGGAATCCAAGAAGGAATGAAGTAGTTCCAGAAACCATTGACATAATTAAAATGCAGAAGTAGAGAAAAGAGACATGACTAAACTGAAAAACATGAAGAAGACTGAAACTTCAACAGAGTAGAACTCCCTTTATTGGTGTTTGTTTGTTGCACCACGAGTGAGGAATCAAAGAGGAGACAAAGAATTTCAGATTCATCACTCTTCTAAGTAGAGACAAGGTATGATTCCACGTGTCGGCAGCGGTGGTGTTGTGCGCTACCAAGATTACCTAGCTGTTGGGAGGTTCCAACAATCCTCAAACAGCCATAACAACATTAGAGGATTGACATTATGTTGCTGTAAGGATTGCCGAAGGAATTGAACAAGCTATGAAGAGAGGAAAGATTGAAAGATCTACCATGGATTCCAGAATAGTTATGAGAGTTGAATTAGAAGATGACTCTCAATTGAGAAACCTCAATTATTTTGCCTAGTCAGGTCTTTCCATAACATCAACTGCTCAAATGTCTTTGCCAAGATTGACATCTGCCATATTCCAGATCAAGTTTGGAACCAGCATCTGCCAGATTCCAGACTTGTTGCCTCGACTCCGTTAAATCACATGCAACCACTGTTTCCTAGGTGGTATAATCCAGACGAGATGTGAATATCATTGTGGGTTCCTTGACCATTACAATTGAACAGTTGCAAGAATTTTAAGAATCAAGACTGGATGATGTTGAGCAAGAAACGAGTTGAGTTTGTGAAAGATGATGTCATCGACCGTATTGTCACTAGAACATCCTCAAATTGACAAAAGATCAAAAAGGCTTGACAAAGCACAAATATTGCCAGAAAAGCTGATCCAAGAATGGTGCTGAATTGTCAATCATTTTGTTATGGATTGTTGCCATTGTGCATTTTGTTTTGGGGTGACATCTCATCCTTGAACGAAATCTGTCTTTCCTTTGTCTTCCTGTTGTTTTGAAATCAAGAGATGCTTCTTTCAAAGGGTATTTTGACAAAATATTTTGATCAAACTCCAACATGCAAAATTAAGGCTAGTCAATCCTAATAGATTAAAAGTATTTTGATTGTAGAAATGAATTGATATTTATTAAAATGACAAGATAAACAATATGAGGTGACCAAACAAATTTTGAGCTCACGCATGAAATTGAACTACCTATAATGTAGCTAAATTTTAGCGGTATGCATAATAACATGTAGTGGATTCGGTAGTTATGGACTCGCGAATCATTATTCTTACAAGTCCAAATCATTACACTGGATGGGGTCAAAATTTATCGGTTCTAACTGATCTTGCTTGAAATGAGAAAAGGCCATCTTTGTTCATCCCTTCGCTTTCTAAAGATATATATCCCTTGTAATCCCCATTTGAGCTTGATAGAATATTTCTTTTCAAAAAAAAAACCTGACTAGGATCACACCCCACACTAGGGGCAAATAAGAGATATTTTGAAGACACTGATAGAATCAATGGATAAAAGAGAGGCTAGGAACAAAAGTTCAATAATTAAGAAAGACCTAGAATAAAAAAGAAGCCATAGACTGGGGGTATGTGAGAAAACTTTGAGGAAGGCTATAAAAAAAAAGAGCGAAAATTGCCAACACTTAAAGGCAAGTCAAAGATCAAGGAAGGAGAATGCCTATCAAGTCTAGAAAGAGTAAAAGATGTTTCAATTAAGAAAAGAAACAGCATACGCCAAAAGTCAATGCTAGAAAAAATACAGAGTTACAAACATTGTTTTTTTGTATCAATGATGAAGCCTCTAATGATTAGATTGGTTATTCATCAAGGAAGAAGTTGGATTTGCTCTATGACCTATGTTAAGAGAATTCTGATATTTGAAGTTAACAAAGTTATATGTCAACTTTCTCTACAAAGACAACAAGAGAAAGATAATTGATGAATAGGTAATGTTGATCCTAAGTCTTTAAAACCCCTAAACACCTTTCTAAGCTTGTGAATTTCCCTTTCTTTCTAGCCATGAACCATAGCCTACATTATATGCTTTTAAAAGCCCTTTTCAATCAAGTTAGCAATCTGAACCGATAAATGACGCTTTCAAAACTGGAAGAGCTTTTCTATAAGGGTCGTGACTTCATGAATTAAGCTACTGGTTATTATGCATGTTGATAAAATGAATGCTAAGAAAAGAAACAACCTTTCTTGATAAAGCCTGAGCATCTTGTTTTTGAAATTCACAAAAAATATCACCTCATCACAAACCATCAAAAAAAAATATACATAAAATAAGAGTTTAAAGTGTATCGCACCCGACATCGCGGCGACCCTTAAAATAATCGCTTATTAGGGAAAAAGAACAAATTTCTGGCATCTTGCTCTTTTAGGAAAAAGGTCTTGTTTAAGGAGTCGCCATCTAGTATTAAGGTCACTAGGAACCCCAACTGGTCAACAGAGATTCTATGGTACGGGACTGGTTACGTAAAAGGAAAGATATTATCACCCCTTAAACGTTTTACCAAAGGCAGACTGCATTGCTGATTTTGTCTTAAATTGCTAAACATTTATTTATTTATGCTATGATGATTTGTTTATAATATTCCTGAATCTGGCGCCAGTGAATATTCAATCTTGAATAATTCCAACTCTGGCATTGGTAAAAATTCCACCATAAATAATTCCAACTCTGGTGTTGGTAAAAATTCCACCACGAATAATTCCAACTCTGACGTTGGTAAAAATTCGTAGCTATGAAAACAAAATAAATTTAAATCAATATTTTTATTCCTGACTCTAGTGTCAGTGAATAAACAAACAAAATAAATTTATTTTTACACATGCATAATTTTTTAATTTTTTCTTGCTAAATAAAAATACAATGAATAATATAAATTTAAACCGGTATTTTTATTCCTGGCTCTAGCATCAGTGAATAAACCAATAAATTTATATTATTTTTATTAATGCATACTCATTTTATTATTATTATTTTTATTTTTTTATTTTTTTTATTTTTTATTTTGGGTTGGGCCCAGCTCAGCCCATGTGGCTGGGCTGGACCCAGCAGGCCTAACCGGGTCACAGGCTTGACCTGACTGGCCATTGAAAGCACGCGTGAACTTATTCACACGTGCAGAGTAGTGAATTAATTATAATTCACTTGCTACTGTAGCAAGTGAATTATAATACAGGAGGGTAGAGATGAGGGACGACTTACCTAGTGCAGCAAGGAGTAGCCGGAGACGATGGCGCACTATGTTGGACGAACGACTGCCTCCTCTTGTTCTTCCTCTCTTCTTCCTTCTCTTCCTCCTTTTCTTCCCCGGTTCATCCTTGTATTTCTTTCCTGGAGTGCCCTGTTTCTGGTGCAATGGCTGCCAAAGATAGAGCTCTGGAGTTGCTGCTTCTAGAGGCAACGAAACGGTTGTGACGCTGGTGGTGACCCTTGTCTACTGCTTTCCTTGGTCTTCCTTATGTTCTTCCTCTGCTCAGGACATCAACGATGGTGATGAAGATGTTAGGTGCTGTCGGTTGAATGGACGCTTGCTCCCCTGTTTCTGTTTTTCTGCATGCGTCTTCCCTATTTTTCCTTTCCTAAGCTGTTGGTTGTGATATTATTGGAAAACAAAGACGTAGACGAAGATGATGGTCGATGGCGATGGAGGTCTGAACTCAGGAGATGGAGGTTCTTCCCCTGCGTTTTTCTTGTTGTTGTTCGTCTCTGTGTCTTTTTTCTATTCTCTGTTCTGGGTTTCCAGTGGCTTTTCGGTTCTGCCCTCTCCTTGGTTCTGTTTCTTTCTTCTTTTTTTTCTCAGATCTACTATTTTTTTTATCCTCTAGGTATTTGTTTCCCCCCTGCCATTCATCCCAAAGTTTTCTTTTTTGTCCCCTTGTGTTATTCATCCTCCTCAGCTTTTTATTCGTTTCGTTATCTCCCCCTCTGTTTCTTTTTTTTTTTTATTCTGTCTCTCGCTCCTCGTGATGAAGAACAGAGGTCTCTGTTCTCTCCTTCTCTTTTCTTCATCCCCTGCTCGTTCCCCTATTTTCTAGGTTTTTTCTATGGGTTTTGCTTGTGTTCCCCTGGTTCACTTCCCCCCCCTTTCAGTCCCCAGTTTTTCTTCCTTTTTCCCCCTTTTTGTTTACGGTCCCCTTCCCTGCGCGGTTCTGTGATTCCCTCTCCTTTTATAAGGCCAGAACTGGTGGTAACGGCCGCCTTCAATGAGTAAGCGTTGCTGCCAACGGATGAAACGTTGCAGAGGAAGAAGACGGTGAATACTCGCTGCAAAACAACCCCGTTTTCTAGCTCTAAAGGCTGCTTTCAATTTGGTCCCTGGAATTCTTATAATTTTGCAATCAAGCCCCTGGTTAAAACATAATTGGATCCTTGCATTTCCGCGCCATTTTCAAGCTAGTCCTTGGGTTTTAATGTTTGCAATTTGGACCCCAATTAAACCCCAAACTTTGATATTTTTTCAATTAAGTCCTTGATTTCATTAATTAAATTAATTTCAAGCTTAATTAAGTCTCAAAACTTATCAATTCTCCAATTAAACCATTAATTGGATTAATTAAATTAATTCCAAGCTTAATTAAGTCTTAAAACTTATCAATTCTCCAATTAAAACCTTGATTGGATTAATAAAATTAATTCCAAGCTCAATTAAGTCTCAAAACTTATCAATTCTCCAATTAAAACCTTGATTGGATTAATTAAATTAATTTTAAGTCTCAAAACTTATCAATTCTCCAATTAAACCCTTGATTGGATTAATTAGATTAATTTCAAAGTTTAATTAATTCTCAAAACTTATCAATTCTCCAATTAAACCCTTGATTGGATTAATTAGATTAATTTCAAAGTTTAATTAAACCCCAAAACTTATCAATTCTCCAATTAAACCCTTGATTGGATTAATTAGATTAATTTCAAAGTTTAATTAAACCCCAAAACTTCCAATCATGTTGCCCTTAACCCAAATTTTAATTCATTCTTCATTTATTTCATTTTACTTGTTTTTCATCATTATTATTTTTTTTATCATCATTTTTTATCCTTTTTAGTAAATAAAATAATAATAATTAAAATAAAAATGGTCAAAATTGGGTTATGACAAAGTGGACACAAAGAACCATGGGAAATGCCATTTTAATCTTGCAACGGGTCAATTTCTATTTTCAAAATACAAGACAATCAAAGAACTACATTGAATGACGCGTGTTGGGTCTTTGACCAAAAAGCTTGATTTTTAAAAGATCTTTTCCAAAACTGATATCTCTTTGATTTCATTTCAACAATTAGACTTGAATAGACATGACCTTTGAAGTATGAGATTTGATTCCAGAACAAGAAAGATTGTCAAACAAAGAAGAAAATTAATTCAGTCTGCGGAATCCTTGACATGAAATGATATCAACTCTTCTCAACACTCCTTGAAAAGTTGAGACACCTTGGGGCAATACAGTAGATCCTAAGAAGGAAAACAAATAGTATTCATATCAGCTGTGGGGCAAAGAAAGATGATTAAATAAAGAATCAGTGAACGGGGGACAATGTGGTTCAAAGAAGGATAATCAATGAACGAGCACATTCAGATCACACCGGGGGCAATATTGTTCAAAAACATTCCATGATCTAGTGAACTCCAGTAGCAGTTGAAAACAACACTGCACTTAAGGGACAACCTCGTATCTTCATCCTGGGGTTATCCTTTGAAACATGGCTATAAAAGATGTTATCGTATAGTTGCATTTGAATGAATGCCAGAAAGATGCATACCACCAAGATTGACTATGGGACCATCTATTTTGAAGCTCAAAGTTGCACTTCACGGCATGAATATGGGTGATAAATTGAACATCATTGATGAGGTCAATACATTTCTTTTTACAATTTGATTCAACAAGATAAGAGGAATCCATGTAGAAGAACATTGAGCTTACAACGTTGAGCCTTGTACTGCAAGTTATGAGATGCATGTCTGAATGACTAGATAGTTTCCAAGAAGACTGATGATAATATATACTTGAAGAGTATTGTTTCAACTTAAGGCAAGTTCATGACTGATTGACAATCTTGATGGGTGTTGGCACAATGCGCACAATCAATGAGAGAACAATTCACAGGATAATCCAGAAGATGAATGATCGGTTAAGCTCATTCGTGATGAATCAAGCAACACCACACTTGGGGGCACACTTATGCTTAATAAACAATGAGAGCAGTAATCATTGAGGACAACCCGGATAGGCACGACTTTTATAGTTGAGTGGATGACTAGCACATGAACGGGCCAGTACATGCAAAGAGCAAATAAGGCTTTTGGATAGCAAACAAAGGCACACTATGACGATGGAACATCAAAGAGGGGGGACCTATATTCCAAATCAGGTAAGAATGCATGCATGTCATCTAACCTCAAAACAATCCACAATTGTTTTTTGAATTATTATAGGAAAAATCCTCAATGAGGTCCAACAAAATTATGGAAAAAGAAAGCAAGCATTGCATTGATGATAACAAAGAATCGGTTTTGTTCATGGAGTAATAAGAAGATGAGATGAACCTTACCATTAGGAAAATCTCAAAGAAATGAAAAGGTCAACCATGCAATCATGAAGCATCGAGTTTTCAAGCCCTGCGTTAGGAATTATTAGGAAGCACCAAGTTTTCCAGCCCTTCTCCTGTCATCCCTTCAGGACTTCACCAGGTAAGTTTTCCAGCCCTTTTCCAACCATACAATGAGACCACACTTCATATTTTTTCCATCTGGGTGGGTCACCCATTACAACGAGATTGCTTTTCACATTCTTTCCACTTGGGTAGGTCATCCATTACAATGAGACCACTTTTTACACATTTTCTTTATTTTTGGTTAAAAAAAGGTCCCTAGAAGGGATCTCGGTAGCTTTGGTTAAAGGGAATCGCTAGATGGGATTTCAGGTTGACCGAGTTGCACATTTTCTTTGGTTTTAGTTAAAAGAGGTCGCCAGATGGGATCTCAGATGGCTTTGGTTAAAGGGAATCGCTAGATTGGATTTCAGGTTGACCGAGCTGCACATTCTTTGGTTTCAGTTAAAGGAGGTTGCCAAATGGGATCTCTGGTAGCATTGGTTAAAGGGAATCGTTAGATGGGATTTCAGGTTGACCGAGCTACACATATTTTTTGGTTCTGGTTAAAGGGGATCGCCAGATGGGATCTCAAGTTAGCCCAACCACACACAGGATATTGGTTCTGGTTAAAGGGGATCGCCAGATGGGATTTTAGGTTGACCGAGCTACACATATTTTTTGTTCTAGTTAAAGGGGATCGCTAGATGGGATCTCAGGTTAGCCCAACCACACACAAGATATTGGTTCTGGTTAAAGGGGATCGCTAGATGGGATCTCAGGTTAGCCCAACCATACAGATTTTGGTTTTGGTTATAGGGGATTGGCCAAATGGGATCTCAGGTTAGCCAAACCACACATAGGATATTGGTTCTGGTTAAAGGGGATCGCCGGATGGGATATCAGGTTAGCCCAACCACACAGATTTTGATTCTAGTTAAAGGGGATCGCCGAATGGGATCTCAGGTTAGCCCAACCATACAGATTTTGGTTCTGGTTAAAGGGGATCGACCAAATGGGATCTCAAGTTAGCCCAACCACACACAGGATATTGGTTCTAGTTAAAGGGGATCGCTAGATGGGATCTCAGGTTAGCCCAACCACATGTAGATTTTGGTTCTAGTTAAAAAAGATTGTCGGATGGGATCTTAGGTTAGCCCAACCACACAGATATTGGTTCTGGTTAAAAGGGATCGCCGGATGGGATCTCAGGTTAGCCCAACACGCAAATTTAGGTTTTGGTTCAAGAAAATCGCCAGATGGGATCACAGGTTAACAAGAAAAAAAGAGAGAGTAAGGTCTTTAGATGATGTGGATCATTCAGCAAGTTAGTAAGACAAGACGACAAGTTTTCTTTACAAAGCTTACTATGCAAAACATTAAGGAGTTTTCCTTCGTAGGCATTGTAAAGAGAAGGCATCTGTTGCTACCCAATTTTTTACCTATGTTTTGATAAATTTTTAGAAAAATCCAAAAATAGTGAAAAACAGTGATAAATCTTTTTTAGCATTTTTAGCATCGTCTCAAAAGAATTTAAATTTTCAATGATATTTGGAACGCATTCAACTTTTAACGTGTTATTTTTAAAATCACCGATTTTCCTCATTCAGTTGATGTTGATAAGAAAAATCCAAAAAAATAAGAAAAATCAAATTTACAAAAAAAAAAAGAAGAAGTTGAGGGACCAAGTTTGAAAACCTAGTAATATTTTTACCTATAAATACAAGTTTCTACAACACACACAAGGGGAGGAGGTAATTTTGAAACATTAGAGAAACATACAAAAAGAAAAAACCTAACCCTAAACCCATCACTTTCAAAGTCAGCAGCCGCACCCCTCTCGCTGACCTTTTTTTTCCTCTCCGAAGCCGTCGCACGTTCCACTGTCTCCTCCCACTCTCCCTTGCCCTCTGCCAAACAAACCAGACCCCCATTTGTTCCCTCTCATCGAGACCATCCACATTTCCCCTAGACCAATGCCATTTCCTTCTCCCTCAGCTCCCTCATGCCACTCCCTTCCTCCAGCGCCACTCTCATCTCCAGACCCGATAAAAGCCCCCACAGACTAGCGATCAGACCCCTCTCACAGAACCCAAGTCAGCTTTCCTCTTCTTCCTCAATCTCCTCCACCCAATAGCCCGACAGTCGTTTCCATCCCGCACAGAGAACCCGCTGGCCACAAACAAGCTCTCTTCCTCGGCCAACCATTCCCCAGCTCTGATCGACCTCTCTCTTGGCCACCGTGAATAGACCACCCTCTCATTCTCCTCTCAGCTTGTTTTCGCCATCAGCAGCAGCGTCCCCCATGGACCCGAATCGGTCCGCCACTCCTTCCTCCTCAGCTCTTTCAGTTGCTCCTGTCTTTGCTAAACAGAGACCCAGCTCTTGCCGGCCAGCAGTTGAGACACATGGCGCCCACAGACCGCCACCGCTAGACCTGCCATCGGCAGAAGAAAAATGAACTGGGAGGAAAAGAGAATAGAAGTGAAACAGATCTAAACAAAGATTAAAATCGACTGGCTTGTGTGTTTTTCTTCTGTTGCAGGTGACGATGGGTGTCACCGCCGCCGGGGAGGGAAAAGGAGAAGAAGTTGAGCCAGACCCACCCATTTTCCAATGAATTCTCGCTGCAACACGTGGAGGAGATGCGTCGCCACTATTCCTACTGTCCCTGAGGCTTCACAGAACCTTTCCCTGCAATTCTTGGAGTTTTAGGGGCTGTTTTGTAATTTTTAAAGTGTTTAATGTAATTTTTGTTTAGTTTTTTTCAATTTTGTATAATTTGTTGTGTAAGAAAAAAAGAAAAAAGAAAAAAAAATATAGTAAAAGTGTATGTGTATATGTGTGTTTGTATTTGTTTTATAGATTTATTATTTTATTTTCATGATAAAATTGCAAAGAGTTAAGAAGAATTTAATATTTTGATTTGCTCACGGTCAAGAATTATGAACTTACACGTAAGTCGTATTTCTAATATCCGATGAAAAGACAAAATTTTTAAAACTTCTTTAACAAATCAAAGCCACGAAGCAACTTACCTCAGGTAGGGTGTGTTAGGGGTGCTAATACCTTCCCTAATCACAACCAATCCCTTACCCATGAATCTCTGACAAGACCAATGTTGTAACCCATTTTTAGGTCCCCACAAAAATAATAAATAAATAATAAGTAATTTTTAATAAATAAATAAATAAAATTCGTGTGGTTACTGTTCATCATCTTCCCCGTGAAGCTGTCCGGGTAGCCCTTTTGCAAGCGCGTTTAATGCCTCGTTTGTTCCCCAAAATTGACAACTCATGCACCAAAATGGCCACCTTAAAACCCCTCTATCACCGAGAATTGTCCGCTCGAGCCTATAAACGCCAAAACGGCTCCGTTGAGTGGCTCAAAGTGGCCACTTCGGGCAGTTCACAGCCTTGAGCTGCCAAATTTGGCAGCTCGAGGTGCACACTTTGAGCCAAGGTTGAGATGCTTCCCAACTGAATCAAGGGCTAAAATTTTTCCCCAACGTAGACAAGATTGCCCTCTTCCACAGCCTATAAATAGAGTCGGACTTTATGGTCTGAAGGAGGAGAAAATCGGGTCCAAAGTAAGCCAAAAAACCAGCCTTCCTCTTCCTGCTGCAGAGTTTCTTCTTTTCTTCCTCTTCCAGCTGCAACCGTTCCACCACCAAACAGAGCCACCCACAGCTTCTCCACCATTAGCTCCACCACAGGTAGCTATCCTCTCAGCCAGCCATCGCCGCCACGCCAGGTCGCAATTATAGAGTAAACCAAACACCGGGGGAAGGGGAAGGGGACCACCTGGCGTGGCGGCGATGGCTGGTTGGGAGGATAGCTACCTGTGGTGGAGCTAGTGGTGGAGAAGCTATGGGTGGCTGGAACGGTGGCAGCTGGAAGAGGAAGAAAAGAAGAAACTCTGCAGCAGGAAGAGGAAGGCTGGTTTTTTGGCTTACTTTGGACCCGATTTTCTCCTCCTTCAGACCATAAAATCCGACTCTATTTATAGGCTGTGGAAGAGGGCAATCTTGTTTACATTGGGGAAAAATTTCAGCCCTTGATTCAGTTGGGAAGCATCTCAACCGTTGGCTCAAAGTATGCACCTCGAGCTGCCAAATTTGGCAGCTCCAGGCTGTGAATTGCCCGAAGTGGCCACTTTGAGCCACTCAACGGAGCCGTTTTGGCGTTTATAGGCTCGAGCAGACAATTCTCGGTGATAGAGGGGTTTTAGGTGGCCATTTTGGTGCATGAGTTGTCAATTTTGGGGAACAAACGAGGCATTAAACGCGCCTGCAAAAGGGCTACCCGGACAGCTTCACGGGGAAGATGATGAACAGTAACCACACGAATTTTTTTATTTTTTTTATTTTTTTTTAAATTACTTATTATTTATTTATTATTTTTGTGGGGACCCAAAAATGGGTTACAACAGATGCCCCCTCTTTATAAAGCTTACGGAGCAGGGGTTTTGCGCAGTAAGATTTATAAAGATAAACCAAAACTTAACTCCCGAAACTGATTTGGTTAGAGCTTGATCGATCTGAAACTTTGTCTTTATAGCAATCCTCCTCAGTCCCAAAAAAAACTATGATCAAAATTTAGTCATCTCGAGATCCCTATCTGGCGATCCTTTGCATTCTTACTTCAACTTGATTAACATGGAATTCCATCCGAGATCCCTTCTGGCAATCTCTAAAAAGTCATATTTGTAGTTTGGCCAACCTGAAATCCCATCTGGCGATTTCCCTTAGCCAAAGCTAAAATCGGTATTACGGTTGAGTTAACCTGAGATCCCTTCTGGCGACCTCTTTAAACCAAAAACTATAATTGTAGCTTACTCAACTTGGAATCCCATCTGGCGATTCCCTTTTAACAAAACTGAAATATGAGGTCCCTTCTGGCGACTTCCTTTGACCAATATCGAAATACGAGATCCCTTCTGGCAATCTCCTTTAATCAACTTGGAATCCCATCTGGCGATTCCTTTTAACCAACATGAAATATGAGGTCCCATCTGGCGACCTCTTTTGACCAACATCAAAATACGAGATCTCTTATGGCGATCTCGAACAACTTGGAATCCCATCCGGTGATTCCTTTTAACCAAAACTAAACTCTGTGGGGTTGGGTTAACCTGAGATCCCATCTAGCGATCTCTTTTACCCACAACCAAAACAAAAATATGTGTGGTCTCATTGTGATGGGTGACCTACCCGAGTGGAGAAGGGGGAGAGCGGTCTCATTCTTATGGGTGACCTACCCAGGGGGAAGAATGGCCTCATTATTATGAGTGACCTACCCATGTAAAAAAAAAGATGGAGAATGGTCTCATTCTAATGGGTGACCTACCCAGAAAAAAAATGATGGTCTCATTGTGATAGGTGACTTACCCAAGTGGAAAAGGAAAGAGTGGTCTCATTCTTATGGGTGACCTACCCAGGGGGAAGAATGGCCTCATTATTATGGGCGACCTACCCAAGTAAAAAAAAAAGATGGAGAATGGTCTCATTCTAATGGGTGACCTACCCAGAAAAAAAAATGATGGTCTCATTGTGATAGGTGACTTACCCAAGTGGAAAAGGAAAGAGTGGTCTCATTCTTATGGGTGACCTACCCAGGGGGAAGAATGGCCTTATTATTATGGGTGACCTACCCAAGTAAAAAAAGAGATGGAGAATGGTCTCATTATAATGGGTGACCTACCCAGAAAAAAAATGATGGTCTCATTGTGATGGGTGACCTACCGAAGTGGAAAAGGAAAGAGTGGTCTCATTCTTATGGGTGACCTACCCAGGGGGAAGAATGGCCTTATTATTATGGGTGACCTACCCAAGTAAAAAAAGAGATGGAGAATGGTCTCATTCTAATGGGTGACCTACCCAGAAAAAAAATGATGGTCTCATTGTGATGGGTGACCTACCCAAGTGGAAAAGGAAAGAGTGGTCTCATTCTTATGGGTGACCTACCCAGGGGGAAGCATGGCCTCATTATTATGGGTGACCTACCCAAGTAAAAAAAATGGAGAATGGTCTCATTCTAATGGGTGACCTACCCAGAAAAATGTTGGTCTCATTGTAATGGATGACCCACCCAAATGTAAAAGAAAATAGCGGTCTCATTGTAATGGGTGACCTACCCAAGATAAAGAAAAGAATGGTCTCCTTGTAATGGGTGACCTATCCAGGTGGAAGAATGGTCTCATTGTAATGGGTGACCCACCCAGATAAAAAAAACATGGAGAATTGGTCGCATTGTAATGGGTGACCTACCCAGAAAAAATGTTGACAATGGCTCAAAGGCGCATTTGAAAGGAGGTAGGGTTAAAAAAAAACGCACTACCTGAATGGTGGTGGCTCAAAGGCACACTCGGAATGAGGTAGAGTTAGAAAATACACTACCCAAGAAGTGAGGGCTCAAAGGCACGCTCAAAATGAGGTAGGGTTAGAAAACGCACTACCTGAGAAATGGTGATGAAACACCAATCTGACAAATGTTGAAAGCAATGCATTATGGTCAATATGCATGTATGTTTTTGTTACCTATCTTGGAAACATAGGTCCCCCTTCCGTTGTAAACTTCTTCAAGCTCTTGTTTCCATTTGTTTGTCCAACCTTTTCTCATGAACCGAAATATACTTCATATCCTCTTAGTGAAGAGATCTCTGGTTCCTTATGGGGCCTTTTCTTGCTCCATTAAGTATTGTGCTTTATTATTATTTCAAAAGGAAAACTCAAAAGATTTGGTTTTGTTCATGAAAACTGAAACTTTCAATGCAATTAGCAATTGTCATAAAAGATGCTTTTTTAGAAGTTTTTATTATGATACCCCTTTGGGCTTTGGTTCACTATGGACCACTATGTGCACTTCGTGCACTTCTTGCCCCCTAGTGTGGTGTGCAAAAAAAATGTCAAGTTTAGATTTGATTTGGTTCTCTCCAATTGATGGAGTCATCTCCTTAGTCACGCGTAAAAAAAGTTCTTTTAAGTAAAAGATTTCAAATGCTATGAGATCATATGTTTTATGAAAAAAAGATTCTTTACAAAGAGAATTCATGGCTGAACTTTAATTTATTGATTGGAAAATTACGAAATACATCAAACGTAATATTTCCTTACAGATTCAGAATTCACGGGCCTAACTAGATCTTCTCCATCCATTCTAGATAACAATAAAGCTTCTCCCGATAACGCTTTCTTTACCACTAAAGGGCCCTCATTGTTTGGCGTCCATTTACTTTGATCTTCTCCTGGTAAAAGACAACATTTTCTTCAATATAAGATCTCCTTCGTGGAATCCTCAAGGTTGAATCTTCTTGTTGTATGATTTGGCCATCCTTCTTTGATAAAGTTGATGATGACAGATTGCGGCTATCCTCTTTTCACTTATCAGATTCAACTGTTCACATTTAACCTTCTCCCATTCTACCTCTTCTAGCTCAAAGTCTATCAATACTTTTAATGAGGGGATTTCCACTTTTAAAAGCATCACCGCCTCCATTCCATATACCAACATTTACGAGGTGGATCCTATTAAGGTTCGAATTGCGGTGTGATATGCATGAAGGGCAAATGACAACATCTCATGCCAATCCTTATAGGTGACTACCATCTTCTGCATAATCTTTTTGATATTCTTGTTAGCAGCTTCTACCGCACCATTCATCTTTGGTCTATATGGTGAAGAATTGCAATGCTTGATTTTCCATTTAGTGCAGAGCTCCATTATCATCTTGCCGTTGAAATTCTAGGCATTATCAGTTATAATTTTTTCTAGTGGACCAAACCGACATATCAAATCTCTCTCAATAAATTTCTTCACCACTTTTTTTGCTTCACATGAGCAAATGACCTAGCTTCTACCCATTTTGTGAAGTAGTCAATAGCCACGAGAATAAACCTATGACCATTGCTGGCTTTTGGGTTTACAGGTCCAATCACATCAATTCCCCACATCGCGAAGGGCCACGGAGATGTCAAGTTAAACAGAGGAGCCGGAGGGGCATTGATTTTGTCACTGTATACTTGGCACTTATGACATTTTCGGACATAGTCGATGCAATCCTTCTCTAATGTCATCCAGAAGTACCCGACTCTTTGTATCTTCCTAGCCATCACATGTCCACTAGCATAGGTTGAGCAAATCCCTTCATGGACTTCCCGTAACGTGCTTTTTGCCTCAAACTCATCCAAACATCTCAACAAAGTCCCGTTAGATGATTTCTTATACAAAATCTCCCTATCAAGATAAAAATCCATTGCCAACCTCCTCAAGGTCTTCTTGTCGATTTTGGATGCCCCCATGGGATATGCCTGGTTTTGGATGAAATTCTTGATATCATAGTACCAAGGGTTTCCATCCACTTTTCTTTCAATTGAGCAACCATGAGCTAAGTTATCAATGTGTACTAGTTGTATCTTGTGCCCACAGTCTATTCTAGCCATAGAAGCTGGCGTGACCAAAGCGTCAGAATGGTTTCTTTCCTTCCCTAGATAGGTGAACTTTATTTCCTCAAATTCCCTAACCAATTTAGATAGGTATTCTTAGTAAGGTCTTATCTTCTCATCCTTGGTTTGCCATTCTCCTTTTACTTGGCAAATGATCAGCATTGAGTCTCCATACACATCTATCTTTTTTATGTTCATCTCTAATGCAGCCTCTAAACCAAGAATGCAAGCTTCATACTCAACCGTGTTGTTGGTGCACCCGAACTGCAGCTTAACTGAAACCAGATACTGCTTCTTATCAGGAGAGATTATCACTGCACCCGCTCCTTTACCACATACATTTACAACACCATCAAAATACATAACCCACCAATCTGATTTCTCTTCCTCGAATGCAAACACATCTTCATCGAGAAAGTCAAAGTTTAATGGCTCATAATCTTCCATAGCATGGTCAGCCAGGTGATCGGCAATAACACTCCCTTTCACGGCTTTTCTTGTCATATATACTATGTCATACTCAGCCAAAAGAACTTGCCATCTTGCAATTCAGCTAGATAGATAAGGCTTTTCACAAATGTACCTCAATGGGTCTAATTTGGAAATTAACCATGTAGTGTGATACAACATATACTGACGTAATCTCTTTGTAGCCCATGTTAGTGCGCAACAAAGCTTTTCAATCACAGTATACCTAGACTCACATTC
Source organism: Populus tomentosa (assembly GCA_018804465.1). Lineage (NCBI taxonomy): Eukaryota > Viridiplantae > Streptophyta > Magnoliopsida > Malpighiales > Salicaceae > Populus > Populus tomentosa. The sequence continues at coordinate 2,294,769 of CM031989.1, forward strand.
CGTGAACTTCTTGCTTAGGTAATAAATGGCCCTTTCCTTCCTTCTGGTTTCATCATGTTGCCCAAGCACACATCCCATTGTTGTTTCGGTTACTGTTAGGTATAATATCAATGGCCTTTCTGGTACAGGAGGAACAAGCAAAGGTGGATTTAACAAGTACTGCTTGATTTTCTCAAAAGCCTCATCACACTCTTCATTCCATATTCCAGGGTTCTTCTTCCTTAACAAACGAAAGATCGAGTCACAAGTCGCGGTTAATTGGGATATAAATCGAGCGATGTAATTCAACCTTCCTAAGAACCTCCTTACATCCTTCTTAGTCTTGGGAGTTGGCATAAGTTGAATAGCCTTTACTTAATCAGGGTCCACTTCTATCCCTTTGTCACTCATCATAAATTCCAACAACTTCCTAGATTTCACCCTGAATGAACACCTTGCATGGTTAAGCCTCAACTTGTACTTTCTTAGCCTTTCAACTAATTCCTTCAATATTTGGACATGATTCTCTCCCTCTCTAGGTCATGTCATCCACATATACTTTAATCTCTTTTTGCATCATGTTGTGAAATAAAGTTACCATGGCACTTTGGTAGGTGGCCCCAACGTTCTTTAACCCAAATGGCATGACTTTATAGCAAAAGGTTCCTCATGGTGTTACAAAGGTTTATCCTCTACTTTCTTCATCACCCACATCTATGGTTTAACTAATTCCTTCAATATTTGGACATGATTCTATCCCTCTCTAGGTCATGTCATCCACGTTTACTTTAATCATGTTGTGAAATAAAGTTACCATGGCACTTTGGTAGGTGGCCCCAACATTCTTTAACCCAAATAGCATGACTTTATAGCAAAAGGTTCCTCATGGTGTTACAAAGGTTTATCCTCTGATTTCTTCATCGCCCACATCTATGGTTTCAAGCTCCTCTCTAGCGGGTTTTCAAGATTGTTCATGTTGTTCGTATTAATTTTTGTGAATCCCCTAATGTTATTTTCCTCTCATTCTTCTTCTTCTACAACTAATATGTATTCTTTAAAGTTTGGCCATGCATTCTAAGTGTACAGTGCAGGTGTTGTTATGAAAGATCCATTTTGAAAACGAAAAGTGTTGTGTAAAAACATCAAGATGAACTTTTGAAAATGCATGATCTCATTAAAAGGGAAAGTTTGGCTAAAAAAAATAAAACTAGGATAAAATCCAATTCACATTTGGAACCTCGATTTAAAAGGTGAAAAATGCAAACAACACAATGGAGCTTCTTGGGTCTCCCAATTCTGGAAACCTCTCTTTTGGCTAGCTTTTGAATGAAGGTCTTCAGATTCAAGATGCTTTGAACTTAGGCTTGTTTGGATGCGAAAAGATATTACAGAGCATACACCCTAAGGATAGGTTCTAGTTCCTTTATGTGAGACATTGGGTAGGTTTACTACTTGGTCTCTAAAGAGGGTCTCTTGCTGTCCTAGTGATCACCCTCGTAAAGGCAATATAGGGGTTCAACAGATAGTGGGATGGCACGTATACCAATCACTATCAGTCTAAACACTCAGCAAAGAGTTGGGGTTTACAAAAACTTAAACATTGACTCAAGTCATAAGGCAAGCTGCTAGTTCCCCACTTAACTTAAAAGTTAATGTGTGTGCTCTCCAAAAAGAAAATAATAATAAAGTGATGAATGACTACATCATATATGATAGAATGTAAAGATGCATGTTAAAGCTTTTAAACAAAGTAAACCATTCATAGTAAAAAAAAAAGGAAAAACAACAACACATAGCATAATAATAAAAAAAACAATTACCAAGCTTAGTCCAAGGGTCCCCAGTGGAGTCGCCATTCTGTCGCACGTCGGAAAATCCGCGCGGTATCGATGGCAATTTTTTCATTTTGTTTTGCTGATTTGGTTCTTTGGAGTCGCCACCTAGTATTTTGGTCACTAGGAACCCCAACTGGTCTTTCAGAGATTCTAAGGCAAGGGACTGGTTGCGTAAAGGGAAGGTATTAGCACCCCTAGTACGCCCTACCTAAGGTAAGCTGCTTGGTGTTTGGTTTGCTCTATAATTGCTATGGTGTTGGTGTTTTCTAATCCCATCAGTTCTCCTATGATAGGTTTGCTATGATGAACAAACTTGGACTCAAAGTCTAAAAAAGAACCCTTGGTCAAGGTGGATCACACCCTTAGATATGTCTACAAAGTACCAAGGAGAACCAATGCAGATCTCTTGAAATCTGTGTTTGATTCAAACTAAATTTATTAAGATAGAAATCCAAGGAGATTCCATGTGCTATAAAAGCTCATCTTTCCCTTAGTATTTCAAGAGTTTGCGACTCGTAAATCGCAATAAGGAAGGACAAAGATTTAGAAATCTAAGGAAATTCAGAGTGCTTTAAAAGCCTCCTATTGCCTTAGTATTTCATACTTTCACGGCTCGTAAATCGTGGAGTTAAAAATTTGAAATTTTGAAATGTCCTCGATTATAATAAAGGCTTTTTTCAAGGACATGTGCGGATTTATTACTCCCAATAATATTTTGGATATTCATCCTTTAAGAATTTCTTTATCCAAACATTAGCGGTGAATAATAGATGAATTCCCCCCAAAAATAAGATTTTTATAGTTTTTGGAATATTGGCCAATACCCTTTGGAGTTTTACAAACATGTTGTAAAATCCAGAAATGCAAGAAAAAACAATTTTTGTTGTGTTTAAGAAATCCATGCGAAAACATATTTTTCAAAGCTTTCAATTTTTTTGTATATAAAAAAACATTCGAAAGATGTTAGGGTATTGGCCGTATGCATGAAAACAAAACATTTTTTTTTATATAAACATATTTTTTTTTGTTGATGAAAACTGGGTATTTTAATACCGGATTTGTATCCTTACAGTATAAAAATACAACCCTATATTAAGCAAACTTGGTGAAAAAATATTTAAGAAAACCACAAATTTTTTATATGATTTTTTCAATATTTTTGAAATTATTTTTTTAAAAAATTATATATATATATAGTATACTGCATGAACAGTAGACATCAGTAGACATGAATTATAATTCACGTCTACTGTTCATGCGTGAACAGTCCACTGTTCACTCGGTAGAGACGGCGAAGAAGAAGGGGAAGGGGAGCGGACCACCTGGCATGGCGGCGATGGCTGGCTGGGAGGATGGCTGCCTGTGGTGGAGCTAGTGGTGGAGAAGCTGTGGGTGGCTGGAACGGTTGCAGCTGGAAGAGGAAGAAAAGAAGAGGAAAGCTGGTTTTTTGGCTTACTTTGGACTCGAGTTTCTCCTCCTTCAGACCATAAAATCCGACTCTATTTATAGGCGGTGGAAGAGAGCAATCTTGTCTATGTTGGGGAAAAATTTCAGCCCTTGATTCAGTTGGGAAGCATCTCAACCGTTGGCTCAAAGTGTGCACCTCGAGCTGCCAAATTTGGCAGCTAAAGGCTGTGAACTACCCGAAGTGGCCACTTTGAGCCACTCAACGGAGCTGTTTTGGCGTTTATAGGCTCGAGCGAACAATTCTCGGTGATAGAGGGGTTTTAGGTGGCCATTTTGGTGCATGAGTTGTCAATTTTGGGGAACAAACGAGGCATTAAACGCGCCTGCAAAAGAGCTACCCGGACAGCTTCACGGGGAAGATGATGAACAGTAACCACCCAAATTTTTTTTAACATTTTATTTTTTTAAATTACTTATTATTTATTTATTATTTTTGTGGGGACCCAAAAATGGGTTACAACAACCAGCACACCCCGGTTTTCTAGTAGCCCTCCATTAAATACTTGGTGGCGACTCCCAACGAACCAATCAATCAACAGAATTACAAAATCACCAGCCGATGCCGCGCGAGTGACGTGCGACATTCATAATGACCTAGTCAAAGTAGCACTCTAAATTAGCCATGATCGAATAAGAAAAACCTCCTTGATTAAACAACTTCATGGCTACCTTCTCTTGATCAAATTGAATTCACAAGGTGACAAAATGAACCAAAAACCCTTTTTCTATGGAGGTTAGGAAAGGATTTGTAGGAATCTTTCGTCAGCCACCTTTTTTTTATTTTTGCAAAACCATCTTGGTTTTGGTTAACAATTTTTTTTGGATTTTGTTATAAAAGAGCAGCTGCTCTTTGAGGAAAAAGAGGTAAAAAAAGGAAAAGGTGAGAAGAAAGAAAGGAAACACCTAAAGAAATTGATAAAAAAAATCCTATTAGTGATTAAGAGAGAAATTAGAGAAATAGACCACCAAATTGAGATAGAAGGAGGGAACAAAATCTAGACTAGTTAAAGGTGAAAAGAAGCTGAAAATAAAAGAGAAAAAAAACTAAGGATTGAAAGGAGAAAGCCATATTTTCTTCATAAGGTATCACTACCAGAAATTCGCTAAATACCAACGGAATCCCCGACCGAATATTTTTGTCGGTATTTTTCGGTTGAAATCACCGACGGAATATTTTCGTCCGTACTTCAGTCGGTAATTACCGACAGTTATATTCCATCGGTAATTATCGACCAAATTACCGACAGAAAGTTCAGAATTAATGAAAAAAGGGCGGGTACCTGGCGCGGAGGTTTTGGCGGGTGAGTTTTCCGACAAAATCACCGACGGATTCAAAACGGGGGACCCGTACGGGTGACGTGACCGGTTCATCGTCAACAATACCGACAGAATCACCGCCGGATTTGAATGCCAGATCTGTACGAGTGACGTGACCGGTGCACCATCAAAAAATACGGACGGAATCACCGAGGGATTTGAAAAAGCAGGTCCGTGCGGTGACATGTCGATTCCCCGTCACAATTAGCGACGGATTCATCGACGTATTCACTGACGGTGTTATTCCGTCGGTGAGTCCGTCGAAAAAAGTGAATATATGGCCGCCCTGCCGACACTCTCCTCCCCCATTTCTCCTTCTTCTTCCTAATCCTAAGTCTCCCCATCTGCAAATAACCAGCCCCCCCTCGCCCCCAAACAAAAATCTTTCTCATCTCAGCAGTTGTATTTCTTGAAGTTTTGTGATCATAGCATCCGTGTTCTGATTTACCGACGGATTTTATCAATTTTTGTAAGTAATTCTATATTTTTAAATTTTAACATTTAAATGTCAATTTTATTGTTTTTTTAGTATATGTATTTTTCTTAGTAGATGTACATGTTTTATTGTTATTTCTCAAACAAACTTGTAGTTTATGAATGTATAATTTTATACCTGTTATGGTTTGTTTTAGATTTTGTAACATTGTATTTATTTGTAAATTGTTAAAACTTTGTGGAATTACCGAATTACATGTTATGTTTTGAAATTAACTAATAGCTTGCTTAATGGGTCCTTTTAAAGTTTTATCGATGGTATTGCAGAGTGGTAATTTCTATTAATTTATATATATATATATATATATATATATATATGTATATATGTATGTATTAATTTGTATGGACGTTGATAAATGATAATGAATATTTAATATTTATGAGAAGTTGTGATTGGTTTGTTGGATAATCTCGAGGTAAAGTAATATTTTTACAAGTTTATTTACCTAACTTAGTTAATTAATATATACATGACGTCATCATAATTTTATAGAGGTTCGATAGAAGTCATGGATGATCATTTATGGATGTATCTAGATTCACCCCAAGGATTGCGGAGGATGGATTATTGTAACGTGGTTCAGGATTTTATTAATTTCGCAACATCTATTCCCAGAAATTTTACTGGAGGCGGTATTAGGTGTCCATGCAGGAAGTGTCAAAATAAAAAGTATCTGCATTCAGATGTTGTAATGATGCATCTTCTACACAAAGGGCTTGTGGAGGATTACCAGTGTTGGTATGCACATGGAGAGGTATTTGTTAATAATAGGAGAATGGGAGAAATGGTGGTTGGGTCAACTTCTAGTGCTAGCAACGTGCATGAAGCGGCAAATGACAACACTAATCCTTACAGAAACATGGTTATGGATGCAATGAGAATGAATCAAGGTAATGTCAGTCAATGTCCAATCGTAGAAGAAGAACCTAATGCAGAGGCAGCTAGGTTTTTTGATTTGTTGAAAGATTCTAACGAACCATTATGGGATGGCTGCACAAACCACAATAAATTGTCGGTCGTGGCACAGGTGTTCACCATCAAGTCAGATCACGGGCTGAGTGAGGCTGGGTATGACAAAATTATTGATTGGGCAAGAAGCATTTTACCTAAAGGGAACAGGCTCAAAGAGAACTTCTAAGCTGCGAAGTCCATGATGAAACCCCTCGGTTTAGGATACCAAAAAATTGACATGTTCTCTAACTTCTGCGTGTTATACTACTTGGAAAATGCTGAGATGACCGAGTGCATGACATGCGGGCATTCTCGTTACAAACCCAGAACTGGCAAGGGAAAGACTCTAGTGGTGTATAAAAAACTTAGATCTTTCCCGATCACACCTAGACTACAGAGTTATTCATGTCACGAAGGACTACTGAGCACATGACATGGCACCAAACACATGATGCGGTTGATGGTGTGATGGTGCATCCTTCTGACGGCGAAGCGTGTAAACGCTTTAACAGTGTGCATCTTGACTTTTCAGTTGAATCAAGGAATGTCCGTCTTGGGTTGTGTACAGACGGATTCAACCCATTTGGGTCATTTGCTGCTTCCTATTCTTGTTGGCTGGTCATACTCACAGTTTATAACTTGCCACCGGGAATGTGTATGAGGCTGGAGTTCATGTTTTTATCTACTGTCATACCCGGTCCAAGCAGCCCGGGGCGGAAAATAGATGTTTGTCTTCGACCGTTGATTGATGAGCTGGCGCAGTTGTGGTCCTCCGGAGCTCTGACTTATGATATATCGAGGAAACAAAATTTCCTTATGAGGGCGGCTTTGATGTGGACTATCAATGATTTTCCAGCTTATGGAATGCTTTCTGGTTGGAGCACGCATGGGAAACTCGTATATCCATACTGCATGGAAAACAACAAGGCATTCACGCTAGCAAACGGAGGTAAAGCTTCTTTTTTTGACTGTCACCATCGCTTCTTGCCACTTAATCACAGGTTCAGAAAGAACAGAAAAGATTTCTTTGTTGGTAGAGTTGAAAAAGATGTTGCATCCCCGCATCTTTTTGGTGAAGAATTGCATCATGTTGTATCAGAGTACGGTGACATTGTGTTTGGCCTTCAATCAAGTAAGCAAAAGTTTCTTGGTTTTGGTTTGACCCATAATTGGGTAAAGCGAAGTATCTTTTGGGAGCTTCCTTATTGGAAGACCAATCTTCTCCGCCATAACCTTGACGTCATGCACATCGAAAAGAACGTGTTTGAGAATATTTTCAACACCGTCATGGATGTGAAGTGGAAGACAAAGGACAACATCAAGTCTAGATTGGATGTAGCTTTATACTGTAACCTTAAAAATATGGAGTTGGTTTATGAGGAGTCACGGGTCGCAAAACCAAGGGCAAGCTTCGTGTTAGAGAAAAACGCACAACTGCTAGTCTACCAATGGCTTAAGAGTCTACGTTTTCTGGATGGACATGCATCGAACATATCAAGGCTTGTTAACATAGAGGACTGCAAATTGTATGGAATGAAGAGTCATGACTGCCACGTGTTTATGCAAACACTCATCCCATTAGCTTTTCGTGATTTGTTGCCAAAGGGAATATGGGATGCACTGACAGAGATCAGTCATTTCTTCAGAGATATATGCTCCAGCAAGTTAAATGTTGAGCACATTGAGAGGCTTCAAACGAATATCATCGAGACACTATGCAAACTTGAGATGATATTCCCTCCTTCATTTTTTGACTCAATGGAGCATCTCCCTATACATCTACCGTTCGAGGCAAAAGCTGGAGGACCGATCCAGTATAGATGGATGTACCCATTCGAACGGTGAGATATTACAGTTGCAATGGAATTCATATCTAAAAGTTTTTTCTATGTTTTTCTTAATTGGAAATACTTGAATTGTAATTCAATGCAGGTACTTGTTTAATCTCAAGAAAAAGGTTAAGAACAAGGCGCATATTGAGGCTTCGATATGTGAGGCCTATATTGTTGAAGAGATATCAACATTTATCTCGTACTATTTCGAACCTCATATGAGAACAAGAATCAGCCGCGTTCCACGGCATGACGATGGCGGTGAAGTGCCTTCAAGTGGGAACTTGTCAATATTCTCCAAAACTGGACGACCCACACCTAAAAATGCCGTACGAGGAAGATATTTGTCGGAAATAGAATTCAAACAAGCACACAACTATGTTCTATTTAACTGTGATGAGCTGAGACTATTTATTCAGTAAGTTTATATATGTGTAATACTAATTAAACTTTGTCAGTAAAATATTGGTAATTATATATTTTGAAATCATACACTCATTATCACTTGCAGGCAACATCGACAATATTTGCTCTCCAATAACTCGCAGCTGACCGACTCCCAGATCTTTCAATTATAAGATGAACAATTTGCCACATGGTTCGGAACACATGTAAGCACTATCACAAACTCAGTCTAACTTGCAAAATTACTATACGTATGCATGCCATTACGAGATTCTCGTTCATTTACCGTTTATTGATGTACATTACAGGTATACAAGGTTTATCAAATGGGAAGAAGTGTGTCTAAGTCATTGTCTTTACTAAGCCTCGGGCCTGAAAGAAAAGTTAAGTGCTACAACGAGTATTTTGTCAATGGATATGTTTTCCATACTGAAGAATACGGGCAAGGAAGAAAGCATACAACTGCAGTGTTTGTGTTAAAGGATCCACAAGTAGTGAGTTAGAAGTTGACTACTATGGTAGATTAGAAGAGGTTGTCGAACTACAATATCATAGCGAGCAGAATACAGTGTTTTTATTCAAATGCTATTGGTATGACACGACGAACAGAGGAGTCAGAGTTGATACGCACCATGGTCTGGTCGAAATCAACTCAAAAGCTAGACTCCGCAACATAAACGATGTCTTTGTTTTTGCAAAGCAATGTCAACAAGTTTATTACACATACACCCCTTCATTTAGAAAGGATCGATCAAGAGTTGATTGGTTGTCCATTTTAAAAACAAAACCACGGGGTCGCGTCGAGGTTGTTGATCAGGATGAGAACGAAGAAACAAGTGTGCGAGATGAAGTCTTTCAAGTTAGTGAGTTGGTTGAACCATATCGAGTTGCTCCTTCGATTGAATTGGAAGAAAATTCAAATTTTCATGTTTCCGATGATAGTCTTGTTGATGTTGACATAGAGGAGTTGAACGTTGTTTTGAGCTCTAGCGGACTAGAAAATGTCGATGAAGAAGATGATATCCATATTGAAGATTGCGATGAAGGTGATGACTATTCAATTGATGACGAAGAAGATAATTCTGACTAACTATCAAAACGAAGCCCTGTGTAAAACCCTTTTCTTCATGTAATTTACATTATGGATGATATATTTTAAAACATGAAATACATATTTATTGTTTAAGCACTATTGATATTGTTTTGTGTGATGGACAGTTTATCATTGAATTTTTTGCAGGAAGGTAAATAGAAAATACAAACACAACACCTCTTGTACATTGAACAATCACGACGTCCATACTGAAGGACACCAGTCCGTCGGCATCTCACAGAGACTTCAAAAATAATTACACCGAAATGCCACAATCACCAACATCCATACCGACAAACATACGTCCGTTGGCATCTCACAGAGAGTCCAAAAATAATTACATCGAAATGCCACAATTACCGACGGACACCAGTCCGTCGGCATCTCACAGAGAGTTTGAAAATAATTACACCGAAATGCCACAATCACCGACGTCCATACCGACGACTTTATCGACGTATATACCGACGGAATGTATCCGTCGGTAAGTTGTCGGTGGGCAAATTTTACCGACAAAAATACCGACAGAATGCACGAATTCCAAAGGGTGTGAATTGAATGCACCTCTGACCGTCATATTACCGACGGACCGCGAAAATTTTGGAGGGCAATTAAAAAATTCGGTGCGAAATTCAAAAATTACCATCGGATTGTTTACCTTTTACCGACGGATTTAAAAAATTAATAATATTTTTTTAATTTCCGTCGGTAATTCTGCCATAAAACCTATAACTTCCAGCGCCCGTCGCTTCCCCTCATTTTTTCTTCTACTCCGTTTTTCTTCTCCTCCACTGCCCTATAATTTTCAATTTTTTGCTCTCAATCCTTCAAGGCTTTCACCTTGAATCTCTTGCAAGATTTGAATAAAGGTATGTAGTTTTTTCTATTTTATTTTATTTTCTTTTATTTTAGTTGTAGTTGTTTTTATTTTTGTTATTTTGTTGTTTTGGTGTATTTTTTTGTAATGTAGATAAAGTTTTGAATTGGACATATTATTAAGGTATGTATATTTCGTTCCTTTTCTTGATATAGGTTTTTTTTTTTAATTTTTTGATTATTTTTTATTGTTGTGTTGTTATAATTGGTATTAGTTAATTTCTTGAATATTTGTTGTTAAAGTTGAATTTAACTTAGAATTAGTAATTGACTATGTTAGAATAATAAGTAATTTTACTCTATTATTGCATGATTTGTATTTTTTTTAATTTATTGAATAATTACCTTAGAATATAATTTATTGAATATAATTAGTAATTTCCATTGATTTTAATTGTTAGTCTATATTTTTTTTTTATTTATTGAATATAACTTATTGTTGTATTTCCATATATAATTATTGATTAATTTGTTGAATTAATATTGTTAATATTGAATTTACCTTAGAATTAGTAATTGCATTTGTTGGAATAATTAGTAATTGCATATGTTCTTAATTGTTAGTTTATATTTTTTAAAAAATTTATTGAATATATTTTATTGTTGTATTGCCATAATGAATATTTAATAATTTGTTGATTTGTGATTAATTGTTTCTATTTATTTTGAATTTATAGTTTTGTTGTATTGACATAATTATTGAATAATTTGTTGAATTGTAATTGTTAATGTAGAATTTACCTTAGGATTACTAATTGAATATGTAAACACCCAAACGAAAATATATATATGTCTATATATATATATATATATATATATATATATATTTAAAGAGAAAGAGAGAGAGAGAGATGGTGATGAATGCAGTTTTCGCTGCCGATGCAGAAATCAGCAGCGACGCAGTTTTCGCTGCCGATTTCTCAATCAACAGTGACGCACAGCTGGGAGGGAGGGGTAAAACTGGTTTTAGATAAACCAAACAAGGATAAGGACACACCTAAACCAACCCCCAAACAACCTAATTCATTTGATGGGTAGTATAAATACAAAGAGGGGAGAGAGAATGACTCATCTTCTTCCCAAACCAGCAGCTGCATGTCATTTTTCCCTTCCCCTTTCACAACAGAAACGTGAATCACACCATTAGAGAGTGTCTTGTGAGCTTGTGAGGGAGAGATGAGACCTTGAGAGAGGAGTGGGCAGCTGCATAGAGGAGAGGAAAAAGAGAGCTGGAAAACGTGAGAGGAAGAAGAAGGAGGAGAACCAGCAGCTGAAGAGAAAAGAATAGTGTCAAACCTTCCTCAAACTTAGTTAAATTCAGAAGGTATGGGTCATGAAACTCCCTTCCTCTTCCCCTTAAAATCAGAAACGAAAATGAAGAAGAAAAGCCCTAAGAAAAATTGATCTAAGACCTAAGCCAGCTATGAAGGAAACTGAAATTAACTAGGAGAACTAGCAAACAGAAGCGAAATAAAGTCAATTTCAGAACATCTAACAAATCATGGTAGAGGGCTGGCTTTAACTATGGGGTAGGCCAGCATGCATGTGTGTGTGTTCTGCTGGAATTTAATGTGTTCTGCTGTGATGTTGTTGCTGGAAATTAATGTGTTCTGCTGTGATGTTAGTGCTGGAATTTAATGTGTTCTGCTGTGATGATTGTTGCTGCAATTAATGTGTTCTGCTGTGATGTTATTGCTGGAATTTAATGTGTTCTGCTGTGATGTTGTTGCTGGAATTTAATGTGTTCCGCTGTGATGTTATTGCTGGAATTTCGTTGAAGAACTATGTGCTGAAATTGATGGTTCTGATTTGTGTGTTGCGCAACGAAATTCAATTTCGCTGCCGCAACGGAACCTCCTGCAGTGAATTGATATTCGCTGCCGATTTGTGTGTTGTGCAGCGAAATTCTGTTTCGCTGCCGCAACTGAACTTCCTGCAGCGAATTGATATTCGCTGCCGAGTTGTGCATTGTGCAGCGAAACTGTGGCGCCAACAGCGATGCAGTTTTCGCTGCCGAACTGGCTGCCGGCAGCGAAATAGTTGTTGCTGCCGAACTGATAGCCCGCGGCGAACAAGTTCTCGCTGCCGAATTCCTACAATAAGCCTCCTAGGCAGGAATGACTTAAATGCTAGTAACAATTTCATGTTATGATGGTGTAAAATATGGAACTCTTGAATGTGAACATATGAACTCTTGGAATAAGTGTGATGACGAATATGATTCAAAAATAAAATAAATACAACTGTGCTAATTTGTGACCATTGATGTCTTAGGTGGTGCGGTCGGGAGTGGACCATCATCAAGACAGGAACGACCCACAGGTGGAGCAGGTAGGTGACTTGCACCTTTCTTTTCTTACGTTGAATCTTGAAATATTTTAACTTGAGTACTATCATATTGTTAGAACCGATATTAGATTGTTGAACGCTTAAATGTTGATTAAAGATTGATTAGCTTCGGCTAATGGCATCCGAATGGATGGCGGGGACAAAAGAGTGATTAGCTTCGGCTAATGGCATCCGAACGGATGGCCGGGACAAAGAGTGATTAGCTTCGGCTAATGGCGTCCGAATGGATGGCCGGGACAAAGAATTGATTAGCTTCGGCTAATGGCATCTGAATGGATGGCCGGGACAAAGGAGTGATTAGCTTCGGCTAATGGCATCCAAACGGATGGCCGGGACAAAGAATGATTAGCTTTGGCTAATGGCGTCCGAATGGATGGATGGCCGGAAAAAATAAAAGAGTGACTTCGCTGCCGATGCAGAAATCGGCAGCGACGCAGTTCCGCTGCCGATTCTGGATCGGCAGCGACGCAGATTCCGCTGCCGATTCTGGATCGGCAGCGACACAGATTTCCGCTGCCGATTCCTGGATCGGCAGCAATGCAGTTTCTGCTGCCGATTTTGGATCGGCAACGACGCAGCTTTCACCATGGAATCCAAATGGATGGCCGACACAAATGAATGACTAGTTTTGGCGGATGGCATCCGAAAACTTGTGTATCTATATGTACTACTAGTTGTTATAGCAAATACATGAAGAAATTATAATTGTTAATGTTTTATTTAATTGCCAAACCGTTAGTTACCATTCTTATTATTATTAAGTATTGCATTCTCTTAAATGTTTGTACTACTGCAGGGACTTCACACCAACGAGATGTCTAGGAAACCCGATACACGGGAACCTACTTTGCAAGGAATTATGTAGATGTATCTTAAATCACAATGTATTTTGTATGGATCAATGTACTGAATGTATAACTTTTATTAGATCCTTTTTGTTTAAAATTGTGATGACTATTAGTAGGATAAGACTGTAAACTCATGTCTATGTATATATTTTTAATATGAACTTCAAATCAAGCAACCTTAATATTACGTGTTTGTGTAAGATTCACTTTGAAATGAAATGTTGATTGTATGGATTGTATTTTGATGATGTGAGAATTTAGATTTATTGATTGCCGGCACCATGTGGATTGAATGCATAAAAAAAAAAAAAAATTACTGTGTTTTGGGCTTGGAAAGCCGGGTTGTTACAGAATATGTTGGAATAATTAGTATAGATTGGGTCAATTGGTTGTGGCTATTATTAATATTTGCAGGTTTGTGGATTTGGGTAGTATCCAATATAGGGGAGGTGCTGCCGAATTTTTGTTAACATTTCAATTGAATTATATAATTATTGATATAAAATTGGTTAGATAATGCAGAGAATGAAAACCAGAGCTTCACGTACGGTAGCATCTAGTTCGTCTAGCAGCGACGAAGACATTTCCTTAGGTGCCTCTCAAGAAGAGGCACCTACACCACTTGCGCTGTCAGCTGATGCTGCCTCTTCCAGCGATGTTTCACGTCGCAGAAGCGGCGTGCCTTCGCAGCGGAATTGATGGACCCGCAAGTACGAGGCACAATGGAAGGACGATCTTTCAATGTAAGTTTGTTAAGGTTTTATTTTTTTTTTTAAAAAAACAAATTTATGAAGTCACTATTTAATTAATTTCAATTCTTTTCAGGTTCACAAACATTGAGGGTGCCCGAGTAATATCATCGGCGTTTAAAGCGTCGATGGAGATTCCATTGTTTCAATGGAGTCAGATATCCAGGCATCCTGAATGGATGCCTCAAATCAATGCATGGTTTTCCAGATTTGAGGTTGGTCTTAATATATAATTTTCAGCTTATTTCTAAAAAATTCTTAATATAACTGTAAATAAATTATTAACATTTTTAAAAATTATTTTTTATATACAGAATCGATTCTGCTGGAACGAAGAACATAACAATGTTGTGAGGAGGGTGTGGGAAAATCACGCGGCAACTAGGTAACATCGAAAACAATACAAATTTTTTTTACAAAAAAATTTATGTTTCGATATGTAATTTTTGATTGCGTTAAGTAGGTTGCGTGATTTTTGGTACGAAACCCAAAAAAAGGCAAAAAAAACTGCAAGGGATAGGGGGTTCCAAGGCTGGAACGATGTTGCGGTTTGGAGGGATTTCAAACCGATATACATCCCGGAGGATATATGGCCGCACTATCTTGAGCACGTGACGTCTGAGCGGTTCATACGACGCTCACAGTTCGGTGCTGGCAACCGGAATCGGCCAATACATGGCTCGGTGACAACGCACACCGGCGGCTCCGTTCCGTTTGCTGCACATGCGAAACAGATGGTAAGATTAATTTAAATGAAATATATTGTTCAATTAATTTGTTGTTAATAAATTTTTTTCATTATAGGCTACGTCTCTTGGACGTGAGCCAAGTCCTATGGAGCTGTTTGTGGAGACACATGTGCGGAGTCAAGACCGCCAAAAAGGGGTGCAACAGTTCGTTGACAACCGCGCTCAACATTTTGTGGTATGTTTATTCATCCATTTTATTTTGTAAGTTATTATTATGTTTATTGAATTGAATATGATGATTACTTTTTTTTTTTTAATTTTCAGGAGACCTATAATAATCGGTTGAGGGAGACATACGGGGACGATCCTTCGACCCATCCGGAATTCGATCCGGATTTGTGGATGGAGGTTGGATCGTCAGGTGGACTCGATAAGAATCGGGTTTACGGGGTCTCCAACACTAGGGCCGATAACTTGCAGACGACCCATACTGCTTCAACCGTCGGGAGCTCCCAATCAGTATTAAGCTCCCAATCTAAGGAGTTCATGGCCTTGCAGCAAAGGTGCGACCACCTATCAGAGGCTTACACACAACTCAAAGAACAATACACAGCAGAATCTGCACAACAAAGAGCGCTCTATGAAGAGCTTCGTCAAATGGTCATAAACATGTCACAAGGTGGAACATGTGCACCCAATCCAAGTTGGCCACATAACAGTCAGCCTCCTCCTCCTCCTCCTGATCCTCCTCCTGATCCTCCTCATCCTCCTTTATATTAATTTTTTATAAACATTATTTACATTTAAAATTTCATTTAATGTTTTTTTGAAACATTTCATTTTATAATGAATATTATTTATCTTTCATTTTTCGTTTTTTATGCTTAATATAAATTTTATTTGCATAATTGGTTTTTATTACCATTAATTTATATCATTTTATATTATGTATTCTAAATAATTATAGAAAAAATAAAAAAAAATATTACAAAGGGATTTACCGACGGAATATATCCGTCGGCATTAGACAATAGCCGCGACCATCATTGACAAATTTCCAGACAGATAAATTCAGTCGGTGTTTTCATGACTCACCAACAGATTTACCGACGAATTAATTCCATCGGTATTATAACTTACCGATGAATTTACAGACGGTATATTCTCTCGGTATTTCAACAGTTCACCGACTAAGTTACCGACGGAAAGTAACCGTCGGTGAATTGTGATATCACTGACGGAATAACAATCCGTCGGTATTATTCAAGCGGGAAATTGTTTTTTTTAGCGAACATATTCCGTCTGTAAAAGCGTCGGTAAATGGTTTTTTTGTTTTGCCAACCGATATAGCGACGGAATGGGAATCACCGACGAAAGGTAAGCCGACGGACGTATTCCGTCGGTAATTTAGTTGGTAATTATTTTATCGACGTACTATCAATCTCAGACCGACGGAATATTTCCGTCGGTAAAACTGTGAATTCTTGTTGTGTATACCCTCAACCTTTAATGGGGGAGTGCAACTCATTGAGCACACCCCCTTTTTATTATTATTATTATTATTATGCTTGTTAAATGTTGGTATTATAAGTTCATTATGCATTTCTTTTTTTGCTACTTGTTAATTTTGATGCATTTGATGCTTTGTTTGCCCCTTCTCATATGTATAGATAGGACATGATTTAGTATGTTTGTGTGTTTTGTTTAAAGTTTAGTTGAATAATTAAATATATTCATTGAAGTGTTAAATGTTAGTAAAGAGTAATGTTTTATATGCTTTGATGTTAAGATTATCATTTTTGAAGTTAAGGCAATATGTTTTAAGTTTTGAATTTATTATGGTTTCAGTTGTTTTAAGATAGTTTGTTGGGTTTGTTAAAGTTGTGTGTGCACCAGGACATTGAATTTATCCAATAGAACAATGTTTTTACCTAAGAAAATGTTATTTTTTGCTCACTATTTTACTTTACTTTGCTTGTTGTTTTTGTTGTTGATTTTTATTTTTTGTTTGTTTTGATGATTCAAGTAGGTTGTATTTAGAATGCTTAAGCTATGTTTGCTAGGTTTACTCATTATTATGGGTTATATATGATTTTTTTAGGTTTAAGTTTTGTTACAATATTTCCAGGATTACAAATTTTATGGGTTAATGTTCTTGCCATTAACTTTATCATAAGTCCTTGATTTTGAAATCATTTTAGTTGATGGTTGGTTTTTACATGTGCATGCATATTTTTTGCTCTTTAATAGGTTTTCTTGGCTTAAAAGAAACATAGGCGGAGTTGGGGGATTCCATGAGGAGGCTACGGCTCTCCAATTTTCCAAAAAGTTAATTTTTACCATTTTTGTCAGGTCCGCTAAGAGCTTCCTTATTCCATCCATCGCCCTGTGTTTGCTATATATGTGATTTCATAATCATGAGATAATTGTGATATTTTCATTGTATCATAAATTAAATTTGAGAAATTATTTTTTTTATTAGTATGTGTTTGGATTATTTTACGCGCACCTCGACTAATCTCATATACCATGAAGTTAGCGATAATATAAGTCTCTATTAACCTTGAGATTTGTAAAACTTAAACTAATAATCTCTAAAAAATAAACTCAAAATCTAACCATATATCACTAGATTAATTATTTGTCTATTTTTTAAATTAAGACGTGCTTCGTAAGCTTAAAAAAAATGTTTCCAAATATATAATGCGACAAGTGATGACTTGACCCGAGAGAGGCGTGGTCTTTGAAGAACTTGGACAAAGACGACAGGTCTATACCTCTCCGTCCGCACTCAGGTCAACAAATAAGACCTTATGGACATCACCAAACCACTCGTCTCAATTAGACCATTTGATCATCATTAAATTTGAATTATATGGGTTGAGAAAAATTCTAATGTGATTTAACAAACATAATTATTTTAAGGATGCTAACAGACCATAATCACAATACTTCGTTAACAATAGACACACAGATCATAGCAGGAAATATAAAATATCATCAAAACTTGACTTTGATAAGTGATTTCATCTAGAAAAAAGAAAAATGAAAAATGATAGTCTATGCCATGACAATAATGCCAACAGGAACATGCCTGTTAATGGAAGTCAAATAACTTTCAAGTTGTAGAAAACAATACAAAACCTTTGAAGTAGAACCATCCTATTAATTGAGACAATGAGCAATTGCGCAGAGGAAAGGAGAGGTAAACAATTGTAAATGGAAGTTCATATTCATGGAAGGGGTTATCAAATTGTTGTTTCTCTACTTTTTCTGGTTCTCATGGTAAGCATTAGGCTTATCGATGCCCACTTCTGTTATACCACAGGAAATTTTACAGCCAATAGTACTTATGCGAGATAATGAATATTGAGGCAGAGTGATGTATAACAGAGTTTTTCAATAGAAATTTTCCACTCACTATTACTGCTATTGAGCACTAGATTTATACAAAATGTATGCTGAATGTAAGGAATTACAGTAAGTTAAATATAGAATGATTTGCAATTGTTTTCCTAGAATATTGTTGCATTATCTGTCTGCATTGATATACATGATCCTCGGCTAGAATATTGCTGCATTATCTGTCTGCATGAATGTACATGATCCTCGGCTAGAAATCTGATGGATGTGGTTTTCCATGATCTGTCTTAATACACCCCTTCAAAATTGAGCTACCATCAGCAAGAGCAATTTTGCTTCTCAGATGCTCAGTGCGTTGCTTGGAGAGAGGCTTTGTCAGCAAATCAGCAAGTTGATCTTGAGTGTGGACATGTCGGACATGAATAGCCCCACGGTGAACCAGATCGCGAACAAAGTGAAGATCAATTTGGATGTGTTTCATCCTTGAGTGATGCACCTGATTGTGACTAAGATGTGTGGCTCCAAGATTGTCGCATAATAGTGATGGAGGGGAGTTAAGGTTGAATCCAAGTTCATGTAGGAGAGAGTGTATCCAAACAGTTTCGGAGGCTGCATTTGCAAGGGCCCTGTATTCAGCCTCTGTTGAAGATCGTGCGACAGCACGTTGTTTCTTCGAGCTCCATGAAACAGGATTGGAGCCAAGAAAGGTAATATAGGCGGACATAGAGGTGCGATCGTCAAGGTTACCTGCCCAGTCAGCATCCGAAAACATGGTGAGGGTTAGATGAGCATGATTGAGCAGTCGGATACCATAAAAAATGGTTTGCTTCAAGTAGCGCAGGAGCCTCTTAGTTGCTGCCCAATGAGTTTGAGTAGGCTTGTGCATGAATTGAGACAACTTGTTGACAGCAAACGAGATATCCGGTCTGGTGAGGGACAAGTACTGGAGGCTGCCAATTATTCTTCTATATTCAATGCTGTCAAAAGAGGCAGTGCCATCGTGAAGCTTTAGAGGTATGCTTGTGGAGAGAGGGCTACACACTTCCTTTGCCCCAAGCATGTTGGTGTTGGAGAGCAAATCACGAATATACTTGTGCTGGGAAAGAAAAAGACCACGGGGAATGGGTATGACTTCCATTCCTAAGAAATAATGCAATGAACCCATGTCCTTCAATGAAAATTTGCAGCCAAGTTGTTTAACAATAGAATTCACAAAGTCAGAATTATTGCCAGTAATTACTAAGTCATCCACATAGACCAGAAAATAACAGACAATTGAATCATGCCGAAAGATGAATAATGAAGTGTCTGCCTAGGAGTTCTTAAAACCAAACTGAAGAATGGTTTTTCGCAGGGCAGAATACCATGCCCTAGGGGCCTGTTTGAGACCATAAATAGCCTTTCGGAGGCGACAGACATGACCAGGCTTGCTTGAATCTTTAAAACTCGGGGGTTGCAACATATAAACAGTTTCTTTGAGCGCCCTATGTAAGAAAGCATTATTAATGTCCAATTGACGCAAGTCCCAACCATTCATCACAGCAATGGAAAGAATGATTCTAATTGTTGCAGGTTTAACAACGGGACTGAATGTCTCCGTATAGTCCACTCTCAGACGCTGGTGATACCCTTTAGCAACTAAACAGGCTTTAAATCTATCCACTGTCCCATCAGATTTATGTTTTACTCTAAAAACCCATTTACAACCGACTGGGTTGCAATGCTTGAGAGGAGGGACCAGCTCCCATGTCCCATGACGCATGAGTGCGGTTAGTTCATGAGACATAGCCTCACGCCAGTGAGGTTCAGAAATAGCTTGACTGACACATGTGGGTTCAATGGTGTCGGGGATTGGGTGTTTGGTGACACTGTTCAGTTGTTTGGGTTTGAAGATCTTATTCATAGACTGTGTGGTCATGTGATGGGGTCGTGAAGTCGATGGTTGTGGGTGGTGGGCTGTGATCCGTGTTTCACTTATAGGTTGAGTAGCGGGTCTGGTTCCTATGGTATGATAGTCACTAGGAATGGAGGGTGGAGGGTCAAGGTTTGTGGGTGTGAGGTTGTGACCAGGAGAACACAAAATCAATTGAGATGATAAAGTAGGAGAGGTAGAGACTAAAGGATTACCTGGAGGTGCAGTGACCATGGCATGAGCATCGACCGAAGACACTGGTGGTGAAGGAGACAAAACAGTAACTGGAACCGAAGTGGGAACAGTAGGTGAAATTGAAGGGGAACCAGAAGCAAGCAATGGTATTTGATCTTCATCAAATAAAACGTGGCATGAAATATAGACACGTTGAGTGCTTAGATCAAGACACCGATATGCATTTTGAGTAAGTGAATAGCCTAAAAAGACGCAGGACCTGGATTTGGGTTCCATCTTGTGTT